>OU898283.1:82032438-82132438 GCA_918026665.1 Diabrotica balteata
CTCTTTTGCATTGGCTTTTTTGAGAAGCAGAATGAATGTTGATTGGAGCCATTCTTTAGGTATTATACCTGTTCTGTATGTGGTATTGAATAGATCCAAGAGAAGATCAATAGATTCAGTATTCACATTTTTAAGTAATTCGATAGGAACTTCATCAGGCCCAGGAGATTTACCACCTTTAGCTTGTTTCATTACATATACAGTTTCATTTCTTCTCGTATAATATCAGGCCCAGTATCATCCTTAAATTTTTTTGGTGCTTCTGTTCTTTCTTTGACTTCAAAAAGTTGTGCTATATATTATGTCCATCTCTACATTTTTTGGTTTATATCTATTATAAGAGCACCCCTTTCATCTCTTAGTTGCATAGTTTGAAGTGTTTTTCTCATTCCTGTTAATTCTCTAATTCTTTTATGCATGTTAAAAAAGTCATATTTTTTCTTAATTTCTTCTAGTTCTTGGCACTGCTCATGTAACATTCTCTCCTTAGCTTCTTTTATTTTTTTTATTAATCGATCAGTTTCATTATATTTAATTGGATTTTTTGTTTTGAATGATTTTCTTTCATTCATTAATAGCAGTATTTCTTTAGTCATCCAATCTTTATGTTTTCTATTCTTTGGTTTTAAGTTTTCATTTGCTGTTTTAATTATTGCTACTTTTATATTTTCCCATTTCTGATGAATGTTATAGCTACTTTCATTCAGTTCTTGGGTATTACGTAGATTTTCAGTAAGAGTTTTTACAGTTTGTTCCTTTGTTTGTGGTTCCCTTAATCTCTTAATATCAATTCGACTTTGTGTGGGTTTTTTAACCAGTTTTAATTTGGTTCGTAATGTGACTACTATGGGGTTATGGTCTGAACCGATGTCTGCTCCAGGGTAAGTTTTGGCAGACAGTATAGAATTACGAAATCTTTGTCTAATAAGGACAGAGTCAATTTGATTTCGGATTATTCTATTCGTTGTATCGCCGGGAGATTTCCATGTATACAATCTTCTTTTTGGTATGTAAAAAGGTAGCTATTACAAATTCTTCCGTCTGGCAAAATTGTATCAAACGGTATCCACTCTTCCCTGGCCAGCTTTGGCATTGAAGTCGCCTATTACTATTGTAGTGTAATGTTTTTTCATTGATTTTAAGACTTGTTCAAATCATGGTAAAACAGTTCGATATCGTCGTCATCTTTATCTGCCGTAGGAGCATAAACTTGAATAAAATTTACTATACCTTTTTTAGACTGTAGTTGTATCGATAAGATCCTATCAGAATAAGGAGTAAAACTTACCACAGACACATTGACCTTTTTTGCAACTAAGATAGCAACACCATAGCGATGATTGACCTCGTTGTTACCTGAATAATACATGGTTCCATTATTTGTAATTTGTTTGCCTGAACCTGGCCACTGTACGTCACTTATACCCAAAACATCAATCTGGAGGTTTTCCATTTCAAGCAGTACGTTCGGTAATTTACCACTTGCATATAAACTTCTGACATTCCAGGTTGCTATTTTCAATGTCTTAAGTCTTAAAACAGTATATATACACCAGTACAAAGCGGAGTCAGATAGGGTGACTCCTTAAGTCCACTTCTCTTTAATATAATAATGGATAAAATAATAGTACGAAGAGGTCATGGTTACAGAATGGGAACAAAGAAGATAAGCTACAAAGATTAACACATATCTTGAATACAACAGCCAAGAAATACAATATGATAATATTAGCAGAACAAACCAAGTGTATGACAACATCTTCAACAAACAGAAGCAAGGTTTAGATATCTGGGAAAAGATATAACTAGTTACGGAGCTGTTGAAGAAGTACGACAACAAAGCTTAAAAGAAAGTAATTATCACCTAAGATAAGACACACGAACAAGAATCTATAAAGCACAAAGTAGCCTAACATCTTAACGGCTTCCACAATCTTGATTGAAGCTTGCATACATCCCCATCTGAAACTTACAGTTAGGTTCATGTAAAAAATACCAATCTCTTCTCCAGAAATAACAGTAAATTCTTCTTCTACTTCATATTTATTCTGCTTACTTATTGGTGGATTGATACCTGAAAGGAAGGTTATCACTTCATCTTTTGTGCGATCGTAAGATACTTCTACCGATTGGTGATTTATCTTTTGCTATTTTGACCACACGCGTAGATTTTTTAAAAATTAGTTATGTAGAAAATTTGCTTTAATTTGCTCCTTGAAGCGTTGCGGATGTGCATCAAAATAACTGACAATCTTCAATTTCAGCTATACCGCCAGGCAAAAAAAACAACATGTAAAGGGAGAAAACGTTGGAGAAAGTGTAGTTGTGCATAATATGTACCAACTACATCTAGCAAATACTCGTTTACTCGTCCCTACTCGTATCATAAGTCGTTTATGCCAATACTTGGAAACTCGGTACAAAACATTTATTACAACAAATAAATAATCAAGGTTAGCAGGTTCTTGAATCTTTTTTGTAAGGGGGAACATTTTTTAAAAACCGTACCAGATTTACGCATCTCTATGGATGGCTGGTATTTGTTAAAATCAGGGCCGAGGAGTACATCTGAGCTTATTTCCACCTAGAAGGGAGGTCCTGCAAACGGATGCCTCCCTGTTATCCTACCTACCAACTAAAATCACCCTCTCCTACTTGTACGCAGTTGACTGCCGTACGTAGCTTAGTCCAAAAGTGAGATGACCACTGTAATACTGACACGTTCGGAGCACTATCTTCTAATATCTAAATCTTATCTTTGTCATTGATCTGGCCGCTGTTATCTTCCTGCTTTCTTCTTAGTGACAGCTCACAGGGTTCATACCTACTTCTCTACACATTTTGGTTTTCTCCAATGTCGATATTATTAAACTCCAGCATTGTGTGAGTAATAATGTCGAAGTATATGCAGTATAGGCATTTACCTGTTTCCGAACCTACGAAGACAGGCTTTAAAACACCCGTAGTCTGTGACTACTTGCGTCAGGAAGTAATTCAGTCGTCTGTGACCACAGTCCATTGGACAACATCTTCCGTGTTGTTCCACTTTTCCTATTATGTTGCGATAGATCTTTCTCTTTATTCTTTTCTTATGACTTTAGTTCAACGCTCTCTCCCCTCATAGAGATGCCTCCTTTCTACTGCTAATACATGTAGAGATATACAACCCGCGATAGTTCAGAAGTCCGCCGCAGTTACAGTGATGTTGTATCATGCATGCTATTCGCAACAGACTCGTTCTGTCTACTTGTATCATAAACCCCTTGTAAGACTGGTGCCGCGTAAATAACTACTGACTATACAACGCCGTGTACTCGTAAAAGTAGTACTCCTCCTTTTAAATTTGGATCCTTAAATGGTGGGCATTATCTTTCCTAGCGCAGCCGTAGATTTCTTTGATATTAGCCGTGACGCTGCTCACTGGAGCTTCATTCCTTGCTCTTTACGTTTACTTCTTAGAATAATGGCCTTGTTCTTCTCTAAGTTCCAGTCTGTGATCTGTCATCCAGTCCTTTGCTACTACCAGCATGGCGGGATCATCGGCAAAGGCGATGATGGTTATACCTTCTCCGTAACCATGATCCTTCTCTCGGACAGATATTCCGCCACCATATTCATCAGATAGTTGGGACAATCCCTCTGCTCCAATGCCTGCATCACCTCTTTCCACTGTAAAATGTTGAATGTATTTCTTACATCGAAGAACAGCAGAGCCGCCCAGCGCTGTTCGTCCCCAATATTGTGCAATCCCTCAAGCATACTCAAAATTGCATCAATTGTGCTCTTTATCTTAAAAAACCCGAACTGTCACGGGTATCGTCGCCACCTGATCTCTCGATCGTGTCGTCGATCCGTCCTCGCAGCATCCTCTCGTACAACTCCCCTTGCATAGGAGGAGGCATATATGGAGCGATACTTTTCCCAGTTTTGGAAAGCAGCACTAATCTTGATATCTTCAAGCATGAGGAAATGTCTGTGCTTCAAGCAAGTTATTCGTTGCTTCATAAGCCATCCAGGCGCGCATTATAGACCATTTACCGCGTTGAGTGGTATTTAGTCCAGTCCGGGGAACATACGCGTCTTGAGAGCATCCAATGCCCGTATCGGCCCGCTTAACCCTCCACACTTCATGCCATCAGATCGGATGGAAAGAGCTTTCATGTTATTTTAAGCTTTTTGTCCAGTGGCACTTCGTATGAGGGGTACGTATGGATGTTTTATTGCGATCCTATATCCCTGACCAAAGATATCCTCCTCCAGATTGTTACCCCACTTTTCTCCAGTAACAGTATTTTTTCTGTACGAATCTTACTGTAGAGTTCTCTCTTTCTTGTGTGGTATTGTATTTCGATTTGCTGGATTTGATCTTCAAAGACATGGTTTATTCTAACTCTGCTCTGTTGCAGTTACTTTAGTTGACCTTTTTTAGAGTGATAGGTAATTGTAAAATTTAACAGCAAATTCTTGATGTAATTTGGCAATTTTGGTGCTTCTGCATAAGGACGGATTATCTAAGATATTATAAAGGATAGCCATCAAGATATCTTGAGGCATTTCCGTACGTCTCTTTATATATTTTAATTGCTTATTTAGACTGATTTCTATAGCTGGGATTGATTTTTAATTTATTTTCTTTATCTTTGTATTTTCGGCATGGTATATGTGACCAGTTGGTGATAGGAGAAGGTATGATAACAGTATTTTTCAGAATCCTATTTTCATTTTATTTCATCCCTGTATGACTCCATACTACCTAGTAAAATGGTTGAATTTGAATGAAGTTGAAGTTGAGTTGAATGAAGGGCAGTTCGAGGCAATATGCCCTGATTGCTTCCAGATGAAATACTTTGTTTTATATGTTGATGAAAATTTTTTTTGTTATTTTTAAATCGTATTACAATTGAAGTTTTTAATACAATGTTTTTTTATAATATGATCAATGCCAGGAGAGCTATCCTCTGACTACTTAATACGTGCCGCTATGGAAAACAGAAAGAACTTTAAATTATTCATAGACCAAGTAACAAAAATTATAAGCAGAAAGTCCATGATAAAAAAAGAGACTGAGACAGGATGAGAGTGATCTGGGCAATCCGCCTTAATTCAAAATTATTTCTTCTTCTTCGCGTGCCATATCAGAATTATCCGACATTGGCGATCACCATTGCGAAGGCTTCCCGATCTGCAATATGGAATAATTGTCCTGCATTTGGTATCTGAATCCATTCACGAATGTTTTTTAACCAAAAAACTTGTTTTCTTTCTACACCTCTACGGCCCTCTATTTTGCCTTTAAGGATCAGTTGTAAAATTTTATATCGACTTCCTCTTACTGTATGTCCGAGATCAGACATTTTTCGATGTTTAACAGTCTTTAGCAGTTCTCTATCTTTGTTGACGCTTCTTAGTACTTCTTCATTAGTTTTTTTTTGCTGTCCAAGGTATCTCCAGCATTCGTCTATGAACCCACATTTTTAATGCTTCAATTTTGTTCATAATCGATACTTTTAGCGTCCACACTTCTGCACTATACAAAAGTACATACCAAACATAGCACTTCACCATTCTTTGCTTTAGTTCTAAACTGAGATGGTTATTGCGAAGAAATGACTTCATTTTAATAAAAGTAGTTTTAGTCATTGTTACTCTATGTTTTATTTCTATGTCTGGAGCTAGTTGTTCCGTTGTGAAGTTTCCCAACTTGTACTCCGTTCAATTGAAGCTTTGCATCGGGATGTAAGTCACGACTAAACACTAAAAATTTGGTTTTGTTTGAGTTTATTTTAATTTCTTTCTTTCTTTCTTCTTCTCCTACCTCGTGAATACGATCAAGCAGAATTTGAAGACCTTCAATATTATCTGATAGAATTACTGTATCGTCTGCATATCTAATCACATTAAGTAGTTCCCTGTTGATTTCTATTCCATATGGTTGTCTCTCTGGTCCAAGTAAACATTGAGTAACGTCGGCGAGAAAACGCAACCTTTTTTGACTCCTCGTTGTATGAGGATTTTATCGATGTAGTTATCTCCATTTTTTACGATAACAGTTTGATTCCAGTACAAATTTTTAATGACACGAATATCCTAGTCATCTATTCCGATATTTTTCAGTATTTGCATTAATCTTACATGCTGTACTTTATCGAATGCCTTTTCGAAGTCCACGAAACATAAAAATACATCTTTTCTTTGGTCACGGCATTTTTGTAATAGGATGTTAAGCGCAAAAAGTGCCTCCGTGGTTCCCATAGCATTTCTAAAACCAAATTGGGTATCTTTAAGATCTTCTTCGCATTTGCGTCTGAAGACGCAGTAATTCTGTTGTGAAGTATTCTTAGGAAAATTTTAAGAGTGTGGCTCATTAGGCTAATTCATCGATATTCTGAGCATTTTCTCGAATTGTGTTTTTTAGGGATAGCGATAAACATAAAAAATTATTTACTGATCATTATATATTATGTATGTAAATATGAATACATATTATGTAAAAATGAATATGAATAAGGTTGGCTTGATGAAGAATGGGTGGTCTTAGTTGGTAGGTAGAACAGGAAGACATCCGTTTACAGGACCTCCTGCACCTAGGGGAAAATGGACGCGAAAACACCTAGGTATCTGCTGCTCTGTAATCAATAGATATCGAGGAATGGTATGGTGTTTAGAACATTTCCATTCACATAAAAAAGGCTCACATACTTTTAAAATTTAGGCTGAACTATGGATAGGTACAGACCAAGTAGGTGGTCTAGTTGCATTATCTGTAGTTTGTGGCATTTGGCTATTTGAAGAAGATTTTATATATTGTGCATGTACCTCAGGTAAATGAACAGCAGACCAAAGTACTTTTCGAAATTCTTGTTACACAATTAAGTTTTATTATCTTTAATTAATCGAAAAACAAAAAAAAACTGGGTCTATTAGAGTTCCAAATAAGCAAAACTAAAAGAACTTGTGCTCAAGTATAATATAGAGTTATAGTGCACTAAGTAGGTGAATAGAGCGAATCGAATTTCACAACTATTAAATCAAGCCAATAACTGGAGAATAGTGCTAACTCAGTAACGCACTTTAAAGTCAAATCCTGCATACTTTTCAAACTTATATTATAATAATTTTTTTTTAAATGAACGACAGTTTCATTATTTAGTAAGTATTATTTTTTTTTATTTTTATCCTCGCTTTAAAATATTTGACTTATTCTTTTTATGCTTTTAGAATGTAGTTAATTTAGAAATATAATTTTATACTAAAGCAATAAGATTAATTTTAACCAATGATTTTTATTCGTGGAAAATGAGGTTATGAATTTTAACACTTATATCAAGTTAGCTGCAATAAAACTGATATAAACTTATTTTATTTTGCATACTTCACTCAAATACCGATGTTATCGGGTTTGGTGTTTACACAACCCTTTTCAAATATATCCGACTTTTAAAAATATGCAAATAACTGACTCGCATACGTGACATGAGCTGTCACCACTTTTATGAACTCAAAATATTATCAAAATTCATACATATATTTGAATAAACTGGAAAATAAAATGGATGAACTTTAGAAGTAGACCCGAACAAAAAAAAATAACTAAGGGGTTAATTCTCTTCGAATTTTAGTACATGCAACTAAAAAAAAATGTGGAAATTAAATAAATATTGATAAGAAATATAGTTCTAGATATCAAATATGACTCTTGTTGCTGCAAGGTCTTATTTGTTGTGGGATTTCCTCCAAATAGCTTGAGTTCAAAACTGCCTAATCTCATATATTCTTAAGCCAGGAACACCACATTCAGGTCAGAGTCTACATTGGATCTTTAATGTAGACATATCCAATATAAAAACTGTTTAAATAAAAAATTACAATTTTTTAGATTTAAAAATTATCAGATTTAAAAACAAACATGACTTCTCCATATTTCACAAACCTACCCATACTGACACGACTATACACAATTCATCATCCCATCCAACACAACATAAACTGATGAAAAAAAACATGAATGATGTATCCTCTATATGTTACTGACTTACTAATACTGGTATTTTCTTATTAATAACTTCCTCTTTCAATATTGGTAACAATTGCGACACAATTGGCCTCATTTAGCATAATTAGAGCCTCTTCTTTGATTTTTCTTTTTTTACCATCCGTTTCTTTTAGGACTACATTTGAATTATTCCATTAAACCCTATGTTCATTATCCCATGCGTGTTTACATATTTGAGATCTCTCAAATTCTCTATTTTTAAAATAATTTCACCTAAATAAAACTGATCGCATTCACAAGGTATTTTATAAATGCAATTCTTTGTCCTTTCTTGTTCATTGTTAGTTTTGGTTTTGGAAAAAATAGATCTCAACGTGTTTATTGTTTTGAATGTAGTTGAAATGTTGAATTTATTTCCTATCCTTTTAAGTTTTTCTGATAATACTTTTATGTACGGTATTGTTATTTTTCTCGTATTATTCCTTGTGTATGCTGTAGGATCTCGTTCTAAGTTGTTCTGTTCTATTCGATAGATTGTTGAAAATTCCTTATTTATAAACGATAAAGGATAATCATTTTTTAATAAAATAGATGTTAACAAATGTTTCTCCTCCAAGAACGAATTTTCGTTAGACCAAGTAATTTTGGCTCTATCGTATAAGGATTTAATTATTCCCTTTTTTGCATTAATATTGTGATTTGATTTGAAATTTAAATATCTATTGGTGTGTGTTGGTTTTCTATACACCTGAGTCTCATATCCAGTATCTTTCTTAGAGATTAAAACATCCAGAAAAGGTAGCGTGTTATTATATTCCTTTTCCATGGTAAATGTTATTGTCTCTTCTTTATCGTTTATATAATTTAGGAATGTGTTCAACAACTTTGATCCATGAGGCCATATTGAGAATACATCATCTACATACCCCCACCCTACTGTGGGTTTTAAATTTTGTTTAGAAATGATATTTGTTTCAAAATCTTCCATAAATATAACTAGAGCAACGGTGCTCTAGAAATTAAAATGATACATGTAACCAGATCAACGTAGACAACTTAAAAAATATGATTTTTGATTATAACAGTTGTGAAGAAAAAGGATGTACATATGTGGGAAATTATGAGTATAATTTCAGTGTATGTGGACTGTATTATATAGGGCTGGTTCAAATAAATTAGGATATATAGTAAAGGGTATACAGACAATAGCAAATTAAGTTTATACAAAGTCTTTACACGATTACACGATACACGATATCTCTGTACACGATTTAAAATAGTATATGCGGTATTTTTCGCGTAACTAAAGCGGGAGAGAGATAATTAGCGATAGAAAATAGCCAAGAAAGATGCTGTTCTTCTTGATAAGCGAAGAGAGAGAGTGGACTCTCCACAACGACAAGAGAGATACCTGTACCAAGCGATAGGCAATAGGGAAGAGAGAACGACTGTCCCTAGCGCCAGTCAAATCAAGAGAGCGTCTTTCTTCTTTGCTATCTTAAAACTGTCTGTATTCGTAATGGAGTGGGGTTAAAATGTGAGTAGGAAGGGTTGTACTAAGATAATAATTAAAAATTGTGATATAATACAGCGAAAAAATGACATGATTTTTCGCATCTGGAAAAATTGAACAAGTTGTACCAGTTTTTTATCACACGAACGGTATATGTTCTCTCTATAAACTCGAGTATGTAAACAAACCAAAAATAGCTGTATAACGTATTAGTTATTGAAAAAAGACACAAATATCAAGTATTTGTCAACGTGTATACTGTATTTTATCTACAACCATTAATTAATTTAGTTAAAGATACCACGACATATAGCTGGAAAGCAAAAAAAGTATGATATAATGAAAGTTATAAAAAAAACACCATAAAATATATTTCGCAATTAAATTTGTATACAGGATGTACCAATAGTGAAACTTATTACATTATTATTTTTTTGACACTATTATTAAAAAGAGCGCAAATGTCATATTTTTTTCTGCTATTATGCTACATAATCGCATATTTGAGAAATGAAAGGTATTTTACTCATATCTAAACGAATTTATAAAAATATAAACAAGATTAACTAAACCTACAAACTATTGAATTAAATGCTCAAATTGCAAACCGTTTGCCACTTGACAATATGTAAGACGATGTCGAAACTCCTGTAAAACATTATTAAGGGGATCAGCATGAATGTTTTTGATTCGCACTTTAAAATAGCTGTAAACAATAGTAGAATGACCTTGATTATATTTATTTCCCATGCGAGAGAAATATAAAAAAAAGAAAAAGACGTGTCCTTTCCCAATATATTACAATAATCCATACTTTCTGTCAATACTGGCCTCGCCGATATAGCGAGAGAAATATAAAAAAAAGAAAAAGACGTGTCCTTTCCCAATATATTACAATCATCCATACTTTCTGTCAATACTGGCCTCGCCGATATACAATACAGTTGTTTGTATTTCTTTTGTCCAAATACGAACTTTCTCATTTGTCTGACACTGACCTTGATACATTTGGCGCAGTTTTTTTTTAATTTAGTTTGATAACATCGTAACCTGCATTCAGTCACCTTGTAAATTTTATTTAGTCACTTTTTAATTATACTTTTGTATAAATAACCATGAATATGTACTCAAAACTGTTTGATCTCGAACATTTTGATAACCTATTGCAAAATGAGATCATAAGAATGTAGTATTCTGGTTTTTTAATTATACAGTAGAGTAAAAACCAAGACTGTTAATTCTTAAAATCATAGTTACCATTTTGTTAACAAAAAAATTAAATTCGAAAAGCCCTCTAGGGGATTTGACATAAATTAAAACATATGAGCAGGGGTCAATCAAAATCAATCATGTCCACCTTAAGAAGTTTTAGGGAAATCGCAAAAAACGTATTAGTAAATAACCTTACATGAAAAATCGGATAAATTAGCATATATCATTTTATTTATTGAAATTAACTGACTCTTAGTAAATATTTCAAATCTGAAGGTATAAATAAACCTGTAAATACATTTTAAAAAAAGGACATGTTCTTATTTGATTGGACTTCATGGACGTTGATAGAAGGGGTTGATAAAAAAACTCTTAGACTACTTAAAATATCTATTGTATTGTTACAAAAAATATCTTGAAAAATGGCTAACATTTACCAACGACACTTTCCACAAAATATAACTGTTTAAATGTGTAGTCCAATGTCAGGTTCTAGACAATCATAGGATTCGTCCACTTCGTCAGCATCAATTTCGTCGTCCTGGACTTCCACTATTATGGTCTTATACCAAGATAAAAAGTCATGTTTCTGCCAGTCATTACCATACATTTTCACAAGTAACGTCTCCACGTCCTTCTTCTTAGCTGCTTTCACTATATTGCTTAGTGGAAGTGACTCTACAGGAGTTGAGAACGACCTTGCAGAATGCCAGCGTTTTTTTGAGGCTTGTTGTAGGTTTCAAAATCACTTTCAAACCTAAAATTCTTTGTCGATTTCACTTTGATAACAGTAAGTTCTTGTCCGTTGCGGTTGACAGCTTTCTCGTTCTTCACAAAAATCCTCTTCTTTTCAGATATCATTTCAATGTTTTTAAATCGTGTAGCCAAACTTTTAGCATCAATCAATCCCCAATCCTCTCCAAGTTTCCGTACTTTTTCAACAGAACTATATACATTGTAGTACTCTTTCTTTGTTGCAATAGTAGGCTGCTTCCTGAGTAACTTTTCAACCCTTCCAAACACCTGATCAGCGGGGAGGAAGCTATGCCCGCGAACAGGGTATGTTAGAACAATCTCCTCTAAAGCATTTTGCACTGATCCTAAGTAGTACACTAATGTGTGAACAACGGCATTGTTTTTGTTTTGACCGACACACCCATCACAGAATAGATTCAGTCTTGTTACATTTGAAAAATTAGCGGAGTTCAAAAAATTTATAAGTGCAGATGAAACTTCGGTCGCACCTCTTCCTGCAAGTTCTTCAGTCCATACGTAAAATATGGGGTTTTGTGCGTTTGATGCTACAGTGAAAAAAGAGTAAAAACTTAATTGTCTTTTATAGAACGCGTCTTGAATAGGAGTTTTGGGAAGTGCTTGAATTTGCTGGAGATCAAAACAGAAAGTAACCTCATTTTCTTTGTTTTCCTTTAAGAGCCCATAAAAAGCATTAGCTCTTAATCTGTGTATTCTTTTCTCCATCATAAATTGGTTGACCACTACCAATTCTTTCACAGCTTTAGCCTTCTCAATTTTCAGCTGAAGATCTATTTTATTGCATGTACTGCAAACGTCAGAAGCTGGTGATGAAAATCCGATATTTAATTCATTGAAAACTCTCCTAAACATAGATTTCTTAACTTTAAGATTATCAAGTACATAATCATTGTATATTAGCTACAACTTCTTAATGTTTAAGTCTGCACCAAGATAAATCCTATTCGGTTTTTTTTATTATAGTGGCTTTCTTTTCCTCTTAAATTTCTCAAAAAAAGGCGGACTGATTCCTTGTTCGCAGCAGATTTGTGACTCTTCCTATCGCCACCCCTCTGATCCTTAACAGCCTTTCCCTCTTTCACCTTTTTAGAAATATTAGTCAATCTTGTTTCCTTCACCATGGTAATATGCATGAAAAGTTTCCTACACACAGGTATAACTTTACCGGTTGATGAAAGTATAGAATATTGTACACTAAAACTTTTAGCCTTTGATTTTTCAGAGGTAGACCTAGGCCTTCGCCGCTTTATGTTACGTTGATTTATCCAACTGGCAATGGTGTTATCTTGCGTGTTTTTGTCAGGTATTTTGTAGAGGATATTTCGACATTCCACTGGAGCACTGCATCGCTTAAGCTTGGCTCTAGTTTTTTTATCCACAGTCTTTTTATTTTTACGAGATCCTTCATTGGCATCGCCCACTCTCACTAAGTTTTCTTCATTCATGGAAAATTTCAATTTTATTTAATAAAAACTACTATATTAATATTAAAAAATTAAACCACAGTGCAATACAAACTCAATACTCGCTATCGACATAACCTAGAGGGAAAACACAGACAATGTGTTGACATGGTCAAATCACGTGACCAAATCGGGGCACTCCTATTAGCTGAATAGACATGTGGTGGTATGATTGAAACCAACTGTGGACATGATTTCATTTGATTTGGGAACCTAATATTGTGTATTCATTTTAAACAGGACATGATTTTTTTTAACCGAAACCGAAAACACCATAGAATAGGGTTCACTCTTTATATTATGAAACAGCTGCTAACTCATTTTTTGATTTTTATGGACATGATTGATTTTGATTGACACCTCCTCATATGTCGGGAAATTTATGAATCGATATTTTTAACCCACCAATCATCGGACGTATACGAACTTTCATAGCTCCCCATAAAATTATTAGACCCTCCGAGATATAGTAAACTGATCACCGGCATCCTTTGGAGATAGGTAAACTCATCCCAGCAGATAGGTAAACTCATCACCAGAATTTTTGCCAAGCCGCTGGTTTCTACTGCGAAAGATTTCCAGTTACCTGTTACACTTCTCGTTTATGTGGTAATTTATTAAATTCAGAAATTATTTTAGGCAAATTGCTTTAAAATAGATATCAGTATCGGATTTCTTACCGAGTCGCCTATTAGACGTATCTGCCAATCTTAACGATTTTGAGATCTGAAAATTCAGTTGCATAGGTTTCCGATAGTAAACTTTATAATGAAAATATTTATGAGCATGTGCTGTTTCCATTCTATTAAAAACAGTCCCAAGCTTACTAACTAATTAGAAATCTATTTTTCATGACAGAATGAATCAAAATGCTTAAGTACAGTTTCCTGGCTTTTATAAACGGTCAAAGCCTACATGATGAACCATTATCCTGTGAAAGTGGCAAAAACATTAAAATGTCTTAAAAACTTGAAACATGGAACTGAATTTAAAATATTTCGTCAATATGAAAATGAAGAGAATGAGAGAATACGAAGATGGAGAGAATACGTGAAAGAGATGTTTCAAGACCGAGAGAGGACGAACATTTACATGCAGGAGGCATCGACTGGACCTTATATTACAAAGCAAGAAATTATCAAAGCGGCAAATCAGTTAAAAAACGGAAAAGCTGTTGGGGAAGATAATATCCCAATTGAAATAATAAAGATATTACTAGACGAACACATCGAAGTAATGGAAGATATATTTAACAAAATATACGAAACAGGCATAATACCAAATGATTGACTGACATCGGTGTTTATACCACTACCAAAGAAGAGAAACTCCAAGAAATGTGAAGACCATAGGATTATTAGCCTAATGAATCATATGTTGAAGTTTTTCCTACGAGTAATACACAATAGAGTATACCATAAACTAGACGAACACACTGGTAAAACTCAGTTTGGTTTTAAGAATGGGTTCGGAACAAGAGAAGCACTTTTTTCAATACGTGTGCTAGTTAAAAGATGCAGAGATGTCGATTCTGATGTATACTTGTGTTTTATAGACTTTCAGAAGGCGTTTGACCTGGTGAAACATGATAAACTAATAGATAATTTAAGGTCATGTAATATCGACGATAAAGACTTAAGGATCATTTCAAACCTCTACCAAGAACAAAAGGCTAAAATCAGAATAAAAAGCGAAACATCTGGAAAAATCAATATCGAGAAGGGAGTAAGACAGGGATGTGTCCTATCACTTTTGCTGTTCAATGTTTACTCTGAGAAGATATTTCAGAAAGCTTTGGAAGGCACCATGAATGATATAATTATAAACGGGCAATGTATAAATAACTTGCTGATGACACTGTCATGCTGAAGCCCTGTAACGCTTAATGGACCGATTAACGAGAGCCTGTAGAGAATTTGGAATGAAATTGAATACAAAAAAGACAAAAACGATGGTCATCGGCAAGCACCAAAACAGAAGGGTGAAGGTCAATGTCGACGGAACAGATCTGGAAAGAGTAACAAGAACAACGTACCTTGGAAGTAATCTTGATGAAACTTCGGACCACTCACTAGAGATAAGAATACGCCTGGAAAAGGCACGTACAATGTTTTACAAAATGCAAAAAGTTCTATGCAACCGCCAGCTGGGATCCCATTGAGAACTAGAATACTTAAGTGCTATGTTTTCTCCACCTTGCTCTATGGTGTTGAAGCCTGGACAATGACAGAAGTAACACAAAAAAGAATCCAAGCATTCGAACTCTGGTGTTACCGTAAAATGCTCAGAATATCCTACATGAGCCATACGACAAATGCGGAAGTCTTGCGGAGGATGAATAAGGAAAGAGAGCTTATGCTTATAATAAGAACGGAAAACACAATATTTTGGTCACATCATAGGAAATCAAAAGTATGAACTGCTCCAACTTATAATCTAAGGCAAAGTCAATAGCAAAAGTGGACCAGGAAGAAGACGCAACTCTTGGCTTAAAAACCTACGGCAATGGACGAACATGACCTCCATAGAACTATTCAGGGCTGCTACAAATAAGATTAAATGGGCAAATGTAATGGCCAACGTCCTTAAGGATAAGGCACCGTAAGAAGAAGATGAAAATGAAGAAAACTATTAAAATTTTAAGTCAGGAAATCTATGTGGGTAGGCAAAAGAATATAACGTAACCTACATATTTTATATACTTACTTGGTTTATATCTAACAGTTTTGCAAATATTAATTTTCTTCTTCTTAATGCAATTAAAAGCCAGAAGATTTAACCATCAATCAAACTTAATTAATTACATTGTGTCTGATGTAACAGTCATAATAATAAAATATATTTTGCGTTACATCCATAGGTGAAAAGTCAATGTAATATCTGGCATTCTTTTTGGGATATTTAATAATTTAGAATGATCTACCTAAAATTAAAAACTGTGACAATGATTCTTTAACAATTTAATCAGAAATCTAAGGGCCGATTTTTCGAACGCTAATCAAAACTTGATTGTAATCAAATATTTAATTACAATCAAATACACATCAGTCATAGCAGCTGTCAAAATTATTAAAAATTGCTTATATTATTATTGATTTGTAAATAAAAACATGAAATTAACATCAGAAACAGTTTAATTATGGTTTATTTTAAATTATAACGCAAAATAATAAAATTGAATAAAATAAATCGCTCAATATAACCCCAAAATGTAACGTATTTGATTTTAATTAAATATTTGATTAAAATCAAGTTTTGAGTAGCGTTCAAATAATTGGTTCTAAAAATGTAATATCAAAAAGGGTAATCTAATTAAAGCAACAAAATACTATTATGCCTTGTCTACAACAAACATCTTGTACATTTGACGAAGAACTGAATTATGCTGATTTTTTTTCTCTTTGATCAGAATGATCCTTTATCAGTGCGAACCAAATAAAAAAAAAAGCGGTATAAAATCTACTCACTAGTTATATGCCTTATACCCTTTCGTCGAAGACAAATCCACATAAAACAATATAAGGTTGAATGTTCGAATAATTGAACTTTGATGGTATACAAGGCAAATATCGAACACAGTAATTAATTAACTCTTGCCCGAGCACTTTCGATCAATAGATCATCCTCAGGGGCATTTCGTCAGTTGTGGCCTATCCGACATGAGCAGAATGTCATACATGTAAATTTGGACATAACAATACAATACACAAAGACAAACAAACACTTTAAAATTTTTAAAAATGGGGAAGCTACATGTTATATAGAAGCCGGAGACAGAAATTGATTGAAAATGATCTGGTCTTCCAAAAAAAAAAGATTGTACATTTTATTAAGAGTTAAATCGAAAGGCATGTACTTAGCTTCAGTTTCACCCCTGCAGTAGTGAGACGCATAAGTTGGAAAAGAACTAATGTGTTCAATTACACTTTTTTTAATTTTATCAGGTAGTCTTTTATTTTTACTACCATTTTTAGAATTACCTCTTCCGTCTTTAACAATTCCAGCAGAGAATTTTTTTAGAGCAGTATCAACTCTTTTCGTAGAGATTTGTAATGATTTGATAAACATATTTCTACATACAATGTTATTATCTAAATGATATACGCGAGAAAACTTTCTTACTTTCCTTGTTCCTTTTTCTTTTGATACCTTGCTGTCTAACTGAAGCAGCTATAAAATTATTCTGACATTCATAAGTTTGCAAAGCCCAAAATTGTTTAAAAATATTTTGTCTAATATCGGCGACAATCTTATGTTTACATTTTAGGGAACAATTGCAGTCAAAATCCAAAAAGGTTTTATCTTTTATTAATTTACCTCTTGCTTTGTAGTGAGTCTGATTCGAATTTTTCAATAATTTTCTACTTTTAAATGTTTGACCGGGATACTTTGTTTTTCTTCCCTTTTTCAGTCTCCCTGAATTTGCTTGCCTTTCTTCCACTTCCTGAGTCTCAGGCGGTTCTCCCAAGGATTCTTCACTTGAACTCGCTTCTGTAATTTCTGATTTGCCTGGGCTGTATTCACTATCTGAGTCTACAAAATCACTGAAGTTTTTTGAATCTACTTCCCTTTGTAGTTGGTGTTCCTAAAAGAGCCTATATTAAATAGATATCATTTTTAAGTATCTAGTTATCTTATCAGTGATTCCATTGATTCCAATATGGTTTGACTATCTTCGTTATCAGTAAATTTAAATTCAATTTGTTTTTGATTTTTCGGATCCATTTCAGAAGAGCTCATCTCGATTCGACAGTCGTTTCTATTATCTGTAGATTTTTGATCACCAATTTGGGTGGCTATATTTTTTAAAATTTCAATAACTTGATTAGGTTCTCCTCGTTGTAGTTGCTGTTCCTAAAAGAGGTTATATTAAAAAAAAACCTTTTTCATGTGCCTATTTCTTTGCCTTACCATTGTTTCCAATGTGTTTTGATCGTCTTCATTATTATCAAAAACTTCAAATTCAATTTGTTTTTGATTATTTTTAAACTCATCTCGTTTAGACAAGGATTAGGATCATTATTTATATTTTCGTTATTATCTGGAACCTAAAAAATAAATGTTTTTATCGTAATGTTAGTTAAAAAAAAAATAATATAAACTAGATTGGCGATTTATTCTGTCTTTTAAATAAATCCAAGCGACACCCAGAAATTATTGCCTAAAACATATAAAAAGAACCAAGCGATAAAAAACAAAGATTCATTATTGTTATTTTTTAATATATTCCTGAAAAACTTATATACTAGTCAATTATTACGTGTCTATACTTTTCAATTCTAAAACAATGTATTAATAGTATTGAAAAAATATAAAAGTTATTAGTAACAGAAAAAACATAACCTAGAAAAATTGTTTACTTACTTTTTTAGTTAAATATGCATTATTCGTAACACAATATTGTTGCTTCGCACTACTAGTCTCTTTCACTACCATCGCTAGTATGTTTTTTCCTCTTAAAGACATTTTTTCGCTTAAAACTTAAGAAAACACTGGGACGTTAAACGTGTCGTAAGCCGGCGTAAAATATTTAAAACGGGCCAGGCGCCAAATGTTAATAAAAAGCATTTATTTACAAAGAACCAACCACCGTCTGTCGCTTGGATCTCTTTTAATAAACTTGAAAACGCTGTTTTGTCAGTTTGTCAGTTGGTTCGACAATCGGTAGAGGGAGCTAGAGTATACATGTCGGTTGGATCTTTTGCTAGAATTTAAATATAGTTGCTTGAAGGCGCTTGGTACATATAATGCAACTTTTACGATTTTGGCGCTTGGCTCCTTTTCCAGTAACACCATTCATTTAATACATCCATTTTAGATTTATTCTGTCAAATTACCAAATCTTAGCAGTTTGCAAAATGTTTATGGTCTATACCTGCTACGGGGTGCAGGTAGGTCCATGATGAGTTTACCAATCTCTAGGGGTCTATTTTAAAATCCCTAGTTTTATGGCAGTGATGAGTTTGTACTATGTACGATGGTATTTATGCTAATTGGTGATGAGTTTACGTGTAACCCAATCATTACTTATGAAACCAATTTGTGTAATTTTAATTTACTTTTCTATAGATTTTCTTTTTCTACAACCTGTATGTTTACAAAAATTTGAACATCGGCTTCGTAAGTCCATGCTAATTTCTCAAATAAAACACATTATACTTTATTAAAAAAACTTCAAAATGCTTAAAACTTAAAAAAAATTCATAGTGATATAAACAATTATATAATTTATACAAAGAATGTTGAGTTTCGAGTTAATTCGCATAAATTTAATAATGACGTTAATACAAAGAACCAACAGACAAAGTATAGATCTATTGTCACGTGGTAGTGTTTTGAGCCAAAGGATTATATAATAATAAATGCATAATTTTGACAATATATGTAAAACAGTTGATTTATTGTCAGTCGCGCCTAGAGATACACACTGGATTTTTTTAGTATGTAAATTATCTAATCGCATACCTGTCACGATTTTCTCTCACCTCTGTAAATTTGAAATGTTAGCAAAGACCCTACGTGTAAATTTGATCACGTTAGTATACCATATAACTGTGATCAATCTTTTTCCACCAAATTAAAAACTGCCACTTGCCAAGCACTTTCGGGTTATTACAAAAAAAAAGTGCTGATGGCTATATAGGCCGCCTCTATACGTCAAGTTGAAACGAAAGAAGAAACAAGCTGTTGAATCTATCGAGGGTTAAAAGAAAAAGGAAGAGAAGAAGAGCAGCAGGCACGCGTCCACCAGACGGTCCATTCTCAGTAGCGTATCGATTACAATGTGTATGGAGGAAAATAATTTTTATAAAATTATGTTGTATGTATTCTTTATTATATTCAAATATATAATATACATTACATTACGTTTGGTCTTTTATGTACTTACCGAAAAAAATCTAATAAATAAGAATGTGTTTTTGTAATATATGCATGCACGTATGCCTCTGATAATACATTATTTAATATATTAATATGCATCTTTCTTTCTTCATCTTCATGTTCAATATTATAAGTTATTTTTTATAGAATGGTTCCTACAATATAAGTTTTGTTAAAATAAAAGCATGCTATTTTATCGGTCTGCATATACTAATACTGTGTGTAACTTATATATCCAAAAAGCTTTAGCCTAGACAGTCGTCTTCTGACTCTTGGGATATACAAGGTATATTCCGGGGTAATAGCATCTAACTATGTCTGTATTTTGTCGCTTACTCTTCTTCGCTACTAATTTCTGTTTATCGTGTTTTCATTATTTAAACTTTTCCCTATCAAGTCCTCTGCCATACAGTCGTTTTGCATTCTCATCGATTTTCTTTCCTTTCCTTTAACTCCGAATAGCCCCATTTTTCATCCCATATAGTTTTAATTGTTATGTCTGATGTGGCCAAACCGTGCGGTCTTTGTTTTTGAACTTTTCTTGAGACTGTAATCACCCCGGAACTTTTCATAATCACGTCGTTCCTGATCTTGTCCTTTCTAGTCTTACACAACATCCACCGTAACATTTTTATTTCCGCTACCCCCATCTTCTTTTCTTAAACCCTCTTTATATACCATATTTCATAGCCATTCACTAACAAAAGCCTGGTCACACTCTTGTATATTTTTCTTTTAGCCCTTCACCGATTTTTAGATGACATAGTACTCCACTCATTCGCTTGAAGTTAAACCAACTAGTCTTTAGCCTGTGGGCAATTTCTCCATCTCATATCCCATTGTCTGTTATGAAGAAGCCAATATATTTAAATTCTCCTACACGTCCTAGTTTTTTCCTAAGCAGCTTGATGTCCCCAACCACTTCTGTTCCTATCAACCACATATACTCCGTTTTTAACCTTCTAACCTCAACTCCTACCTCTTCAAAAACCCTTCACATACCCTCTAACATTGTTTTATTCTATCTTCTTTTAAGGAGCCTCTTCCTTACCTTCTTCGTCAGTCAATAAGTTTTTTGTTCCTAGGAGGCCGTTTACCAGATGCTTTTCCTAACACTTTCTTTTATACTCGTACTTTTGCTGTTCATATCTTTTTCCTCAAACTTTCTGTATCCACTATCACCAGTCGGTATTGATTAGTTACTTCTTCCTCTTTAAGTGCCGTCTCCCACTAGGAGGTTGGATATCATCATCACTATCTTTACTCTATCTACTGCTGCTTTAAAGAGTTCTATAGAACTGCATTTAAACCAGTCCCTTAAATTCTTCAACCATGACACTCTCCTTTTCCTATAATCCTTCCTCCTCTTATCTTTCCCTATATTATCAGCCTTAGCAGTTCCCAGATATTATAACTTTCTTATTTTTAATGTGTTTATTATTTCGCATTCTTTGCCCATTTCTCGCAATACTTCTGTGTTAGTTTTTTTTTCTGTGTCCATACTATTCTAAGCATCGTCCTGTAACACCACATTTCAAAGGACTGTAACTTATTTATGTGTTCTTGCTTCAATGTGCTTTCAAGTAAATATTGCAGTATCGAAATACGTAGCATCTCAGTTCTCTTACTCTCAGTTCTAATCTAAGGTCTTTGTTGCAGAGAATTGTTTACATTTTTACAAACGCATTTCTTACTATTTCTATCCTGGCTCTTATTTAGGTTGTTTGATCATTATTGTCTGAAATCCAGGTTCCAAGGTATTTGTATCTATCAACTCTTTTTATCAGTATACTTTCCAAATGTATGTTTGTTGGTTGGTATATTTGTTTTCTTTGTTATTATGTATTTGGTCTTTTTTATATTCATGTTTAGTCCATATTTTTCACAGAAATTGTTTGTTTTGTTTAGCAGTAATTGGAGTTGTTCAGCAGAGCTTGCCATAATCATGGTGTCATCTGCATATCTTATGTTGTTAATAGATCTTCCGTTAATTATTATTCCTTCTTGGGACACAATACATCCCTGCCTAACTCCTCTCCTGATTTCAATTTCTGGACTTGGTTTATTATCTACTACAATTTTTGCTCTCTGATTCCAGGAGAAGTTTGTTATTATTCGTAAGTCTCTATGGTCTATTGTTTGCCTTTAGAATTTGGACTAATTTTTCATGTCTTACTTTGTCAAATGCTTTTTCAAAATCAACGTAACAAATATGCACATCAACATTCATATCCATGCTTCTTTGAGCTAACACATTAAAAGCAAATAACGCCTCTCTGGTTCCTAGTTCGTTTCTAAACCCAAACTGACTATCATCTATTCCTTTTCTTCCTGTTTTTTATTTATACGACCATGTATTATTTTCAAGAATAATTTGAGAATGTGACTTATAAGTGATATTGTTCTGTATTCACTGCAATATTTAGTGTTTGTATTTTTAGGAATAGCACAAAATGTGGAGAGTAACCATTATTTCGGTATGGTCCTTTTTTGTATACTGAGTTAAATAAGTCTACTATAATCTCTAAGGTTTCATCATTTATGCATTTTAAGATTTCTGTAGGGATTTGGTCTGGACCTACTGCTTTACCATTTTTACTATTTTTTAATGCTATTTTAATTTCCTCTTTTAATATCATAAAAGCCATATCCTCCTCTACTTTTATCTCCATCTCCTCTGTTCTATTGTCTTTGAACAGTTCATTGATGTATTGTGTTTAAAGTTTTTTATTTGCATCTTTCAGTATTCTCGGTTTTCTTATTCTATTGTTGTGACTTAATTCTTTAATTTTTTATTTCTGTTAAAACTATCATGTCTTTTCTGGCATTTTTCTATTTCTGCGCCTTGTTGTTTTAACCATTGTTCTTTCGGTTTCTTAATTCTGTATTTTATTTGGTTTTATCTGTTAGTTATATAAGGAATGTAATACGTCCCAACGGCATAAATAAAAAGTAAAAGTTGTATTAACTTTGGATAAATGAAAAGTATGGTAAATACCAATCCTGAAGATACTATATTAAAAAAAAATACGAAACAAACAATTTAATTGATTATTATTTATTAACAGAATTAAAGATAACAAAATTTAAATTATTCGTGTAATCTAAATCGTCCACTAATAAAAAAATGTAACACTGAAGTAGATATTCAACATAGAATTACAATATAAACTATTCAATAACGGAACAACAGCTTCAAATTATGCAATACCAACAAGAAACTCAAGATACTGTAATAATAGTGTAATAGTATAATTATGTTCTTACCGTACGTGAAAGGTAATTAGTATGATCATGGATTAATTTATGAATATATTCGCAAAACAGCCTTTGGTGGCGTATATATTTCATATTCCGAACTTATGCATTTGTACCTATTTGCTCCAGTTCCTGAACATTCTGATTGTTTCCTGGATATAAATTGTAAACCGCTAATATTAGTTGATGTAGAAATTTAATTTGAATGGTTAATTTTAGGTTTAATAGGATATGTACTAATATTACATGTAGAATTGAGTTCTACACTTTAAAAGTTGGATACGAATTTTTAAAATTTAATTAGATATAGGTAAAGAAATAATAAATAAGACTTACTCACAATAAATTTAATTTAACTATCAGACGACCGGTTTCGCTTTCTACAATATGCAAAGCATCTTCAGGTCTCGATACAAAGTTAAATAAATGCTGAAATGATAAAAAACCCATATTAGGGTGTTGTCTAATAAAGATAAATAAATTAGATGTTGTAAATTACAATAATTATGCCAATATTACATGTCTGTGGTTTTATTTCAAAATGAGTAAGTTGAATAAAAAGGTATTAAAAGTTTTGAAAATTTAAACAGACAAGGTAAGACCCACAAATTGTTATAAAATAGTCTATTAGATTGTAATAAATTAATAAATGAGCAAATAAATAAAAATTAGTTACATGCCGGTACTCTATTAATTGATGGATGGTAGAACATGGTTGAAACTACTATGTATTGTTGAATGGAGAACTCAATTCTGCTATTGTAGTTGTTTGACAGTAAACGGGAAGTTCTTGAGGAGATAGATTTGATCCAATGAAGCAGAGATATGTGTGTGATTGTTTGTTAAATGAAAGTGATGTTATATACCATTGTATTATTTAATAGTTATTTATACTTATTCGAGAGATATATTTATGAAATGTGTGTTATTTATTGAGTAATTGTTTTATGAAGGTGATAGTTTTATGACAATGAATAAGTTTAGATGTACAAATTGTGTGGGTGTGCAATTATTTTTCAACTTGTAATTATCAAATTTCTTTGATAAAGTTGTATTGGCAAATTAGTAGATTATTGCAAAGTCGAGTAAATAATATATTAGAATTAAAACAATTAAGGACAATTTAAAACACACTAAAACAGAAAACACTTAGAAGGGACGAAACAAACATTAAATTTAAAAGGGGAAGGACTTTTATGCACTACATCTCAGTCTTGGGCACAATGCCGAAGTCTGAGGCCAAGGTCAGGTTACTAATGAAGGACAAAGGAAATCAGGTTACTACGATGTTGCATCTTTATCTATACTGTTGTACGGAGATAAGTCGTGGACACTCTCGGACACTACCTATAAGAAAATTGAGGCTTTTTTTTATTTATCGTAGAATCCTGAAGATATCCTATACCGACCACGTTACTGATTAGGACGTTTTATTAAGAATACAAAGGAAAAAAATTTAAACTACAATAAAAACAGCAAAATTGAATACCTCGGTCACATCATGAGGAACAACAAAAGATATGGGTTGTTGCAATTAATACTTAAAGGAAAAGAAAATGGAAAACGAAGACCAGGAAAGCGAAGAACTTCCTGGCTAAAAAATCTACTTACGTAGTTTAACACAACTACCACAAATCTTTTCAGAGCCCCAGTTTGCAAAATACAGATTTAATCAAATGGTCGCCAATATCCGAAACGGATATTTACTACAGGAAGAAGAATAACAATTGAGCGTTTAAACGTAAAAAACCTGATTTGGTAAACCATCCTGCATACAATCCTGACTTAACACCGCGTGATTTCTTTGTGTTCCAGAGACTAAAAAACAAATTGGGCGATAAACATTTTAAGACGCAAAATGGAACGATCAAAGCTATAAAATCTCTGACATACCTATTTCCGACTGGCATAAATTCTTCGACGATGGGTTTGATGGAATGCAAACGTGTGTTTGTATTAACACAAATATTTTGAAATACATTGAATCGAATTTTTCCCAAAAATATGTACCATTTATTATTTGTGCAAAACTTTTAGTGTACTCCTTGTATGTGTGCATGTCTATAAACTACAGAATACGTGACTCTTCGTCGATTGTGTACATAGTAGCTCTTCTGAAATATTATTTTATCTATTTTCAACGCATCCCTTGACGAACACAATAGTTTCTTCTACTTTTTTTCGTATACAATGCCAAAGCTAACTGAATTGTCGTTTCACTTCGTTAAGTATAAAGCATTTTTCTGACTTTCATGTTTTTCTGAAGTTTTAATATCAAACTCAGGATATCAAACTCAGGTATTTCTTTATTTTTTATTTGTTTTTGTTTTTAAGATCGTTCTTAATATTGATGATAGGGTTATATAATGAGCAAGTGCTAATTTTAAATTCGTTTTTATTATAAATACCCAGTTTGTGTTAATTTATATTTGTTATATTACTACTTTTAACATAAAACTGAAAAATGTATTTGGAAATATATATTTTTTTCTACCAATGCCCTGCAATATATAGTTGTATATTTAGTCTTTGGGTACCCACCGTACGCGTATAACAGGTAAAATTGACACACTTGCGGCGTACGAACGGCACTGTCGATCAACAGTTCTGCACCCTCCGGCCATCAGTCTTACAGCTGTTACCTTTCAAATTATGGAAACATATGCTCCATTATCATAACGCTGCAGCTCTTTTCTTCGTCGACAGGAATAAGGGGGCTTTGGATGAGGATGCGGTTGGTCTTTCGCTATATTTATATGACAGGTAGATTTTAAATTGATGCTTTTTAAAGTTTGAAAGCAAAAGGTGAAAACAACAGGTGGTGGTTGTATGTTTAAGTGTTGGTTATAGCCGCACAAGTATAAAATCTCAAAATACTTGTTTTCCTAATAGGTATATTATAATAATATACATATATACATACATATATATATATATATATATATATATATATATATATATAATATATATATATATATATATATATATATATATATTTATCAAATTATTCTCGACCGTACTGTGTTAAATATTATTTGTAGTCTCAGCAATTGGTCTGTATGAAATGAATTTCTCAATATTTCGTCACGATTTTGTGACTTCTTCAGGAGAAAACTGTAAATTTATTATAATTATTATATGTAAACAAAATGAATATTTCAATACTTACAACTTAAGATTAAAAATTTAATCCCATTGTACAATGTACAATGGGATTAGTGTGAATTCCCATTGTACAATTTTTAGCGAATAAGTTTTAGTAAACAATTACATATTGTGACAGTATTATCCATATAATAAGGTGCAAAAGTAGAATATTGAGAAAGAATCAGGAACATGGTAAATTGATCTATAAAATGTAATTGATGATACGTAGTCAGTTATTGGTCTGATGTTGTTAGATACTGATATTAAGATCTATCATATCATATATTGTTTAGTATATTACAGTAGATATTACTTAAATGGTTGGTGTCTGTCTTATAATTGATAGATTCTGGAGTTTTATTAATGTGCACCATTTCAAGGAAAAGTCGATTTTTATAATTATCAATTTGTTCCAAGATTTTTACATTATTAAAGTCAAAGTTATGTCCTGTCTTTAAGTGGTGGTCCACTAAGGCACAAGAGTTTTTTCGTAAGTTACAGTCACTTTTGTGTTGAGTGACACGTTGTTTAAGCTACTGTTGACTTTGTCCAATATAACAACTTTGACATTGACTGCAGTTTATTCTATAAATTATATTACTCATTAGTAAATTTGGAGTTTTAACTTTTATTTTTGAGAACAACCTTGAATTTACAAGTGGATTGTAATTAATTAATTTAATGTTCGGAAATGTTTTGAAAAGTGGGACAATTTGGTCTGTTAAATTTTTTATGTAAGGTATTTTTTTTGTATAAAACTGGTTGTGGATTATTTATTAAAGCTCTATTGTGAAAGTGAGTGTTATAAATAAGTTTTTTTAATATATGTTTTGGGTAGCCATTGTTTAAAAACATTTCAAAAAGTTTCTTTAAATTGTCATCTAGGAAACTCCGATCACAGATTGCCGTTACACAATTTTTCATAGATATAATTGTGTTGAATTTTTGATTTCTAGGATGATTAGAATAATAATTTATAAATCTGCCGGATGCAGTATCTTTTTGATACCAATCTAATATGATTCTGTTAGCATTAGTTCTTATAACTTTGGTATCTAAAAAAGGTATACTATTTTCATTTTCACACTCGACAGTGAATTGAATATTCAACCATATCTAGACAATACAAATGATCTTTAATTCACTTGATCAAAATATTCAATTCACTGACGAGTATGAACATGTTCATAAATTAAAATAAAAAAAAATGTCATTTATTTAAATTGGATATGTTATCAAAATTTAAATTTTTAATCTTAAGTTGTAAGTATTGAAATATTCATTTTGTTTACATATAATAATTATAATAAATTTACAGTTTTCTCCTGAAAAAGTCACAAAATCGTGACGAAATATTGAGAAATAACAAATAGAGTTTCATTTCATACAGACCAATTGCTGAGACTACAAATAATATATATATATATATATATATATATATATATATATATATATATATTATATTGTGATTTGCTGATAATTATAAATCTACTTATATAGTCTGAAATATAATAAATTTATCTTTATTAAACAAATCAAAAGCAAAGAATATCTCAGGGCTAAAAATAATTTTTATCTTTTTGTTTTTAATTAAAACGTGGCTTCAAAGTATCTTCTGCTAGTTCCATTTAAGAAAGATCAACAAAAGGAAAAAGAAATAATAGACAATCAATTCTGATATTAAAACAATTGTCATTTATTTTAAAATATATCCAATTAATTTAAAATTCCGTTGAGGATAAATCTTACACCATACACTATAAATAGAATAAAAATTAATCAATCATCCATCAAATCACACATCCCTTAATTCTCTTGTGATCACTGATCACAAGATGAAGTGATCACTTTCCCATAGTTATTACGAACCTCAACCATGTACAGTAACATCAAGAAATTAGTCTAAAGTGAAAAACTAATAACGCAGATTGGAATTAATTTTCTCAATATATTGATAGTCACATATCTAGGGCCCAAACAACCAATGATATTGACGAGACCATTAAATCACTGAATGACATAATTTTAGAAGGTGCTATATTGTATATTGGTAAAACAAAACAAATACAAAGACGTACACCATTACCGTGGTGGTCTAAAGAATATTTATATATAATAATAATTATAAGAAGCACAAGACACCGGAAAACAGAATTAATTTAAAAAAATTAAAGGCAAAAGCGCAGCTTACTATAACGCAAGCTAAACGGAATTCATGACAGAAGTTTGTATCGGAAATAAATAACACAACTAGCTCCACGGAAGTATGGCAAAAAGTTAGAAAAGTCCGCAAAGGACTTTTATTAAACACTTGAAAGTACAAAATCAAATTGTATTAAAAGATAAAGATATTGCAAAAAAGCAATTACAATGAACCTGCCATAAGATAATAAACATTTTAAAAACATTATCACACAGGAAATGGGGTTCTGACCAAAATATAATATTATCAGTATACAAATCGTTAATCAGGTTTAAACTCGATTATGGATGCATCGTTTATTGTACTGCTAGAAAGTCTATTTTAAAATTTCTACATACAATTCATAATAATGGTCTAAGAATCGCACTACGAGCATTTAGAAGTACATCTATTGAGAGCATATATGCTGAACTTGGTGAGCCATCTCTTTACCACAGGCGAATGGAACTAACATTAACACATTCATCCTCGGTACACTTTACGGATAAATATAATGAACTTTTTAATTATAATGATAAACTAAGAAAACCATACTATGAAATAATTAGAACATATTGCAAGAAATTAAACTTTGATTTACTAGAAGCATTCGAAATGTGGGTGTACCGACGCATTCTTCGTATATCCTGGACCGAACATGTCACCAACATAGAGGTACTCCAAAGAATCGGAAAGGAGAAAGAAATCGTGAATACAATTAAGCAAAGAAAGCTTGAATATTCAGGCCACATATTGAGACACGATAAGTACCGTCTACTACAATTGATTGTCCATTGAAAAATAGACAGTAAGCGTGGGCCAGGCAGGAGAAGACACTCGTGGCTCTAAAATGTGCGGAAGTGGTTCGGGCTCACATCGGTCGAACTATTCAGAAGCGCCGCAAACAAGATCAAAATTGCCATGTTAATAGCCAACGTTCGCAACGGACAGGGCACTTGAAGAAGAAGAAGAAGAAACTTTGATTTTCCTGACATATTCGATCCTAACATCACCGATCCTCATATCCCTTGGTCCAATAATATTCCACAGTATAATGTATCTGTATCTGTAGAGTAGGGAGGACGAGTTAAGTTTCACAGCACTGAGGCCACAATTGACCCATTGTGCATCCTCCCAGGGAGCTGTCACCCTTAGCTCATTGCCCATCCTGCCATTTCTAGGAAGGTGGACAAGTCACCAGGAGACATCTCACTTATGGGGGCAGGTGTAGGCCATGACTCGTCGAACGCGTACTCTCGTATTAACGATAACTCTGGGCATTCACATAGGACATGCTCTACAGTTTCGTCTTCTCGTTCACACTTCCTACGTAGAGGTGTGTCTACTAGCCCTAGTATACAGTATAATGTATATTTGAGCAAATATAATAAGTCGAAAATAAGTTTATCAGAAATAAAAACTATTTTGTCAAATATACTCCAAATTTATGAAAATTTCTCCAAAATATTTACAGATGCTTCAAAACCTAGCAGTAGAGTTGGTGCCACTTTTGTGATCAATTCAAGTAAATATCTATTTCAACTATCTCCCCACTGTAGCATATACACAGCCGAATTATTCGCTATTTATCGAGCAATTAAGTTTATTAATGATATCAATATTGACAAAGCGGTGATTCTTTCTGATTCTCTGAGTTCGATTACTTTAATTCAACGAGTATATCCTAAACACCCAATTGTCAAAATGATCAAATCAGAACTTCACACATGTCAAGAAAAAAAAAGAACAGCTGACTTCATATGGGTATCCTCGGAAATGAAGAAGCAGACTTAAGTGTGCGTAGTGCAGTGTCTAATGCGGACTCAGAAATAATATTAAAGTGCGGTCCAGAAGACTTAAAACTTTCTATTAAGGCAAAAATCTTAGAAGTCTTACATAACCAATGGCAAATATCAACGTCTAAACTACGACAAAGTAAAGACACAGTTAAAGAAACTTTTTTCAAAAATTGTCATGCACAGAGTGTAGTTAACCGATTACGATTAGGCCATACTAGACTCACACACTCTTATCTTTTTTTAAAATGTAACCCACCAATTATATGTTGATGGTCATATAATTCAAAGAGTGTCCAGTTTTAATTATCTTGGTTGCCATATTACTGAACAACTAGATCCAGATCAAGAGATAAAATGTAGAATTGAGATAGCCTGCACGACATTTTTAAAAATGAGGCCATTCTTTTGTAATGATAACTTGCATCTTCAACTTCGAAAGCGCATGGTTAAATGCTACATTTGGTCAGTCCTCTTATACGGTGTTGAAGCATGGACATTAAAAATATCCACCATTAATCGTCTGGAGGCCTTTGAAATGTGGCTGCAGAGACGTATACTAAAAATGCCATGGACGGCTATGCTGACAAATGTGGCAGTGCTTGAGAGAGCAAATGCTGCTCGCGAGCTGCTTGATAACATCAAATGTAGAAAGATGGCCTATTTTGGACACGTAGTAAGGGGAGACCGATATAACATTCTTCAACTTATTATGATGGGTAAAATCGAAGGACGCAGAGGAATTGGTAGAAAGCAGGCCTCTTGGTTGAAGAATATCAGGGAATGGACCGGAATAAGAAAAGCTGAGCAACTCTTTAGAATAGCTCGAGAGAGAGACAGTTTCGCCAGGTTAATCGCCAACGTCAAGGGAACTTGATAGGGCACGTTAAGAAGAAGAAGAACCCACCAATATGCGAGCACTGCAATTCAACTTTAACAGTAAAACATATCTTTGAATGTGACAAATTTAAACATCAACAATCTCTTTATAATAAAGATTCAAATTTATCAATTCTGTTAGGTCAAAATAGTTGATCAAATAACTTAATAGATTATTTAAAAGCTATCGATGTGTTCCATAAGATTTAACTTTATTTTTTGTATAAAATTGCTGACTGTTTAGTACTATTTTGTAGGATTTTTTTTTATAATCATGTAATATATTTATTATTGTAAAATTGCATAGATTCGTCGCTAATAACCATTAGGTGGATGCGACTTTGTCTTAAAAAAAATAAACATTTCCTATAATAACAGATATAACTGATCTTGTCACAAAAGTTGATCACCATTTATAATAGAACTTTCTCAAGAATGTAGATTAACTTTACAGACGAAGTTTCAATAAATTCTTGATATGCTTTCGATTTAAATTCTCGCAGATTTATTGTGCATCATTATTTTCCATTATTTTAATATCAAATGCCCCTACGTAAAATCCGGTAAATAAAAATAAGTGTTATTTACAGTTGACGTGTCTGGAATTAGATTGTTTCCCATATTAAAGAAACCGTTATCAAAATACAAGTAGCAAGGGCACCAATAAGAGATTTTATCACCGAGATCATTGCGCCGTATTCACAATGGATTTTGTAGTAAATGAGGCTTTTAGGAATCCAAATTTCTTTACTCTCTTTCGTAATATCTACATATACGCTTTTGTAGTTGTTCCAAAACATAAAGTCGGGCAGTATTTTTTTCGAAAAAGGAAAAATACTAATCGGAAAACGATTATGGAATATCAAATATACTTAATGGGATAGCCTGAGCTTTTTATAATAAGCTTTTGTATATTTAGGATTTTAGGGAAAAACCGCACGTATTGTGTATAATACATTATGTACAGGCTGTCACAAAATGACTGATTACATAATATCGTGGCTTCCAGGATGAATATATAGACTTATTATACGCATATGTTAAAATGCACTCAAGAAAGTTTCATGCTCGTAAAGTTACAACATAATTTGTTTTAAATTATGGATTGCTTTATCCATTAAGCCGCAATAGATAATACAATAATACAATTACTACAATATTAATATAAGATTTAAGTCAACGTGCTTTGATAAAATGTTGATATTAAGAAAGATCTTCTTCTGCTAGTGCCTATCTTCTATGAATGTTGGCTACTACAATGGCCCATCGTATTTTATTAGCAGCTGTTCGAAATAGCTCTGTGGTGGTCATACCTGTCCGAAGTTTTTTTATACAAATTTATAGGACCGGAGGGAACATTAGGATCATGATCTGTTGTTATTTATCCTGATAATTATATAATATTATCTTTTTTTTGTAAATCTATTTTTTATGCAACTGGTGTATTAGAATTTCCATGATATAATATATTGACAAAAGGTATGTACATATGGTATTGTTTGTGTATATTTTTATTCTTATTTGTTCTCATACTTGCAAATACAACATAATTGATACTGAGCCACGGAACTTCTGAAGTTCTGAGATAAAAAAAGTTTTGGGTAAATTTATCAATTAGGATATAGTATTTTAAAATTAAATTTTCCTTATCATAACAAGTGGTCCCAACGTGAGAGGCTATTGAAAGTATCAACTTTGTATTTGAAAGTAGAGGCAATCGGGAAACAAATACAGATGCTTGCAGTTTATTTTAATCTGAAATTAATTCTGATACATTTACTGGTACATTAGAGAAGCAAAACGAAAAACAAATTGCGGAAATCAAGACTCAACTAAAATTTGAAGAAAGAAGGGAAATAGTTATTCATGGTACAGGTGAGGTGAAAATTCCATTTGGCGGGGATGTGACAAAAACCCACCTGATTTCTTCTATCAAAAATAAAAAAAAAGAATACAATACGTCGAAAATTTTGAAGCATGTAAAGATACAATAAGAAACTATTAAAAGAGGAAGCTAGTCTGTGGTTTGATAATAAAAAAGATGAATTTATCAGCTGAGAGAATTTCGAAAAAATATGTTTACAATAGTTTTGAGGAAAAATCCAGCAATTAGAAATTAACGAAGTGCTCGAAAACGATAGATATAACGAGAAGATGGAAATCTCGGAAAAATCATACGGTTTTCAAATTTATAATAATGCGAAGCATTTCGAATACAATTATTCACCGGAACAACTAGTTGAGCTGATTGCGCGACATTTTGAAGAGACATTGGAAGACCCCATTACGTTACAAAATTCCAAAGACATTGACAGATGTCAATTTTTACAAGTACAAGAATCACGTCGCCGAGACAGAAGAAATAAAGGACTACAAGAAAATTACACGCCCCAGGACATAAACCGGGAACAATTTTTTCATACAGATCGTCAAAAAAAATTATACCAAGAAGAGAATATGAAAGAAAAGATGAAAGAAGAAACAACTATGTACCTAGAAATCGACAATGGAACGAGGATAGACATAGAGAAAATCGTGAAAACAATATTGTACCCAAATATCAAGAAAATAGAAACACCATGAAACAGAGATATCATGAAAACCGTTTCAACGATGAAGGATGGGGAGGATCGCGAAGAGAAGTCAACAAAACCAACATAGAAAGATACGATTAAGAAAGTCTAAATAACGCAACAAGAGATCAAGAGGTACATCAGGCGTCTTTTCAAGCAAAAAAATTTATGAAACTCTCTGAAAAAAATTAAAAACACAAGAATCAAATTTAAATTTTGTAGATGGATTTATATTATTTATATTATTATATTAAACATTATATTATATTAACCAAAACCAAACCAGTTAAAGAAAACGAATGGTTTGACAAGGAGTGCCAAGAAGCAACAGATAACAAAAACAGGGCATACCTAAAGACAAATCAAGCTGGATGCACAAGAAGAGCAAAGGAAGAATACCGGACCCTAAGAAGAGAAGAAAAACGATTACATAGAAGAAAAAAAAAAGACAATTTGAGCAAAAGCAGTTGGAAAGCACAGAATGGCTAAGAAATCAAAATGAAACTCGAAAGTTAACAGAAATCTAAACAAAATGCGCAAAGAGTTTAAGCTAAGAATAAGGAGCTGTAAGGATGTAGAAGGAAACATCCTAAATGATACGGCCTCAATCCTAAACAGATAGGTTGAATTTTTCGATGCAAAATTGAATGGCCATCATATCGAAGAAGCAGATATCACCCTAGCAAATCGAAATGATTGGAATTCTTTCAACCCAAACGAAAGAGCACCTACCATCGAAAACGTTGCCCAAGCCATTAAAAAGCTTAAAAATAATAAATCACCAGAAGTTGATCAAATTTGCAGTGAGCTCTACAAGAATGGTGGCGATGCCCTACTACAGACACTGCATAAGCTTTTACTTATTGTTTGGCATAATGAGACCATGCCCTGTGAATGGTCTCAAGGCGTGATATGCCCGTTACATAAAAAAGGTAACCAGCTCCAGTGTGACAACTATAGAGGTATAACCCTGTTAACAACTGCTTACAAAATACTAGCAAATATTCTCTACCAAAGGCTGCAAGTTTATACAGTGGGCATAGTTGGTAAATATCAAGCTGGATTCACTCCAGAAAAATCGATTCTCGAGAAAACATTAGAATTCAATATTGAAACCCATCACCTATTCGTCGACTTCAAGGCCGCGTACGACAGTGTCAAGAGAACAGTGCTATATTAATCAATGCATGAGTTTGGTATACCAGAGAAACTTATCCGACTAACGAGAATGACAATGTCTAACTCAGAAGCCACTGTTAGAATACAGGGAGAGAGTTCTAGATCCTTTGAGATAAAGGATGGACTCAGACAAGGGGATGCTCTGGCTTGCCTCCTATTTAATATTGCCTTAGACAAGGCAGTCAGAGATACACGAATTGGAGATGGCGGTACTATTTACAATATATCGATACAAGTCCTAGCATATGCTGATGACATTGACATAGTAGGGCGTAGCAAGCGAGATGTTGAGCAATATCTCCTACAATTGAAAACAGCGGCGAAACAGGTCAGTCTAGTCATCAACGAAGACAAAACCAAGTACATGTTGGTTACAAACGATCCGATAGCAAATGAGGAACGAGAAACAGTCTTTGGAAGTCATACCTTTGGACGTGTTGACAACTTCACATACCTTGGGTCGCTATTGACTGCTACCAATACAACAAGCGAAGAAATCAAAAGGAATAAATCTTACAAATACGGCATACTAGGGACTCCAAAAGCATTTCCACTCAAGAAACATTCAAAGAAGAACTTAAATTATTAAATACAAGACATTGCTGAGGCCGGTCCTCACATATGGAGCAGAAACATGGACTCTAACGCAGAAAGATGAACGACTTTTGGGAATATTTGAGCGTAAAATACTCCGCAAAATATTTGGAGCTGTAAACGACCAAGGGCAGTGGCGCAGAAGATATAATTTTGAATTGTATCAGCTCTTTGATAAGCCAGATATCATAACATTCATTAAAACACAGCGACTTAGATGGACTGGACACATAATACGAATGCCAGAAAATACGATTGCTCAAAAGCTAACCACAGGAACACCTGTAGGAAAAAGAAGCAAAGGCCGATCGCGAATTAGGTGGCTAGATGGAGTGGAAACCGACTTACGAATATTAAAAATCAGAAGATGGCAACATGTTGCCAAAAACCGAACAGAATGGCGACGAATCTTAGAGCAGGCCAAGATCCACAGAGGATTGTCAAGCGAAAGATGATGATGAGATGGATTTATAAAAGAAAAACCGATTAAAATTTTGATAGATTCTGGATCAGAAATATCGTTATAAATAGAAAATCGATAGAAGACGTAGAGTTGACAAATTTGATTTACGAAATACCGCGGGTGATCTTAGTGGGTGCAAACAAACGGACATTAGCAACGATAAATGAAGGAATACAAGTCAGAATACGGGTTAAAACCAATTTTATTCACTACAATGCGTGATAATGCCGGATATGTCTCATGACATGATTGCGGGGGTGGACGAGTTATTCCACGAACGAAAACAAGCTGATCAAACAGGATGGTGAAATTTTCGAATTGGACAAAAAATTCAAAAAAAAAATAAGGAAGATGATAGAAAAATTGAGGACGTTGATAAGGAACATAATTTATAAATACATATGACAACGAAACAAAGACAAGGAAATAAACAAATAGAAAAACTAGAAAATTAGAAAAAATTAATGCCAGGGAGTCATCAAAAGAAATGGACCTAAAAGAAGAAGGAAGAAATAAAGAAAATAATAATAACTGGAAGACATGGTATGAAGTAAGCTTAGAAGAAAGCGAAAAGAAAAGACAAAGCTTCATGGGTAAGATTGATCAAAGATTGTGGAAGTCTCCGAATAAAGAAAAAAGGATACTGACATACAGAAACAAGAAAAGGAAGACGGAATCGAGACCATCGTGATTGAAGAAGACTGCGAGTCTCACAAGGATACGGAATATACAATTAACCTGTGTGAGCCATCGATTAAAGGAGAAAGAAAACTAATGTGCGGAGAAAACATGGACAATAAAGTACGATCAATTTTGAAAAATTATGAAGGGTTGATAAATGAAGAAAACAGAGTTGCGAAAAATTACGAACATTCATTTGAGGTAAAAAATTTAAAAAATTTTCGATAAAAAACTTACCTGATTCCGTAAGTACCGCCAATAGGTTAAAAAAGAAATTGAAAAGATGATAAAAGACCAGATTATTAAGAGGTGTGATTCTCCATATATAAGTCCCATCGTCATTGTAAAGAAAAATAGCTTAAATTTGAGGCTATGTCTGGATGCGAGAAACCTTAATCAACACACTGTATCATTGTATCATAATATAAATCACCGTTAAATATTGAGGCTATTTTTGGAAGAATAGCAGGAACCCATATATTTTCAAAAATTGATTTGAATCATAGTTTTTGGCTGATCCCATTATGTATATATATATATATATATATATATATATATATATATATATATATATAATATATATATATAAATATATATATATATATATATATATATATATATATATATATAAAAGAAATACTGGATATTATTGACTGTCGATATAAACAAACAACACAGTTTATTACGGTTGCAGTCAGAATATTGCCCGGGATGTTAAAAAAAACACTCTTTTGACTTTTTGTCGACAAATAAACGACAAATTAAGCAACATTTATTATTATTTGCTGGAAAAACACCAAAAATAAAATAAATATTTACCTGTACATAAATTACACCTCTATGTATAATATGTTGCATTACATTAAGACAGGTTTAAAAAGTATAGTCACCTAAGAAGGGCCTCTAGTATTTCTTGAAAAGAAAGATAACATCAATTACACCTAATTACATATTAATTACAGTGTTTTTACTTTCCATTCTTTGTATGAGTTAATATACACCAGTAAAACATGCCATCAACCAAGTTTTACTATTTTTACAATAAATTTTAAAAATTTTATAATGTATTATGTCCATAATTGTACATTTTAATGTGTGGTATAAATGTTGAGTGTCCATGCTTACAAAAATAATCTCAACGACTAGTAAGTTACACTGAAGAATTGTGATATATTTTTTTAAATATTTACATAATTTATATATATATATATATATATATATATATATATATATATATATATTTGTATTGATTAATAACATATCTCTGATTAACCAATAGTTCAAACAAAAGTTCAATTTGGTTTTTCATTTCTTTTTAGTTTAATCGTCCTCATCTCATAAATTAAATTTTATCTCTTTAAAGAGCGCATTTGCATCCTTTTGAAGTTGAGAAGTGTTTGTAATCCCGCATTGATTTCGTTGATAATTGGTTTTGACCCTCTTTAAATTCCATGTAGACAAGCTCATCGCTTAAAAAAATTGTTTAAATTCCTTTACAGGCAGTCTTAGTATCTCGGACAGACCAGCATATTGATTGTAAGTTACCGGGTCACTTTGAGCCATAAAATATTTAGTAGAAGAGCTTCTAGCGGTGACAGTGACGCTTAAACGTACTAAATTTAGAGCTCCAGAGCCTTTAGCGGATTCCCGACATTTTCGGCTTATTAGTTTGAAACACTTAAACTAGATTATAACAATACCAGCGAATTGTTTTCAAAAGGTGTTTGTTGCGAACTTCCTAATTATTTAACAACTTTAAATCTCTTTAAAGGTCAGTTAGATCAGTTAATTTGTGCAATATATATTACATCACTTTAGGAAAAGGAATTAGTTCGTCAAGCTTAAACAGAGTTCTGGGTTTAGAACTAGTGACAGTATATTTCTGGGATCTGCCTTATCTTTATACGAATATATATATATATATATATATATATATATATATATATGTATATATATATATATATATATATATATATATATATAATATATATATATATTTGAATAATAATTAGATATACAAGAAATTAGCATAGTAATATTATGATGTTTAATTAATAAACTTATTTAAATAGTGGTTAAAGAAATAATTATAAATTAAAAAATTAATTATATGAGGGTATTTTTGAACATTTAGCACAGGATTAAATTTTAAAAGTTTTTTATTTTATTTTATTCTATAAATAAATATATTTAAGTGAGCCTTGTGCATAGGCAACCAAATATACACTGTGTTATTTGACATTTTACATATTTGACATATTTATTAGTTTGAGATTTTAACTCAACCCTTAAATGCCCGTGATATGAAAATAACCATAAATGCCCATGTGAGGTCTCCTAGGGACCCCACTAAAATTTTCAATTTAGTAACGTCATTTAGCACTTACTAAAAGGAAAACACGGTTAAAAATAATTTTAAGCATATTTGAATAATTTTTATTTATTTTTCATACAAAATTAACGGCTTTTCTAGAAACAAATTCTTTTCAATTCGAACAAAATTAAAATTAAATAATAATATAAGCATATAACTTTTAGTTGCAATTTTTACATACAATAGTTTTTCCTTCTTTTCTGTGCACCTGGCATATAAATTTTTTGCAAAAAGAGCAAACGGTATTCACTTTTCTGTCATAGTTTCGCGGACACTGGTAACAACGAGCACGTTTCTTAGCTGAATGGACGGATTGAGTTGCAACTTCGGTAGTTGGGTTTACCATTGGTATGCCACAATCTTTTAGAGCAGATTTTACATAGGCTTTATGTTTTATATATTTCGCTCTTTTTTCCATGTTGTTTCGAGCAAGCTCAGCCCCTAATTGTAACAGGAAAATACGTCTTCGTGAAAAATTATTTTTCTTCCAATCAGGATTTTTTTCAATGTATAAAATATAGGCATTTAGTGCACATATGTCTATAATATTCATAAAGAGCCTGAATGGCCAACGAGCAGTTCTTCTTTTACAGGAATATTCCCTAATTAGTTTGTCGGCATTATCAACACCACCCTTGGTATTATTATAGTCTAAAAGCATCAAGGGTTTGTTTTGAGAGTCTTGACAAATTATATCACTATCGTGTTGACTTGAAAGAAGATGTACCATCCTGTGTATTTTAGGTATGTACGAAACCATAGCTAATTCTTTAATAAAAGCAAATATTCACGACTCCGCAGGTCTTTTTGTCAAACTTAGTTGTGGTGGTGTATCAGGTTTATTTTTGCGGACGGTCCCAAGTAAAGTAAGGTTTTTAGATAAAAGATATTGAGCAAGAGGAACACTGGTAAAAAAGTTGTCAGTTGTAATTCCTCTCCAACTGCCATGATATGGTTCCACCAGATCTTTCACAACACGAAATCCCTAATTTTTCTCTATTCTACCACCTGGTAGTTTTCCAAGGTACACCTGAAGTTTTGATAAATAAGATGTTTTAACATCCGCGGCAGCCCAAATTTTTATCCCATAGCGGTAAGGTTTTGATTTTATATATTGTCTAAAAGGACACTTTCCTCTAAAACTCACTAACTGTTCGTCAACGGTTATATGTTCGTATGGTTCAAAGGCTTTGTCACAGTTAAAGACGAACATGTCCCAAATTACTCGTATCGCCGCTAACTTATCCTGTTCCTTCCGCTCCACCCTGGTCACTTTGTCATCAAACCTCAAGAAACTCGATAATTCTTCAAATCGGTTCCTAGCTAATGCGGCTGTAAAAAATGACCGGCGTATTGAGGTGTCTGTAGACCATATCTATCGTGTCGATTCTTTCCCACACCTTAAAGCACCAGCTTTGATAAGTGCTCCTAAAAAGCTATCCAGTTCATTGTTGGTAAGTACCGTCCACTCTTTTTTGTTATTCGGATGTTTTTCGTTCCACTCTTGATAACGCCTAACAGCTTCTTCATTAGTATGAAGGCATATGACATTCTTCATTCGGTCAAAAATAAATTGAAATAGTCTAAAAACGTGTTGGAATTTTTACTATAGTTTGTTAAGCCTGGATGTACATTTATAATATTTTTTTGTTGCCTCTTGGATCTCACGAAAGGTAGGCTATTCCACTGCATTCTAGATTTGGATGTATATGTTGGACCACTAACCTCACCAATATTATCGTCCACTTCGGTAGGTTCTGCATCTGATTCCTCGTCACTGTTGACTTCTAAATTGTCCTCAGTTTCCGAAACATTTTCCTCAAAAACATCTTGCTCTTCGCTATCTGATTCGTCGGTAATCTCATAGTCGAAATCGGAGTCTGATATCCCTTCTTCTATATTTCGGATAATTTTTTCATGTTCTTGGTCTCTTATTGTCATTTTCATTCTCTTACGGTCCATTTTTTAATGTAAACTGACGAAAAATGTTAAAAATAATAAAAATATTCTGGTGCCTCTAAATGCCCAATCGGGTCACAGCGAGACCCCACTTATCTAAATCTCTCTTACAGACCACTGCACCTCGCCAGACCACCCGATTGGGCATTTAAGGGTTAAATATAATTATGGATGTAAAATAGTAGTATATTAGTGCAAGTTATTTAGTTTATATATATATAATAGTGAATTCTGATATAAAAACCTAAATGTCCATAATATTCTCACTAGAATTTTCTGGAAATCGTCAATACACAAGACAGTTAATCCTGTTTGCATAGTAGATGATTCCAGAACTTTCATCATCATTATAGTGTATAATTAATTAATGCATAGTAGATGATTCCAGAACTTTCATTTCTCATTTTAGTGTATAATTAAGTGTTGCTCGGGACACATCTGAAAGTATTTTTGGATTTATTTTTCGAAATTAGTTCTCCCAATCCCACCCCCAAAAGGAGATCCACGACCTAGCTTTTCAACCAAAACATGAGTAGCCATTCGCAAACGTTTCAATTTATTTGCTTAGCCTGGTTCCAAGCCCAGTAATTGTTCAGCCCTCCTTTTAACGCCCTATAAGCAAATTATGAATTGTTACCCCACAAGTTTACCCCACAAAGGCATAGTTAATAACTCTTCTACTTCTTTAATACTAGTTTTTTTACCCAAAGGATTTATTTCCTCTTTAGCATGAATATTTTGTAGTTTATTACAACATTAATCATAAAAGTTGCTATCGATTTTGCTAGTCCGGTTTTATTTTCGATATTAAAGCTGGTGATGGAACATCGGTTTATGAGTTAAGAATGTAAAATCTCCAATGAAAAATTATTTTTCACATTGGAGATTGATTAAAAAAAATGAGAGCAACTGCAGAAATAAAAAAAATATTAATATAGGCTACACATATTAAATAGTTATTATCAAAAGTGTGTTTTATTTTTCTAAATAACAAAATTTCTTACTTAATAATAATTTTTTTATTACAGATTTAAAATGGATGACGAGGTTTCTTCTGAAATATATCAAGAAAATAATTATTTCACACGAAAGAAACCGACTTTTGATGACAAAAGTAAGTTAACTATGTTTATGTATGCTGTAATTATTGTACTATGACATATTTCAGTATCGCTGTTAAATATACTTATTTACTGATCATGGGGATCAGAAACCCAGATCCGATAGAAAAGGAGGAGCTTTTCTGGTCGACCACTTTCTAAACCCTCGATCAGAGATAATCAAATAAAAATAGGTACGTGAAACGTTACGAGTATGTATGAACCGGGAAGATGCACAACATTATCCAGGAACTGCAAATATTAAATATTAATATATCCAGAACAAATAATAAAAAACAAAAACAAACTCAAGCAACTGTTGAACCGCACATAATGTACTCGACTGTACTGTTTTAAATTCGGTTTAAGGTATCGATTTAAATAGTCTACTGTGCTGAATTGTACAATAGTAAATTCTCCCCATTTTTAAAATACTGTTGTGACAGATATAAACCTTAGATTTAAATATAAAGTTATTACATAAATCTAGAGTTGATAGTTTATAAAACAGTTGTAATTGAGATTTTGAAGTATATAATTACTATCACTGAGTTTAGTATTGTACGCAAGTTGGTTTTGAGTTAAGCGATGAAAACGAAGTGTAGCAATACTTAACTGATTAAACAGTGTAATTTATTTAGTCCAATATTTAATTAGTTAAAAAAAAAAAACAAAAAAAACTTACTTATTTTCTTATTCTCATAATCTTCTAAATCTATCATTAGCCATCAGACTCACAGCCATAATCACTGTCGTCGCTATCCTCTTTCGGATGGTAAATTATAACAGGATTAACTGCTTCTACAGGACCTTCACGGATCCACCATTCTTCAATTAAGTCTACACAATTTTTTACATTTTTTTCTCAAAGTTCAGGAGTGGCAATATTCAATGCTTCTTGCCATATTTCCAAGACTGCCTCGTTACTGTAACCCTTGTATCCAATATGGTTATCATAATATGTTTTGCATATATATATATATATATATATATATAATATATATATATAATATATATTTATATATATATATATATATATATAATATATATATAATATATATATATATATATATATATATATATATATATATAATATATATATATATATATATATATATATATATATATATAATATATATTTATATATATATATATAGAATATATATATAATATATATATATATATATATATATATATATATATATATATATATAAATATATATTATATTATTTAAGTCAATGTAATACTTTTTTAAGAACATTTAACACCACTGGACACAAATCAATGAGATACCATATTCTTACAAATATAAATTAATAATACCAGCAAGTATTAGATGTAGGGAGCCTGATCTATGCTAATGTAGGGACTGGCCGCAATTTAGTTTTGGAAAAAAGTCATCTTAATTCGATTAAGAATCATAAACACAAACTACCAACACTAGAAACTAAAATTAATAAAGACAATTTTGACAAAAAACTATATCAAAGTAGGCTAGATCAAATAATTTAACAACAAGACGTTACATGCGATGAAGATAACTAAGTTAGTTGGGAAAATAATTAAAACAACATAAAGCAAACAAGCCTCTAGGAGGAATAAAAATAAACACAAACTTAAATGAAAGAAAACGTAGGTACACTATAATGTTTACCCAAAGTATAGCAATATATCTGAAGGAAAAAAGAATGTTTATATAAAATATAGATCTGAAAGAACGCAGGGGACTGTGAATGAATGAATGAATGAGGAATGAATATAAGAGAGTTCGTAACACAGCACATGGGCTAATCAGGCCGAAGAAAACAATAAAACAGTAAAAGTTTATAACAGGGACATATAATAGAAATTAAGGAATTAATATAAGATATCAACATAAATAAAAAAATGGACAACATAATATTAGACAAATAAACCGAACAAAGGAAACTGAACATGCTCCTGAAACTCCCGATATAACATCAAATGAGTTAACGCAAATGATAAAAACATGAGATAAAAGAAGTCATCATAAAGTTAAAAAACAGAAAAGAAATTAATAAAATATGGCTTATACAACAGTTAACCATAATATTTAATAAAGGGTTAAGGTCATCAACAATACATGAAGAGTGGAGAACGAGTATTATGTTTTTTCTTTTACAATAGGTGTAATCTGCGACCATAATACTCTAAAGGAATTGTTAAGTACTATTTTGAAATTAATATTAAAAATAATATCAAATAATTTGAAGAAAAGATTAGTATACCAGACTAACAACAAGTTTCTTGTGCAGAGAAGTATATAATAATATAATGAACTAGCCTAACTATGTTTGGTTAATTTAGAAATGTCCTAAGACACAGTGCGACTATCGGATGCGATATACATCTGTACAACAGATAATCCAGATTACTTGATATCATAAAAATAATAGAGAACCGACATGTAAGAAACAGAACCGAAGTAAAAGTTCAAATAGAAAAAAAAAAGAATCTATAAACACTACAACTGGAATCAGATATGGAAGTGCAGTTGTAATATTTATTCTTTTATATTTAATATAGTATTGAGAGGTTTTAAGCTAGTAAAAATAAAAAAAAACAACCGGCAAGCAAGGAGATAAAGATAATATGCGATGTTTATGACGAGTTTTTGATAACAGAGAACGAAGATGATCTCCAATAAATACTACACCAGTTTAATATCAAAGCCAAACGATTTAATATGAAAATTTTATCACTTATTATGAAAAGTTTAGTATTGTCAAAGGAACCAACAAGGTGGAAGAAAGTTCAGATTGAAAACCTACTGATAAAACAAGTATTAAAATTTAAATATATGGGAATAAACTTATCTGTAATCCGACCAGTCATGACATATACAGTAGAAACAAGATCAGATACAAGCACAGATATTTGGAGACAAATGAGATGAGAATACTAAGAAAAATGACCGGAAAAAGACTATTAGACAAAACAAGAAACAATGATATGAGAAACCTATGCAGAATAAACAATATTAATCTATTTGTACAGACACAAGCATAGATATTTGAAGACAAATGAGATGAGAACACGAAGAAGAATAACCGGAAAAAGACTTATTAAACAGAACAAAAAGCAATGACATAAGAAACTATGCCGAATAAACAATATTATTTAATTGGTACAGGAAAGAAAAAGAAAATGAATCTGTTATATTAGCAGAATGGTAGAAAATATCATAGTTAGATTAGCCCTGGAAAGAAAGAGATAAAACGAAATTATCCACACGAATAGGAAGAAAAAGGGGCAATTTGCCTATAAAAAAAGAGAAAGAAGACATTATAGTTAATTGAAAAGTTACATTAATATTACATTTTTAAGGAGATGCAATTATCTTTTTGGATGTGTGGAGTGTAATAATGTGGAATATAAACTTAAGTTTAAGTTTTTAGGGTTGCCATTCTTGTCCCCCGGTCACCATCTTTTAACTTTTTTCTGGTCATTTTACAATAAAATTACATTCAATCAATATTATAGGGGGTCTTTCAAAGAATAATTTTTACTACAAATTTGTTTAATTTCATTGATTTCTTTGGATTTTACAGAACTCCAATGTTCTTGAATACTCGTAAGAATACGATAAAAACGATTAGGCTTAGTTTTCTAGTATAAGTAATTATATTTTTTTATTTATACAATTTATTATTTTGTTAACATTATTTTGTGATTATTCGTTTATTATCTACTTTTTCCCGACCATGTATGAAGTAAAGTTTGAAGGCGCGTTTTTAAGTGTTATTCCCATTAGGCTTAATCCACAAACAATTTCTAAGTGAGATAATATTGAGCATAACTATATATTTAAGAAGTTGTTTTCCAGCTACTGTTTGTTACTTTTCTTTGATAGTCGAGGCTGTGTTCCTAATTCAGTAGAGTTAGAATTGGCGTAATTGTGGGTAATTCATTTTCAAATTCTTAGAAACTTTTGATTAATTTTGATATTTCCATGATATTACTGCAGGTTTCACCAGAACAATTAAGGCACACTTTAGAGCATTTGAGGTCTGCGTTTTGGCAACCACACATACTTTCACAGTTTGCCTTGCATCTGCAGAAAATTAATTTTAGAAGTTCAAGGGAGCTGGAGTTTTGCAAGTTTTGATTGGTATCCAATTTTTTTTACGTTTTTTTAGCCCCAAACTTCAGGATCGCAGTGTTTTCTGCTGATAAATTCTAAGACTTTCGAAACGTGCTGTATCTTGTGTTGGCGGAATCAATGATAAGTTAAATACATTTTTGGTCACTTTGGTCATTTTGGTCTCGGCAAATCGTTTGTATCTCATGCTGTCAGAGAATCATCTTTCTTTCCATTATATAAAGAGACAAAAAAATATTCGCCAACGACAGTGAGCAAAGATAGCTGGGCCTTCTCACTGAGAAATATTGTTGTTCGGCTAGCGAATTAAGGGTGTTTCTGTAAAATTTTAATGAATTTTGCCGATCTTGTAAGCTGCTGATGTTGTGTGGCAACTTGAAATAGCATGGGAAAATAGCAAAACTCTGCAATGATCGCCATACATAAAACTTAAAGGACAGTATAATTGATGCGACTTACACCCTTTTGAAGGTTTAAAAAAATTGGACACTTTTGACACACAACATTACACCGCTTAATTCTTAATGCCGTAAGCAAGACAAGAATGGCAATGTCGTCTGTTACGACGGTCTTAGAAGCATATGATTCAAATTAAGCAAGCGCAAAACAGGTTCTGACTGTGTCTGCATTAGATTCTGCCTGGACGACACTAAAACCCACTTCTAATAGAGCAGTTTGTGAAGATCCATTAGGTTTTTTTGGTTCTCTTCATTACTAAGAAGTTGATGTTAGGATACTGTTGGCACGGTACTCTTATTAAACGTTATCTCTGTCGATTTGTGCTTTTTAGTACGACGCAAGCGCATGAGACGGAGAAAGTTTTTTGTTGGCAAAAAAGGTCGATAATAAAATAATAATAACATAGAACTGTTAAGAAAATGATAAATTGATTCCGAAAGATGTGAATAAAAAAATATATAACAGGAAACTAAGTGGAATTGTTCATTTTTATCATATTTTTATGAGTACTCATGAATCCGGTCAACTTCCGAATGCTATAAAACCGAAAGAAATTCATGAAATAAAACACATTTGCAGTAAAAATTATTCGTTGAAAACCCTCTATAATAGTGCTCTCATGTCTTTTATTGCAAAATGACCAGAAAAAATTTATAAGGCTCAAACAAAAGTTTGTTCAAAAACTTCCAGACTCTACCTCATAGGTGATTGGGAAAAAGATCAATCATAAACTAATGATACCATAGGAATCACGATGATCACTACACTTCCTTTGAGAGGAGAGATTGAAGAGAAAGAGAGAAAGAGCGAGAAAGAGAGAGAGGGAGAGAGAGAGAGAGAGAGACCATGGGAAGGTTAACAAAATAATAAATGATATGAAGAAAAAAATATATAATAAAAAAACTAAGCTTAAGGTCAATTTAATGTTTATTTAAAATAACCAGAAAAAAGTTATAAGGCCCAAAAGATTTATTCAAAGATTTTAGTTATTTTTGTTTGTAACTTTTTTTTTCAATTTTCGATTAAAAGTTAAATATAAATAAATAAAATAAAATATAAATAAATACAATTTATTTTGCTACAAATAATGTTTTATAAAATTTTCGCTCTACACTCCTTATTTCAAGATGACGAGTATTCAAGGACCCAATCAACATTGGAGCGCTGCAAAAACTAGAAAATGAATGAAATTAAACAAATTTGTAGTGAAAATTACTCTATGATATTGCTCTGATATCATTTTATTTATTAACGGAATCCATTTACAAAAGTTTTCACACAGCTACACAACCATCCATTTTTTTTAAAATTTATTGTTTTTTTTTTTAAATTATTGTTTTATTCTAAAATCGCTAGAAAAAGTTATAAGCGAAAAGCACAATAGAAAATTTTTTCAAAATTTTTTAGTTATTTTGTTTTATAACTTTTTTATTTTTTATTTTTGGATAAAAAGTAATACAGATAAAGTTGTAGAAAATTTAAATTGGTAAAAATAATGATTTATAAAATTTTCTGTAGAGTTGCTAATTTACAAGATACAGCGCAAAAACCCTTTGCCTCTCTTTTTCCAAGATGACGGCCTGGGAACAAGAGTTGCGACTTCACAAACTTGAATTGAAGTTTATACTCACCACCCCCACATATCAAAAAAATTAAATTGCCTCCTTTCAAAAATCTAATCTCAATGTAACTTTTTAATTGAATAAAAAATAAGTAGCTTATTCTATACGAGTATATAAATAGAAATACGTGTTCGTTTATTAAAAATTTCAGTGTCGAAGTAATTTCTGTGAAACAAAATATCCTCGTTTATTTTACTAAATATATACACTGTATACCAATACATTTTCCAACACATAAAAATTAACAATAACATTACCAGATGAACGTAAACAATCTTACTCTGTAATTTGAGCCAGATAAAATGATTCAATAGTTGAACAACACTGTTGCCAGCTAAGTCGAGTCTGTAATATGGCAATATGGTTTAACACATAAGTGATATACACATTCAGTATACTCATAAAAGCGCCCTCCACGGCAAATGGCTGAATTAAAGGCGACTTTACGGACTCATTTTGTTTTATAATTTGCAGCTATTCTATAATACCCACAATTTTTGTAATACATTTGTGCAGTAGGTAGAGGTCTCTAGTTTCTCATTCAATAAAATTTTGGTAGAAAATAACAATCAGTTAAAAGAAATACATGAAAAACTTTACGGACTCTGTATATTGAGTCCATAAATCGCTTGAGTCCGTTGTGTATGGTAAAAACCTTAATGTAGAGTCTGCAATGTTAGGAGGATATATATATGTATATATATATATAATATATATATATATATATATATATATATATATATATATATATATATATATATATGTTTCGTCATAATATACCAAACACAAGAGATAAGACATTGCGCATGTGACGCATACCGGTGGGCGGAGTCAACTACGTCAGCAACAGGGGCATCTCAAATTCTAAGAGCCGATTGTTCGAACGCTAATCAAAACTTGATTGTAATTAAACATTTAATTACAATCAAATTATATCAAAATTATAAACGAAATTTATTTCCAATCCTTTATAAAAGGTATATAATAAAATGCCCAAACGGGTTATCACAATTATATTACAAAACGTTTTCGGATTGTTAAATCCATCATCAGTGTAAACGAGGTATACATGCTATGAGCCACCAAAATATATGGGTCAAAACCCTTTAAATGATATAAATTTACAGTTGTTTTACATTATATATGGTTACAAATTATGATGTTTAAGTTATCGTTGGAATTGGTAACATGGCGACGTATTACCCCACATAGGTAAAATGGTCCTGAGACGAAGTGTCTTCGAGGACCTGTTGATAACAACTCGACTTGAGGCATTACTACTATCTAAGACTATCTAAGGCATTAATCATTCACTTCCTTTTCAAATAGGTAAATATTGAGATTGTTACGAAATCAATTTTATTCTAAAATAATTTTAGGTATTTTAATGGCAAATAATTCCCTGAAACTTTTGTTACCTGATCTACAAAGGACATTTGGTGCAGAATTTATTTTAACAAGACAGCTCAACCAATATGTTTTAAAAAATTTCTTTGCTGTTATAAGAGCCAAAGGTAGTTTGCTTAATCATCCCAATTCGTTGGAATTTAAGTATCGCATGCGTTCCTACATTATGTGAAAAAATGAAGGTGATTTGTGATGAGTGACAACACTCCAGATTTACCAATTTCTGGACAATTAATCGAAAGGCTGGATTCCAAGAACGAAGCAGTTGTGGATATTCAAGTTAACAATGAGAGTTAAAATGAACAAAACATTAGTGAGCTCGAATATGATGGTTTGGAGAATTTGGCTGGTTATATCTGCCATAAATTGAAGGACTCCATTATTAAATCCGAACATATTTAAACGTACACATGAGTTGATTATGTATTTGAGTGAGGGTGGTTTATGTAAGCCTTCAGACACTTTTTTTTTACAGGTTGAGCAACTGGAGAAAATTTTTGTTTCCATAAATAGCGATTGCATTTTGGCAACTAACAATTATTTAGAAAACCTAATGTCGAAAAGTGGTGATGTAGACTGTTCTAATAAGGCGAAGAAGTTGTTTTTTAGGTCTCGGATGTACTTCCGCATTAAAAAATTAAACAAGTCTCTTAACAACCTGACTTTGCTTAAAAGAAAAATATTGAAAATTACCACATAGTTACTGTATTTACGTCTAATTCACAAAAACAAAGTTTGATTTAAGTGCATGACATGAAAATTATACAACTTATTTTTGTCTTTTCCAAACTTGTCAATTAAATCTGATACAATACATTAATTAAAAAGAAAAAATTTTGTTTTTTTTAATAACCCATCAAATTATGATTCCAATTTTTGGGGTTTCTCTTCCCCTTGGTAAATATTAAATATTTTTTAATGTGTAGGCCCCATAATCAATTTTTGGCAACTAACGAAATATAATAATTTTATTTATTGTTGATTATATAATTATTTTTATTATCCGGTTGCCAATATAAGAGACTGGATACTTTACAAATCACTAAAAATCTATTTAAATACAAGGAAATAAGTCATTTTTATAGTTTAGTTTTCCTCTAAACTATAAAAATCACAAATATCACTAGCATTCGTATTACGGAGGTATAGCCGAGTTTATGCCTCTGTGCGTGCTCTGTTGCCTACGTCATGCGCCAATCGGAAGAGTTTCGGTAATCGGAATATCAGGCCCTGATGTTTGGTTGTACATGACTTTTAGCTAACGGTAGTAATTGAGGCTTAAAATAGTATTGAGGAAGTGTAATTATTTTATTCGTTAACCATTCTTTTATTTTATCTATGGTCCAAGTATTTGTTGGTTGCTTATTTAAAATTTTCAAATAGTACGCAGTATTATCCAGTACTATAACGGATGGTTTATCTAAACTTGGCAACAGTTTTTCTTTAAATCATTTCACAAACATCTTCGTATTCATATTATCATGATAATCGGCTAATTTTGATTTTGATGAAAACACAAGATCTGCTCCCTCAGTAAAACCATGTTTTCCACCTGCATCCATTATAATATATCTCTTTCCCTCATTATCGATGTGTTTTATGGACTGTATACTCTCGTCCTGCCAAATTAGTTTGATACTGCCTTTAGCAAAAATCCATGTTTCGTCTAAATAAACGAAGAAAACAATATTTTTTAAATTTGTTATAATTTCCTAAACATTCTATTCGTTTGTGAACAACCCTCTCACTTTCACACAAAGCCTTTCTATTGTCTTCAGTTTTGAATTTAAAGCCAATCTGACTTAAAACTCTCCAGAGACTTGTTCTGGAAATTTTAAATATGTTTCTGTCTTTTAACTTTTGTAGTACTGAATCTAAAACATGTTCTAGCGAAACATGTTCCTTCTTTTCGCGCATTTTATATATTTCTTACGGAGTTCAAATTTGCAACTTTTGGAAAGATCTATAGTCCTTGGTTGTCGACGAGATTTATATTGTGCGATTTTGGTCGCTTTGTCCACTTTTTTTTGTTTTTTTGCAAAACCGACTTTAGTTCTCTAATACAGAGTGCATCACACACACGTTTATGTATGGACTGAACTGGTGGCAAAGGGCCCCCGTTGGTTTTCTCAGCAGTAAAAGAAGAAAGTACATTAAAATTGAAAGTTGTCTACATCTAAAACACGTCTCGGCATTTTTGGCCTCAATAAACAAATACACTATACTAAACTCTTTCTTAATGGACACCTCTCTTCACCGGCACCTCTATTCGACGAGTTTTTAAAACTAAAATCAGTCGTCGATATACCTATAAAACTGTATGTACATTTTCGTTACTTTTTAATATCTGTAACGACTCGGTACTTTAACTATCAATAGCCGGTATGTTATACCCGTTACTTTCGGAACTTTTAAGAGTACATCCACTCAAAGCAAACAAATATTTAAAACTAACAAAGTGAAATATTAGATTATTTTTCTGGTTTCTGAACCATCGTTCTGCCAATTACTTTTCATTTATATTAAAAATAGTATATTTATTCTTATTACAGTTGTAGTACCTAATAAAGTAATAAAATAGTGTAACATCAAAGAAACGCCTCTTTGGTGTTTACATTGATGATTTGAATTGATGAACACATTTGGCTCCATAGACGTCATTGTATTTATTTGTAGGAGCGTTTGCGTAAAATTTTTTGTTATTTTCGGATTCAATTTCACAAAAAATTTTGCTGAATTTGTATCTGAATATCTATTAACTGAAATAATTTTAGTTTAGATGTCATACTAACAGTATATCCTTTTTATTGGAATAATGATTAGATCAATTTACTTTTATACTTCTACTTGCACAGTAAATATTCATTGTCGCAATAATTCAAAACAGTCGTATATTCGTGGAATAACCTATACATTAGAACCATTGCTAAAGAAGAAAAGAATAAAGGGTAGGATATAAAAGTTAATTGTTGAAAAAGCTACAAACAAGGAAAGTTAAAGAAAACGGTACTTTGACTTGGAAAATATATTTGAGATCGTAGCGTTACAAGAAATGAAGCAATTATGGCAATGTAGGTAGAATATAGAAGATTACATATTATTTAGCAGCGAAGGAAATAATATAATGCTAGGTATAGGCTTTTTAATACATAAGAAATTCAGAGCGTCAATTGTCGAATTTAGGTATACTAAATATCCGATAGACTAATTGTGCTTAGAGTAAACGGAAAATTAAAAAAAAATCATTTTAATTATACACGCACCTTCTGAAGAAAATAAACCAGAGGCAAAGAAAGAGTTTGATAATTTACTGTACCAAGTATATGACAACATCTTGGTCAAAAATAATTCTTGGAGATGCCAATGCCAAAATAGATAGAAAAGCTATGTTTATACCTAGGGTAAGAAAATACAGCTTGTATTTAATATAAATTAAAATGATCACATGCTAATTTATTTTCCAAAGAAAACAAAAACTTTTTTTCATAAAAAGTACCTACTTTCAGAGGCTGGAGCTACATAAAGGCACTTATAGGTCACCAGATTGTCAAACGGTAAATCAAATAGATCATGTTTTAGTAGAGAATAATGCAAAAAGCATAATACATATAAGTTCATATCATCAATAAATCTTAGCTTGTACATTGCTGGGCATAGATCCTCATAATTTTCCTCTGGCCTAATTGTGTCTCTTGCATCCAATTCCTATAGCAACGTTTTAGATCGTCAGTTCAACGTGTTAGTGGACGACCTTTGCTTCGGTAGGCATTATCACTTGGTTTCTATTCCAGTATCCGATTTGTCCATATGCTATTCGTCATTCGGGCTACTTGATTTCCCAGTTCCACTTCAGTGTAGCTATTCTCTCTTTAGCATCAGCCACTCCTGATCTTCGCCGTAGCTGTGGTTTGGGAACTTGTCTCGTATTGAAACGCCCAACATAGCACACTCCATCGCCCTTTGAGCCACACGGATCTTTTTCACTGTTATTCTTATCATAGTCAGCGTTTCCGCTTCCTAATTTAACATTAGCAAAACACACTGATTAAAGATCCTTCAAGTGTACGCCCCTACGATAGGACATCCAGATATTTTTTTCCTCTTGGCTTGGACAATTGTCATTCATAGTCTCAATCAACATGATGATTCAGCTTTATTAAAGAATTTAAATGTTTCAATTAGTGAAATATGATTAATATAATAATAATAATATAATTATTCCGTACTTAGCTAATGTACATAATATTATGTTAATAAATACTATATTATATCTTTATTGTAATTGAATTGTTCAGTTATAATTCAGTTATTAAAAGACGTCATGTGAAATACATAGTGTATATATCTTACAAATAAAAATATCTACCTACTATGTTATAAAACATACAATATAATAAATATAACAAACAACAAAAATATAGTAATTTTTTTTTTCACTACGTTATAGTTTATTTTTATGAACGAGAGAGTAATTAGCATAATTTTAACTGGTATGTCCGACCACTCCATGGGCGTGCTCAAGATTAATTGAAAAATTACTTTGAATAATTGTAAAAAATAAATGAATTATTTCAGTGTTATAAAGTGTTATGTGTATGTAAACAAAAGTGACCTCTTTTATCACACACTATATTAGAACTGACTGGCCTACATTAAAAAGGGTTTTAAAAAATTCTCATTTTTTTTTTAATTTTTAAGAATTACAAAAGAGAAAAAGAGTTTTTAAAACCGTCTAAGGTATGTTAAATAGATGAATAAAAATATTAATATAAAACTTACAGCTACTTGTTACAAATCCAAATCAGATTCAGAAGATGAACTTTCAGAACCAAGATTTATAATAACTGGCTCGATCATTTTATCAGTAATATTGTCCAGCTTCCACATTTTTTCCTCTTCTTTAATAGTGTGATTTACTGCCTTTTCCCAGTTTTCAGGTTTTACATTATTTACGGCCTCCAAAAACAACTGTTTAACATCATGAATTTTAAAAGTGGTATTTTTTCTTGAAACTTCACTCTTTATCTGTGCCCATACCAGTTCAATCGGGTTTAATTCACAATGATATGGTGGGAATCTAAGTACTGTCATTCCACGATTTTTTGGCAATATCATCAATTTCGTATTTTTAAATTTTTCTTTATGAAGGGCACACAACGAATAAAGTTCCTTTCTTATAGATCCGGGATGGTACGTAATATTTTTTGAACTCAGCCAATTCTGCAAGTCTTTTTTTAACCACTTGGTTGTGGGCAGTCCTTCTATAAGTCTGGAGTGATAACTTGCATTATCCATTACTATTACACAGTTCTTAAAAAGAAGATCTATCATTTGTTCGAACCATTCTTAAAAGACATCAGCGTTCATGTCTTCATGGTAGTCACCGATACGAGTTGATTCAAAAGTTAATAAACCACCTTCAACAAAACCGTCTGAACTGCCAATGTGTACTATTATCAGCCTGCGTCCCTTTCCTGATGGTGGGTTTAAACCAGTAGATAAGTTATTTACAAAAGCGTGCCTTTGACTTGTAACAGTTTCATCCTGCCAAAATTTATTTGGTGTATGACCCTCGTTGATCCATGTTTCATCAAGATAAAATATTTTTCTTTTTTGGTTTCTCATTTCCTTTATGGTTCTTAGAAAATGTCTTCTCCATATGACAATATCGCTTCTTTCTAATAAAATAGACTTTCTGGGATTCTTTTTCCAGCGGAAGCCTATTTCTTTTTAAAGTTTCTATAACGTACTTCGACTCATTTCTGGGTAATCCTTATCATCTCGAACTAAGACAAGAACTTTATCCAATGTTGGAAATTCTTGTCTAAAGAAGAATTCAAGCACTTTCCGTCGAAGTCCTTCTTTAAAATGATATTCTATTTGAAATTTTGGTTTCCCTGGAGCATTACGTGGCATTTGAAAACTACCACATTTCTCGTCTTTAATAACTCTGTAAATCGTAGATTTCCCAACACCAAGTGTACTGCTAACTAACTCAACGGTCTCATCACCACTTTCACATAAACGTTTGTCTGTAAATGATTTAAAATAATTAAATATTAATGTTTTTTCATTAACTGTTAAAGGACCACTTTTTCGGCGTTTACACGGCACTTCCAAATTTTCCATAACACTAGCATACACAATAAACTGCACTTTGCAACTGAAGTACCTACTTTTAGTGAACTGTTAAGAATTTTGAATACGCCACTTGGACCTTCCTACAAAATGGAAAAACCCACTATCACATTTTTTGTGGAATAAGTTTAGAAGGTAATTATCTAGTCAATTACTGTCGTAGATTCCTGGAATTAAAGAATTAAATGTTTGATTGTTGAAACCCTTACTTCGTGGAATGCACTCATTTCAGATAAAATAAAACGTTTTTTATCTAAAGAATTAAACTTTATTTTGCAAATAGGTAGATACTTATTAAACTTTTATTGGTTATATATAACCAATAAAATAAACATCTTACATTTCTTGCAAATTCATTAGTACCTGTACTGGCAACCTTATTCAGGGATTAGTAACCCTCACAACTATTGTATTCTATTCTGCTCCAACCTTTATACCTGGTGGTCATACTCAATATAAAATTGTTTTCCTATATATTTCTGTAAACTTGTTGACAAATATCAGTTTTTCATTGAGTCACCCGTATCAACAGTTTATGGATTTGCATACATAATTTATTGTTTTATTACTCTCTCATACATAAAAATACACTATAGGACATAAACCCGATTCAACACCTCGGAGGGTTGGGTCCTCTTAGTGATTGTTTTATTATATTTTTATTTTTTTTTATATATTTTTTTTCTTTTTAAATCTATTTTTAAAGTATTCTTTTATATTCCTTTTTTTTGACCTTTTTTTATTGATTATCTTCTAAACATAGGTTACAAATCTAACTAATTACAGGCTAATTACTATCAGACAAAAGGTTATCAAGCAGTTACACATTTTCTTTTCACTGAGTGATAGTAGAAAGAGAATATTAACAGAAAATCTGATGTTCTTTTCTATCATTCTTTTAATTAGGTTGTTGGTGGGTTGTTTGTACTTTTGACATAAAAAAAAACATGTGGTTTAAGTCACTGTTAATCTGACATTCTTGACAAATATCTGAATCTAATATGTTTATTTTAAATAAATGTGTAGGATAACATGCATGGCTAAATCGAAGTCTACTGATTGTGGTTATGTATTTGCGAAGGAGAATGAAAATTCTTGTACCCAGATTTTTTGGAATAATTAGTTGTATCAAACTGTATTATGTTGTTAAAATACTACAATACTTTCCCAAGTGTGCTTTCCAGTTGTTCATTTGTTTAGTTCTTGAACTAGCAAAAGCATCTATAATGCAAGGCTGATAGTAGGTTAGTGTTCCATGAATGATGGAATTTTTAGCTAACTAGTCTACGTGTTCATTATATGATAGTCCTGAATGTGCTTTGATCCACATCAATTGTATTTTTTGGGTTTATTTATTAATTTCAAATAAGCATTTTTTAATAAAAAAATGTTTGGATTAGCAGTACTACATGGTAGTTACGGTTTTTGAATACATGTAAGTACACATAATGAATCAGATTAAATAACTGCTGAACTATACGATGCCAATTGAAAATAAATTAAAGCCTCATATATGGCCGCAGCCACTAAAAATGGAGAAATTTGTGGGCAACTTAAACAAATTTATCTGGGATATCAAAGGCACAGCCAGTACCCTTTGAACTTTTAGATGCGTTTGTATAAATACAAACAGATTTTGGCCAATTTTTCAAATATATGTTTAAAACATTACGACTTATTAAAGGGTACTCATGATAAATAGGTTGTATTATATGTACTTGATACAATAACTCAAAGAAATCTTCAAAATGTACCACTTTGTTTGCAACTGTAAGTTTAGTATCATTTGCAGTATTTCGAAATGCTTCGCATAACAATGGATAATTCTTGTGATTGCAGTATTTATTTAAGTCGGCATAATTGAACCTACTAATATCTTTATAAATAAACAAGTGTTGTATCAACGAACTTTAAGGAGAAATTTTTGACTGAGATATTCTCTTCTAAATTTACTGGGCTGTTCCATTGTCTTAACATAAAGTGGGTCATTAGAAGTAGATCTCATAGCACCCATTCAACACCACAAAACTGTGTTTATAAAAATATCTATACGACCTAAAATATTATTATTAGCAGATCCGTAAAGTACAGAGCCATAATCTATAATCGACCTGGTATAAGAATAATAAAATAGAAGACATGTTTCAAAATCTGCACCCCACCAAGTTTTTGAAATTTATTTGAGAAAATTTAGTGCTTTATTACATCTATCAAGCATAAAATCAACATGCAGTTTCCATTTCAGTTTTGTATCCAAAATCATACCCAAATATTTCATCGGTTTACTGAGGGGAAAATAATTATCATTTAATTTTGTTTGATCTACTTGAGGTAAGTTATGTCTAATGAATATACAAATATTAGACTTGTATGCCAATTCAAAACTATTTTTTTAAACCACCTACAGCAATGTTCATGAATACTTTCCAATGTGTTTAAGCTGTTATTGTATTTTTTAGATTCAGTATGTATACAGAAGTCACCTGCATATTATATTGTATTAAAATAAATTTTTTCAATACTTGTATTATGAAAATCGGCTGTGTAAAGAATAATTAGATGTGGACTTAAAACTGAGCCTTCTACAACACCCGAACTATTAAAACCTGGTCCAATGAGTTGATTGTTTTCCATCCTAATATATTTTTCTGCTTAAGTAGAAATTGACAATATTTTGGGCTAGCAGGGAAGGTATTTTAAATTTATAACTAATTTTTTTAGCATATCTAAATCATACGGTTATATGCACCTTCAATATTTAAACATAATAGTGGTACATACCTATTGCGAGAATATGCATTTTGAATTTGAGTTACTACTGTAGCGAGTGTATCCAAAGTACCATATTCTTGTCTGTAACCAAACTGAGAATTTGGAAATAGATTTTTCTCACTTATCCACCATTCGAGTCTTACTTTTAGTATCCTTTTTAATACTTTAATAACACAAGACATAAGTGAAATTGGTCTGTATGATTTTGCCAGATTCGGATCCTTCATTGGCTTTAAAATTGGGATGACAATAACTTCTTTAAATTCATCCATACCGGCAGAGATCACTTCGTTAAATATTTCCAATAAAAGATCTTTAGCCATTGCAAGAAGCAGATCAAGCATAGGATACTTAATGTGTAAAACATAGCTTAGTTGTGTCTGTCTAATCGGTTGAAGTAAAAAATGGTTTTTGTCGGTCAACATAAAGAATGGTATCATCAATACAGCAACGCAAAGTGGAACTGTCACCCATTATAAAAAGCAAGCATGGATGACAGATGAAATAATCGAAATGATGGACGAAAGAAGACAGCTTAAAAATAGAAATTACTCAGAGTATAAACGAAACCATAATCGGATTCGAAGAAAAATCAGGGAAGCCAAAGAATTATGGATGCGAGCAAAATGTGAGGAACTGGAAGAATTGCAACGAAAACATGACGAATATAACACACATAAGAAAATAAAAGAAGTTACAGTACACAAAAGAAATACACCCATAACATTAACGAATAATGAAGGTCATGCACTATCCCTAGAAGACGAAGTATTGGAGGATTGGGAAATCTACATTAAAGCATTATTTAAGGATGATCGAGGATCACTACCTAACTTAAGTGCAAATACAGGACCATCAATCTTAAAAGCTGAAGTGGAAAAAGCCATACTCCAAGCCAAAAACAACAAAGCCAGTGGACCAGATCAAATATACAGCGAATGGCTAAAATTACTTTCAAATGACAATACAAAAGAACTTACTGTACTTTTCAATCAAATATATGATACCAGTGAAATTCCATCGGACTGGTTAAAATCGATCTTTATTCCTCTACCTAAGAAACCAAACGTTAAGAAATGTAGCGATTGTAGACTCATTAGTTTAATGAGCTATGCCGTTAAAATACTGTTGCATATTCTTCTAAACCGAATTAACAACAAGTGCGAAGAAATAATTAGTCAAGAGCAGTTCGGGTTCCGGAGATGCCTAGGAACTAGAGAAGCACTATTTTCTATGCAAACACTCCTTCAACGATGTTGGGAGGTAAGAAAACCCGTATATATGTGCTTCATTGATTTTGAAAAGGCATTTGATCGCGTTCAGCATACCAGACTAATTACCGCCTTGCAGAGCATCCAACTAGATGAGAAAGATATCAAACTTATTGCCAAACTTTACTGGAAGCAAACAGCCATTATTAATACCAACAACAGAGAATCAAAGCCAATCAGTATTGAACGAGGCGTAAGACAAGGCTGTATACTATCTTTCACCCTCTTTAACGTGTATTCTGAGAATCTATTTAGGGAAACTTTAAAAGATCAAAAAGGAATTATCATAGGAGGAGAAATACATAAATAAAGATAAAACTAAAATAATAAATAGAGTTGACATGGAGTGCACAAATTGGGGACTGTCGATAAATATCGATAAAACTAAATACATGGTGACCAGTAAAGTGGATGTATATAACCCAACTGATATTAAACCAACAACCGCTGCAGAGAGTTCAGAGATTCAAATACCTTGGATGTTCATCTCTACATTTCCGTCAGACCGGGAGCCCATTCTGTCTCCGGCTTCTATACTGTTACGAACATGCATTTAGCGTGGATTACCTAACGGTCGCATCTCGAAGCACCGAGAGTTTCGGCGATATTTCGAGCGCTGTAAAATTCCACCCGTCGAATAACGAATTAGAGGTGGGACTATTCTCGAATATTCTCGAACATAATACTTTGGTATATATATGTAACGAAATTAGGATTTAGTTTAGTTGATAAGAGAATTCCGAACTGTAAAGTTATAAATAAATATATTTATATAAATTCGAACCGCTCGTTTTATTTAATCACGTTACAGTTGGTGTCACCGTGTGAGGACAATTGATTTATTTAAACATAAATTTAACAGTGAAAAAAAGAGACTTTTGAACTTTTGAACTTTTGAAAAGTATTGTTCGTCGTGAACATCCGCGTAGTTCAGTAGTGATCGTTGTACGAAAGAACATTTTAAAAATACGTGTGTGCCTGATCAAAGATGCTGTTAGTAGAACTTTCAGTGAAACAGTTGCGTGAGCAACTAGAAGAGCGCGATGAAGACTGCAGCGGGTCCAAGAAGATACTCCAAGAACGACTAAGACTGTTCTCAACAAGAATGGAGAAGACCCAGAGACATTCCAGTTCCAGTCAGCAGAAGAAGCAGTTTTAACGAAAATAAAAAATGTGTCGGAAATGATTGAAGAGACTTCTAAAAAAATTGAAGAATCTTCTAGAAAAAATGATGATAAATTCGAGAACGTTTCCAAAAGATTCGATGAAACTTCTCAAATTATTAAAGAAACAGCTAGGCAAAACGACGAGAAATTTGAAAATATGTCTAGAAGATTCGACGAAGTATGTATTCAGAATAGTGAGAAGTTTGAAGAAGTCTCTAAAACATTCGATAAAGTAGAACAGAAAATCAAACAGTTAGAGAGCATGATAACTAACACGAAAGTGCTACCACCAATTAATACGGTAGCTTTAGATCCGGTAGTGAAAGAAGAATCACCTAGAGACGAAATGACACATCATATGAGATTCAAATTGCCACCATTTGATGGAAAGTCCTCTTGGTCCATATACCTTAGACAATTTGAAGCTATTGCGACAGCCAATCATTGGACAGAACAAGAAAAGGCTGTTTCCTTGACTGCTGCTTTACGAGGTGATGCTGCAGATATCCTAAGATCAATTCCTAAGGGTCAAGAAAAATGTTACCAGACCTTGTTCACTCGACTAGATAAACGTTACGGAGATGCCCATCTACAACAAGTCTACAAGGCGCAACTAAGAAGTAGAACTCAACGAGCAAGTGAGAATTTGCAAGAGTTTGAAGCAGATGTTGCTCGTATAGTGCGGTTGGCTTATCCGGAGGTACCAGACAACATTTTGGAAGAAATTGCTGTAGATGCCTTCGTCAATGGGTTGAGAGACAGTGAACTACAGAAAGCTTTACGACTAGCAAGACCGAAAGTTTTAGATGAAGCGCTCGCCATTGCCTTGGAACATGAGATAGCTAGTCGAGTTTCACGGAGCTATCAAGTACGAACCTCTGAAGAAAGTAAAGAACGAAACGATAAACATCTAGAGGAAATCGTACGGAAAGTAGTTCGTAACATGATACCGAAGAAACGTGAACCCAGATGTTGGAATGGTAACAACGAAGGTCACATTCGCCACAAAGTGCAAGAAAATAATACAACAGTCAGAAAGCTAGAACAGATCGAGCACTGGGCTGGAAAAAGTCATTCAAATGCTGATGTTCAATCAAGACGGCCATACAGTGCAAATCGTAATCATTGTCTTGAATTAGAAGAACGATTTTGCCCTGTTAGGCGAACCACCGTTATTAATGACCAATGGCAGCCTCAACAGCTACAAGACGCCCAAGCAGATGATCCATGTATCAAAAGAGTATTGGATTGGGTGCGTCGAAGTGAAAGACCTTCTTGGCAAGACATTAGTGCATGTAGTCCCGAAGTCAAGTGTTATTGGAGCCAATGGAATTGCCTAGTGCTGAAAGATGATCTTCTTTATAGAACCTTCGAGAACGATGATGGTACAGAATCTAAGCTTCAGTTGATTGTACCTAAAAGTAAAGTGTCAGAAGTATTGCGTCAGTTACATGACGGTGCATCAGGTGGACACTTTGGTATTACGAAGACTCTGCAAAAGGTTCGAGAACGGTTCTATTGGGTGAACTGTAAAGATGATGTAAGAAGATGGTGCCGGAAATGTGAACTGTGTGCAACCAGTAATGGTCCAGTTGGTAAAAAGAGGGCACCCATGAAACAGTACAATGTTGGTAGTCCTATGGAACGAGTAGCAATCGATATTGCAGGTCCACTTCCAGAGACAAATGATGGAAATAAATATATCCTGGTAGCCATGGATTATTTTACGAAATGGACTGAGGCCTATGCGCTACCAAATCAAGAAGCTGCTACCGTTGCAGAGGTACTTGTTAAAGAATTCTTTAGCCGATTTGGTGTTCCCTTGGTGATCCACTCCGACCAAGGACGAAACTTCGAGTCAAACCTTTTCCAAAACGTTTGTAAATTGATTGGTGTCAATAAGACCAGAACGACACCTCTGCATCCTCAATCAGATGGAATGGTCGAGAGGATGAACCGAACGATGGGTAAACACCTGTCCAAAGTTGTATCAAAACATCAAAGAGATTGGGATCAGCACATTCATTTATTCTTAATGGCATACCGCTCGGCCGTGAATGAAACTACCGGCCAGACTCCAACCTGCCTGATGTTAGGTCGTGAAGTTCGTTTGCCCTGCGACCTAGAGTTTGGCTCCAGACCTTCCGAAGAACATGTTGCAAGCGAAGATTATGTCGACCGCCTGAAGTTAAGAATGAACAACATTCATGAACTTGCCCGACAACACATCCAGTTAGCCAGTGACAGAATGAAAGATCAATATGATTCTCGATGCAAAAATGAAAGCTATAAAGTAGGTGATCTTGTTTGGCTTTATAATCCACAACGTCGTCGTGGCTTGTCTCCTAAACTGCAAAGACAATGGGAGGGTCCGTATGAAATTAAAAAGAGAATAAATGACGTAATATACCGAATTAAAAAGTTACCGAAAGGTAAACCAAAAGTAGTTCACATAAATCGTCTTGCACCTTATGCTGGCTCAAACGAAACCGAAGAAGTCCGAACCCTTCAACATGAGATCAAAGATGATCGGCGACCAAGCTTTAATGAGTTTATGTCAAATTACGCAGAGAGAAAGAGTGCTAGATTCGGCGTGACGACAGAAGTTCAGCAGGATCTTTTCAGTGTTCCGCATAACGTCACTCTAGCCCACTGTGTTGCCCAAGATCTTGAGATGACTAAAGGAATCTCATCCGTATTTCATAAGAAATTTGGTCGCTTGGACGAGTTAAAAAACCAGCAGCCTAAAGTTGGAAGAGTGCTGAGATTAGAAGATGGTTCTCGATCTTTGTTGTATATGGTGACCAGAAAGTCGTATACAGACAAGGCAAGCTACGAGGATATATGGCGTGCTCTGACTAATTTGAAGAAAATCGTCTACAATTACGACATTAAGAATTTGGCCTTACCCAAGATAGGCCATGCACTAGATAATCTGGATTGGAAGATTGTCAGAAGCATGCTTGAAGTGATCTTCCGAGAAACCGGTGTAAGAATTACTGTGTGTTGCATTAATCCGAAGAGATCGTGTCCTTCAAAGACAGTAGACTGTTATTTCTTTCTGAGGGGTTCATGCAGAGCTGGAGAGTCCTGTAGATTCCGCCATCCTGGGCCTATAGATAGAGTTCCTGATCGGGACGTTCAGATCTAAGAGGGGAGCAGTGTTACGAACATGCATTTAGCGTTGATTACCTAACGGTCGCATCTCGAAGCACCGAGAGTTTCGGCGATATTTCGAGGGCTGTAAAATTCCACCCGTCGAATAACGAATTAGAGGTGGGACTATTCTCGAATATTCTCGAACATAATACTTTGGTATATATATGTAACGAAATTAGGATTTAGTTTAGTTGATAAGAGAATTCCGAACTGTAAAGTTATAAATAAATATATTTATATAAATTCGAACCGCTCGTTTTATTTAATCACGTTACAATACAATATGTAGCTTCTCCATATAAATTTTAAAGTGTTTGTTTGTCGTAGTGTATTGTATTTTGTATTGTTATGTCCAAATTTTACATTTATGACATTCTACTATGTCGGATAGGCCACAATTGACGAAATGCCCCTGAAGATGATCTATTGATCGAAAGTACTTGGGCAAGATTAAATTAATTACCGTGTTCGATAGTTGCCTTGTATACCCTCAAAGTTTAATATAATTTAATTCAGTATTTTTTATATATTTTTTGGTATATTTAAACTAGGAGCAGTTGTAAGACGATAGAGCAACTGTTAAAAAGTTCTTTTCAAACTCGGTTGAGGAAGATCGAGTGACAAAATCTTCAATTAAAAACAAAATACAAAGGTTAAGTGTATTACATCTCCATTGGTAACATAGTTCTTATCTCTTGTATTCCCTTCTGTATTGTATAAATGTAAGCGAGTGTTACATAATGAAACTTATTTAAATCCTTCCACGATTTTAAAAAGGTATTTTAAGATAAAGCGGTATGCTATTTACCAACAAGGTTATGGAAATAAGACAAAGATCTACGAAACAAGGGCAGTTTTGTGAAGTCGGTGTAAGTTTGGGCTTTAAATTTAAATGATTATTATCCGCGTCTTTACGAAGCGTAATTCTCTTTTATAAGTTTCCTTCGTGCAAGTTTGTAAACACTTAGAACTAATTAGTTGCGCAATGTTTTGGCGTAGTATGTTTAAATAACCACGTGTACTAAAATTAAATTAAATTTAGATAATGAATACATACACTGCTCAAAAGTATCCTTCTGATATTCGAAAACTTCAAATAAATCAAGTATAAAGTATGAAGTACTAAAGTATAAAGTAACTTTATCCATGAACAATTTCAACAACAACGTTAAGATGAACAATTCTAATACGATCTTTTTTTTTTATTTAAACATACAAAACCCACATCAACCACCAACGGTTATTAGTGGGGGGACATACACAGTAGTACAGTTTGATAAATTAAAGTTTATTATAAATGTTTATATCTTTTAGAAACTGCAATAAATCCGAGATATTTGTCGTAAGCGCACTTTTCAGGTTTCCACTAATTCCTCGGCATGCTCTCTGAGGTTGGAACTGCGGACAGTCGACTATCAGATGCTTCACCGTGAGTTGAGTAGAGCAGTAGGTACCAATTTTTAGCTGGTTCTTTATTTAGAAGGTGTTATTGTGTTAGTATTGTGTGGCCGATTCGAAGACGATTTACGATTACTTGATCTCTTCTTTTTCCTTGTTGTGGTAGGCTGGCGTCTACTCGAGGCTTTATTGTTTTCAACTTTCTGTTGCATCCCAGGTTGCTTGCCATAAATTTATTATATGATTCATGGACTGTCGTTTATGGTCGGTGTGGGGATATTTAGTAATTTCTGGAACATTTTCATTTTTAATTGATTTTAATGCCAATTGATCAACTTCCTTGTTACTTTTAATGCCAACGTGTGAAGGTATCCAGATAAATGTAACCTTTTTATTTATATGGTGTTGTAGTGCATTAAGTTCATTTCTTATATTTTGTGCAATATGATGGCTAGGGTAAAGTCCATGAATTGCGCTGAGTGAATCTGCGATGATTAAAATATTATTTTCAGTCGTTGAAGAGGAGTTTTTGATAGCTTCTGATATCGCTGTAGTTTGGATTTGGATACTTATGCATTAATGATGAGGTTAGGATTTGTGGTATTTTTTGGGTACTGTGTTAAAGTTAAATCGGTGATAGGTAAGGGGGTAAGCCATGGGGGGAAGTCTAATTTTGTGGTTATGGATAATTTGAATTCATTGCAATTGAATCCTTTATGATTGATTCTTTCCCTACAGGGTTTGTCTTTATATTGTTTGTTACTCTACAAATTGGATGTAGGTGCATTAATAATCTCAGAATATAATGGGTGCTTTTTATTAAAAGATTTTCTTGCTGTATAATTTAAACTAAGTAGTTGTCGTCTTAGATGTAGAGGGGGTTCTCTTGATATTACTTGTAAGCTGCTTACAGGACTGGTTCTGAAAGCACCGACGGCTAATCTTAGAGCTGTTGTTTGAATTGTGTTAAATTGTGTAAAAGGGTTTTTAGGAGATTTTGACAAGTTAGTTGTAAAGTCGTAATGTGGGTTTTCCAGTTTAATTTGTAATCAAACCCAAAAAAATAGGATCCCCTTAAATGAGATATATTTTTACCGTTAAATGTTAACGAAACAGGAATGGTATTCTTGCGTTTGCTGAAAACTGTGTAATGTGTCTTATTAGTTGAAATATTTTTGCATTTAATATACACAACTAAATCATCAGCGTATAAGTTTGCTTTTATTGGAGGCTTAATTGAATTTATTACATCGTTAAATGCAATTAAAAATAAAGTTGGGCTTAAAATAAAACCTTGTGGAACACCATTGTCGAGTATTCTAGTGGTAGAGGTGTATCCGTTTACTCTTACTTGTATTTCCCTTTTATTCAGAAAGTTTTTTATAAACCAAGCATATGTCCTTGAATTCTCCATTTATCAAGTTTTGTTTAATATGAAGTATCTCCATGTTGTGTTGAAAACTTTATACACATCAAAAAAGACTGCTATAACTTTCTGATCTAGTACGTATGCATCATGAATGGTTGACTCAAGTGCCACTAAGTTGTCGTTAGCAGATCTTCCTTGTTAAAAACCACTTTGGACTGTGGTCTGGAGATTTTCATTTTCTAGATACTATGTAAGCCTGTAATTTAAAATCTTCTCGAGACGTTTACACATACTACAGGCGAGGGAAATAGAACGGTAAGATGTGGGACAATCTTTTGGATTGTGTTTAAATTGACAGTAATGATTTAAAAAGATGTGATTAAAGATGTCTAAAATTATCTTTTTTGCATTTTTAGGGTAGATTTTTTAAAAATATTGATGGAATATCATCAGGATCTGGGGATGTGGTTTTTAAGTTTAAAAGAGAAAAATCTAATTTTTGCAAAGTTATGGATGCATTTATGGGAGAGATTTGGTTGCGAATTTTGATGTCTACAGATTCTGTGGTAATCTTGTCTGTAGAAAACATCGAATCTAGTACAGAATCGCTAGAGTTTTTTTGAAATATGTGCCCTAGAATTTCAGGAATTTCGTTATTACTACTTTCAGGAATTATCTAAGAGATGATATGGTTGTTATATGAAAGTGCATTTATTGAGTAAGGTAAACTTGATGCTTTTATTTTCTTTATTTTGTTCCAGATATGTCTCTTGCATATCGTTATAGAGAGAAAGGAGTGTAAATGAAATTTTCGTAATGACAAAGAATCTGCATAAAAAGCTTTCGTTCTAAAAAAATGTTAGCTTGTATTGTAAAACCATAATATTTACAACAATAAAACTATCTATCTACAAACTATCTAAAACAATAATAAACTATTTGTTATAATATTTATTCGGAAAAAAAAACGAATAAGGTAACAGATGAGGATTAAAAACACCATACCTGTTACTAGAATACCTTATTTTTATTTACCTATCGATTTAGGAGAGAGTATGTACAAAGCTATAAAACACAGTGGGCATTCCGCCAAGACAGGGCACCAGTAGGCTGATTAAAAAATTACATAGTCTATTTTTTTATTTCTAATGCACCATTTGTTGGCCTGAAATACCTCCCTGGTTGTATTGGATGATTATTGGCTATAATATTTTCTTTTAATTGAAATGTGGGATTAGCAAAAAACTCCATCATAAACACGTATAAAATTGTGTAACACACAAATAGCTTGAAAGATGCTACCAACATTGCCAATATTGGAACATATTAGCGTTTCCAATACTCTGAACATTGAAGTTAGCAAACCAAATGCACACTCAATAGATCTTCGCCCGCTAGAAAGTCTGTAATTAAATATTCGTTTGTCATTTGTTAATTGTCTTCTGGGATATCGTTTCATGACATGATCTGAGAGGGGAAAACCTTTGTCTGCTATAAAATAGTAAGGAAACTTGCATTATCATTTTCTCCTGGCAGGTGTTTGGATGGCAAAGATGTAAGGGACTGTGATGCGCAATATATAGCCTCTCCTGTCAAAATGTCAACCTCACCTGCCCGTGTGATGATCTTGGTTCTGATCATCCGGTGCATCCTGCTTTACAACAAACGAGGCTCTGGCGTCCGAGCGATTGTCGGTATAAGCAATCCCCCACTTACTGACCAACGGCTTCGGGTGGAAGAGTTGGTAAGTGGCAGGGCACTCTTTTGTCCTGGAATTGAGAAATTGATTCCGAAGGCGGAAGAACTATAAAACTACAAATTAGTCAACGGCATAAGGATGCAGAAAGCAAAGGAGAACTACTGCATTAAAGGCCTTGTGGCACTCCTAGTTTTAACTATCATGGCTGTAAATAATTTAAGTCAAAACATTAATGATCATGGATCTCGGAATCCAAGATCCGGCAAGAGAGGACAATCTCAAGACTGCAGGGCCTCTCAGGTCGTTAATATGCGAAATCCTTGCAAAATAGCCACATGGAACGTCAGAAGCATGTTTGAGTCAGGTAAAATATACAATGCCATAAAAGAAACGAAAAGAATGCAAATCAGCATCCTCGGAATAAGCGAAATGCGATGGCCGGGATCAGGAGTATGTGACGTAGATGGATATCAAGTGTACCATGCTGGAAATACAGATGCCAATCACTATAATGGAGTTGCAATCGTAGTAGCAAAACACTTAGCTCAATCAGTTTTAACTTATATTCCCATATCTGACAGAGTAATGCTAGTAAAATTTAGTTCAAAGCCGTTCATTACCAACGTAATTCAGGTCTATGCCCCAACATCATCTAGTGATGAAGAAAAATTAGAAGCATTCTACAAAGATCTTACTGATGCTCTAGATCTTGTCAAAGCAGCAGAAAATACCATAGTCCTCGGAGATTTTAACGCTAAAGTCGGCAAAGGACGCTGTTTGAACATTGTGGGGGAATATGGCTTGGGAAACAGAAACGAACGTGGAGATCGACTTGTCCAGTTCTGTCAAGAACACGATTTCATTATATCGAATACCCATTTTAAACTACCACCGAGAAGACTCTACACCTGGAAGTCAAATGCAGAATCAGAGGACAAAATTATTAGGAATCAAATCGACTTCATTCTAATAAAAAATCGATTTAGAAACTGCATCAAATCAGTTAAAACTTATCCAGGTGCTGACATTGGGTCCGATCACAATCCCATAGTAGCTGTAACCCAATTAAAATTAAAAAAGGTGATCAAAAAGAAGTCTCGCAAAAAGATTGATACAGCCCAACTACAAGACGAGAAAGTTAAGGAATCAGTTCAAAGACAACTGAACGAAAATTTAATTTGGGAAAATATTGGGGAAAACGTCGATGAGGGCTTAAATAAAATCGTAACGACAGTAAAAGAAATCTGTGTGAGAAATTTACAAGGCAGGTCAAAGCCAAAAAAGCAGGCTTGGATGACAGATGATATACTGGATTTGATGGAACAACGGCGACTAGCAAAAACCAACGAAACACTTTACAATAGCATACAAAAAGAAATTCGACGTAAAATACGAGAAGCAAAGAGTCAACATCTAGCCAAACAGTGTCATGACATTGAAGAACTCGAAAAAAGATACGACACGTTTAACATGTATAAAAAAGTAAAAGAAGCGGCTGGTATCTTCAATAAGAAACAAAATGCATTGCTACAGGATGAAAATGGTAAAGTAATATTCGAAGTAGAGGACAAACTTAAAGAATGGGAAAATTACGTCACGAACCTATTCGAAGACGATATGAGTAGTTCACCTCCCGATATTACTAACTGCGACGGACCCCTAATAACACGCTGTGAGGTTACAAAGGCCATACAATCATCAAAAGATAGCAGAGCGACTGGTCCTGATGAAATTCCAACTGAAATATATAAGCTTATAAAGGATAGCAATGTTTTAGAGGCTATAACTTCGTTTTTCAATACCATTTATACCAGCGGACAACTACCTAATGGTTGGTCTAACTCACTGTTTATAGCTCTACCTAAGAAGACAACAGCAAAAACCTGTGCTGATTATAGAACCATCAGTTTGTTAAACCACTTATTGAAAATTTTTCTGAAGGTAATACATGGTCGTATCTACAATAAATGTGAGGAATACCTGAATGACACTCAGTTTGGTTTCCGTAACGGATTTGGAACGAGAGAGGCACTGTTTGGAATGAACGTACTTGCTCAAAGATGTCGTGATATATCTGTAGACATATACTGTTGTTTTATTGACTTTCAAAAGGCATTTGATCGTGTTAAGCACTCTATATTGATCGAAGCTCTAAAAGACATTGGCTTGGACGGCAGAGATGTTCGAATAATTGCAAATTTATATTGGAATCAAACAACATCAGTTTTAGTAGATGGTGTGGAATCACAAGCTCTCAATATTAAAAGAGGAGTACGGCAGGGATGCCTCTTGTCACCCCTGCTTTTTAACGTTTACTCCGAAAGAATTTTCAGAAAAGCACTTTCTGAAAAACAAGAAGGAATACTTGTGAACGGCGAAGTCATCAATAATTTGCGATATGCGGACGATACAGTACTCCTAGCTTCTAGTCAAGAAGATCTGCAAACACTACTTGATAGTGTCGTTGAGAGTTGTAGGGAGGCAGGTCTGGATCTTAACATAAGGAAAACCAAAATACTCGTAATAAGTAAACAACAGAATATAAAACCGTCTATATATGTAAATAATATCAAACTTGAGCAAGTTGATAAAATCGTCTACCTTGGACAGCAATTAAATTGTAATGCAGAAAATCACGGCGAAATTAGATCCAGAATAGAGCAGGCTAGAGCTGCTTTTAGAAGGATGTCCAAGGTGTTATGTAACAGAGACCTAAAATTGGCATTAAGGATCCACCTACTTCGCTGCTACGTGTTCTCGGTCTTACTTTATGCTGTCGAGTCCTGGACTGTGAATAAAATCGATCTAAATCGCCTTGAGGCTTTCGAATAATGTGGTGCTATAGAAGAATTTTAAAAGTTTCCTGGGTGGAGAAGATTCGTAACTCCACAATACTAGAACGTCTCAGCAAGACTACTGAGATCATAAAAAGCATCAAGCAGAGAAAGCTGGAATATTTCGGTCATGTAATGAGAGGTCCCAAATATAGATTGCTACAAAACATCATGCAAGGAAAAATAGCAGGCAAACGCAGTCCAGGACGAAGAAGAACCTCATGGTTGAAGAACTTGCGAGACTGGTATGGTGTAGATACAAGCATGCTATTTAGGGTGGCAGTGAATAAAATTAAAATAGCTATGATGGTAACCAACGTTCTGAAAGGACATGGTACATGAAGAAGAAGAAGTGTTTAGGTTCGGGAAGATTAAGTGGGTCGATAACTACTGCTTTTCTAAATGCACTTTCTTTGAATGCTCTGCCATCACTATTTCGTCCATATTCCCTAATATCAATCGACAACAATAGCCGGTCTGCGTCAGCCATAACTAACAATACAATAAAAAACTATCCTTTGTAATTAAAGTATGCAGACCCAGTTCATGGGGAACTTTAATCCTAATAATATGCTTTCCATGAATAAATTTACAGCAATTAGGCAAAGTTCAAAGTTGCCAGTATCTCCTCGCTTTCTTAAACCAGAATTCCCTTGATGGTTTGGTTAGATATTTTGGCTGGAATACTGCCCAAATTAAATAGGGTGTACCGAAAACTGACGTTGCGGACAAGTTTTGTTCATATTGTTTACATTTAAATGCATTAGCATAACTTCATCCTAAAAGGACAAAATTATAAATATTGAAAAACTAGCCTTTTTAATGTCATGCTACTTTAGTGTGCGCTACCTGCCACGCCAGTGTCATACCCGTACTATGTCACTGCTATGTTATATGTCACGCCAGTTTGGTGGGCGCTCTCGCTTAAACTAACGTCGGTGCTTCAGTCAAGAAGGAGTTAAGGGTCATACCGATCAAAAATCCACGAGATGCCTTTATAAAAGGGCTCACTACTGGACTGAAAGCTTCAACCAAAAGAGGTCCTTAGTTTGTTCTTATTCATGCTGGAAGCGAAACTGGTTTTGTGGTATGGGCTGAATTAACTTTCTTGGTCAAGAACGACGAAATAGACAGAGATTTATATGAAAAATGGTTTGAGAAGACGTTAATTTCAAACTTGCCGAAAGAAAAAGAAAAGGTTGTAGTTTTGGATAACGCGTCATTCCACTCCTGCAAATTCGATTAAAAAAAATGTGGAACAAAAGGCTAATAAAGGATTGGTTAATCGAAAAGAACATTTTTTTAAAGAAGATTATCTAAAAAGTGAATTACTATATACTGCGGTTGCATTTAGGGAGGAGTACGACGAGTTTAGCGGAAAAATATGGCGGTAAGATTTTGGGACTGTCGCCTTACCGTTGCGAGCTAAACTTAATTGAGATGGTCAAGTGAAAAGGTATGCGGCTTCAAACAACGTGGATTTTAAAGAAAAAATGGTGGGACCGCTCATAAAAGAAACAAATTATGTGAAACACGGCAAGCAAATAAAATAAAAAATTTACTTAGACAATTTGCAGGAAGATATTGAACTGGTGATAATTAATATAGGAGATGATTTAGAGGATGAGCAAGATTTAGATATGGATTGCAATTAGTATTAATTAACGAGGAATATCTCAGATTTATTGCTCATTTGGTTTTTTAGTACTGCACGTACAGTACACTTCAGTTATATATCTTCTTGTGTATTTTATGTATATATATATATATATATATATATATATATACATATATATATATATTATATATATATATATATATATACATATATATATATATATATATATATATTATATATATATATATATCTTCTTGTGTATTTTATGTATATATATATATATATATATATACATATATATATATATATATATAAATATATATATATATCTTCTTATATATCTTCTTGTGTATTTTATGTATATATATATATATATATATATATACATAAAATACACAAGAAGATATATAACTGAAGTGTACTGTACGTGCAGTACTAAAAAAACAAATGAGCAATAAATCTGAGATATATATATATATATATATATATATATATATATATATATATATATATATCGCAAAAAGGAGTACGACCGTCTATCCAATATATAATAATGATCACTCAGACGAGTGGTGGGTTCAAATATCCGTCTACTAGGTGGAGAAATAAAAGACAAAGTTGATACTATGCTTCAAACTATACTATGCTATGATACTATGCTACTATACTTCAAAATAGATGAAGTAGTATCAACTTTGTCTTTTATTTCTCCACCTAGTAGACCGATATTTGAACCCACCACTCGTCTGAGTGATCCTTATTATATATATATATATATATATATATATATATATATATATATATATATATATATATATGTATATATATATATATATATATATATATATATGTATATATATATATATATATATATATATATATATTATATATATATATTGTTGAAATTGTTGAGATAGAACGATAACTTCCAATTTTCTTGCAATTCTTCATAGATTTGATTGGGCAGTTTCCTGGTATGATGTCAAAATTTCTTACCTGATTTGATCATTCACCTATTCATTTAATATCTAAACATATTTTAATAATATTAAATGTACTTAATATGTATACTATAATATGTACAAATTTTTGTTTCCAAATCGGTTCGATATCATTTCCAATTTGTGCATTTCTGATCTCTGTATCTAATTAGGAGTAGTTTACCTGTATATAAGGTAAAGTCAAGGTGTCCGTGATCCGAATTCGACAGATTTTTCGAGTCATTCCAGTTAAGGTTTCCTACTGTATTCTACGATTATCATTATCTATTAGCATTACTCGTGATCGATTCTTCTACTTTGATTCTACTAATTGTAGCTTTGTAAGTGGGAGCTTTTTTATTGAAAGAACTACTTTCGTGCTGCCCTACCTAGTCTCTTTGTTTTTTTTTTCGAGTTTATCTTGGGGGATTTCATGATCTGTTTCTGTAATCCTTTGGAGATGTCTTTATCAGAGTTTTTTACCGGTCTCCTAAACATCCATCTTCGTTGGTTTGAATTGAATTTTTTTAAGAATCGAGAACTCGGTACTCGAAGACTTCTAAGCGTCGAAAACTATCTCGTGAACCGATACCGATATATGTATATTTTACATTTATTTGGTTTTGATTCTTTCCGAAATTGTCATTACTTTATGTATGGCATCCACTATTTGACTAACTAGTTGACAACCGAGTACTGAGTACCGTAATAAAATAGCGACCGCTTCCTCAGGTAGTAGTCGAATTTTTTTTGAACCTATTCTCTATCCTTCCATAGTTGGATATAGGTCTCCCCCAGTTCTCTCCATCTTTTCCTATCTTGAGCTGTTCTCTGCCATGTGGAACCTCCTTGTTTATTGTTGTCATCTTTCCACCTCATCTGTGGTCTGCCTCTTGATCTCTTTGCATTGTATGGACGCCACTTTCCGATGGCATTGTTCCATCGTCCGTCTTGGAGACGTTCATTGTGTTTAGCCCATTTCCATTTCAGTTTTGCTGCTTGTTCTATCCCGTCTACTGTCTTTGTTCTGGTTCTGATCCACTGGTTACGTTTTCTATCTCTAAGTGATACACCCAACATTTGTCTCTCCATCGCTCTTGGTGCCTTTCTTATCCTATTCAAATTGGCCTGTGTAAATGTCCATGTCTGTGCTCCGTAGGTGAGCACCGGTATTATACAGGAATTATATACCTTGCTTCGTAAGTATAGAGGGATTGTTTGATTTTTTAGAATTGTGCTGTATCCTTTCCTGAATCCGGCCTGTTCCACTGGTTGGTAGTTATCAAGTTTATAAGTTAGTCGGTTGTTTATTATTCTTGTGAAGGTTTTATATAGTTGTGACAAAAGGGAAATAGGACGGTAGTTATTTAGGTCTGTTCGGTCTCCTTTCTTATGTATTAAGATTGTGTTGGTATTTCTCCATTGTTTAGGTATTTTAACTTCAAACAGACATGTGTTGAACAGTATTTTTAGCATTTTTTTTATCGTGTCTCCTCCTTCTTTTAGCAGTTCCGCCAGTATTTTGTCCTCACCGTCCGCTTTATTTCTTTTCATGTCGTTTATGGATTTTTCGATTTCATCTTCAGTTATTTCTGGTAATACCTCTGAGCCAATATTTTGTATTTTCCTCGAGAGATTTTGTATAGATGATAGAGGTGGGTCATTTTTAGAACTATATAGGTCTGTGTAATATCTTTCTGTGATTTTTACTAATTCTCCTAGATCTCTTTCTTCATTGTTCTCAGCTTTAAGCATGATTAATTTTCTTTTTCCTGTATTTTTCTTCATTGTTTTTAAACTTTTGTTTTTCTCTATGATTTTCTTAATGCGGTCCTCTTGGTATTTCTTTAAATCTTCCTTTATCTGTTTTCTTATGGTTTTGTTCAGTTAAGTAAACTCCACTGTATTTCTTTTGTTATTATTCTGTAGTTGTCGTCGTTTTTTAGCATATCTTGTGATTTAGCGCTAATTTTTTGTTGTTTTCGCTTTTGTTTATTGGCAATATTCAGGCCTGCTTCTAGTAGCTCTGTTTTTATTTTATCGTTTAATTCGTCTAGTTGCAAACCCTTTAGCTGTGATATGTCACTTCTTTTTAGCTGGTTTATGTATTGTTCTTTGCGTTCTTTAAGAAGTTCTGTATCAATCTCTTTTTTAGATGGTTTAAATTTTTGTCTGTCTGTTGTGGAGTTAATTTTGATTTTGGCTCTAACAATTCTGTGATCACTTCCTACGGAAATCATGTTTATGACTGTAACGCCTTGTACTATGTTCTTTTCTTTGGATATGATGTAATCAATCTCATTTTTTGTTAAACCATTGGGCGCGACCCACGTCCATTTTCTCTGTGGTTTTTTATTGAAAAAGGTATTCATCGTATATAGACCGTTCGTTTCCATATAGTTCATCAATGTTTCTCTTCTTTTTCGTTTCGTGTTCCATATCCAAAGTTGCCGATTTTATTTTCTGATTCTTCTAGTTTTCTCCCTAATTTGGCATTGAAGTCGCCTATAATGATTGTGTAGGTGCTTTTGTATTTGTTCACTGTTTATGTCAATGATTCGTAGAATAAATCCACTTCTTCATCCGTATGTGATGATGTAGGGGCGTAAATTTGTATGATCTTTAAACTTATATTTTTATTTATGTCCATTATTAGAGTCGCGATCCTTTCTGAAATTCCAATATATTGTCTAATCTCCACGAAAGCTATGACCGACCGTGTCGGTTATAGCTTTCGTGGAGGAGGAGCTCTGAACTGAGTAGGGGTTCTGTACTTCACGGAAGACAGACTGGGCGGGGGATCTCCTCAACCTCGACACGGCACGTCCCATATTGTTGATACGGAAAGTTCCTGCAGATATGCAGTACAGGTACGAATAAGGCATTGCCAAATAAGTACCCGCGGATCAACTAAGGATATGACATTAGGCAGCAGTAATGTCATTACTGGATTAAGGCTATGGGAAGTAAAAATTTTGTAGGCTTAATTCCAGATACTCACAGGCGTTACTCACAATATGAGTTAAGCGGCTGTGATACTGCGACAACAGCAGCGTCTGACCCAGAGTGGGCGGCTGCAAACAGCGTCTGTTCCCAGAGTGGGCGGTTGAAACACACTTACCAAACCGTCTGGCCATCGTGGTAAGTTCACGGCCAATCTATCCCCCCCTTATGATAGATACACGTAAGAATTGGCCCTCAGTCCCCAGCAGCTCCGGAGTCACCTTCCACGGCAATGGTAGGATCGAGGAAAGAGCAGAGGCTGCTAAGAATCCCTGGGTTTTAGAAGATTGCCAGAAACAACGAAAACAAGCAACGAAACTGGATATTGCGACTTATAATGTCAGATCACTGATGAGGGACGAAAAGCTAGCCGAACTGGAAGAAGAAGTAAAAAAGATGAAATGGGAAATATTAGGATTAAATGAGATTAAAAGAAAAGGGGAAGCCTGTATGAAGTTGGAATCCGGGAATGTACTATACTACAAAGGAACTGAGGAAGAATCATTAGCTGGTGTCGGTTTTCTTATTTCTAATCAGCATGTCCATAAGATTTGAGTAGTCGAATACTTCGGTTTAAATTTTCGAGATATATCGAGAACTTTAAGGAATCGAATACTAGTTGATTCTTGGTATTCGAGAACAATATTACTAATTTCAGTATTTTAATGACAAGTAAAAGAATTTGTCAAAAGAAGTTTAAATAAATATAATCTCTCGTCGTATTTTAGGACTATTTTTGCTGAAAATCCCTTTGCTAAAAGATTGGAAAAATCATTCCAAAATTCTCAGATTCCATTTGCTAATACTTTTCAATAAGCTATTTGATACCGTTTTCACATTTATACTGATCCGGTATATTTTTATTTGCAGATGTTGTTTCAAAATTCAATTTCGTCCTGCCTCAGCGGTGGCCTGGTTTGATGTCGGTCGATGCAGATGGAGATTTAAACGTTTTACGGAAGAATTCTGCGTCGCCAACAGAGTCTATTGAAATAGGTAAAGTTTTTTTTATTTGCAACTTTTACATTTTGATTGCGTGGAACATTACGATGGAAGTTTGTTGTGTTATAAAATTGGAAACTTTGGCGCTTTTTCTTATTTCTGACTCTCTTATTTACAATAAAACCACAGTTGGTTTATTAAAACATTGTTTATTATGAAATAATATCATTATACATTGTTTTGAAATATTATACTTACTTTGAGAATATATACTAAACATATTTTCAACCGTTTCTGTATATTAAATTGTTAAAGGAAATGCAATGAGTAGACCTATGATTGTAATAACGATAGTATTCTTGTAAATTGACAAGCAGTCTAAAGAATTTTATTATTTCTCCGTGCGTGACTGACGCGACACCTACCTCATTCATCTGACAGTTTTGGACCCCCCAATTTTAGGGCAAACATATGTTAAATACATACGAAGTTGACAATTAATAATAATTTTTTTAACAAAAAGAGAAATCATACGATTTCTACCTGGCGAAATTGAATTCAAATCTCAGCCACCGTGCTTTCTAAAAATTACAAAGCAAACAGCTTGATGAATAATTCGGCAAGGGAATCTAAGATTTCATTCCAAATGCCGTTCATCATGGCCAAAATTCGAAGTGAATTAAATTTCTGGTACTCCAAACGGAGTAAAGAAATAAAACATAATGAGTGTACTAGATTTTGATCCGATACAGAGCAGCGACAAGACGCTTATACGTATTTGGACCTCTTTAGGTCTCCTCAGTACGGTATAGCCACTGCTCTATAATTAGTTTTTAATTATATTTTTTCAGTTTATGTACAAAATTCGAGCATTCAATTCGAGTATTCGAGCATTCAACCTCATTTCATTTAAAATAAATATAGTATAAAAAACTGGGTTTCTAACAATTATCATAATTTATCTTTTCAACCAGAAATGAAAAAGAAAGGGGAAAATCTAGTACTGACTAATCAAGTTTTTCATGTGGAAGGGCACGTAATTAAAAACAATAATAGTTCCAGTTATGATATAAAAGTTAAAGTCATCAGGCAGGCTGCAGTTAGCTTGAAGCCTTATGAATTATGATTTTAGGTCAATTATTTAAATGTTTTCTATTTCAATTGCATAAAAATGAAATCATCTGATATTTACTTTTTCATAATAAAAGCACGCATCCATTTTTTTCTTTTTTCTCTAATTTATATGTATTCTTTGGTAACCTATAAAAACTACACTTACTATTTTTGCTATTATCAGCACATGCACATAGCACATAATTAAATACGCAATATTTATTTGCACCCATTTTTGATAAAATTTTTGCGTAAAAAAATAAGTCCAATTTTATCATATTTCGCCGCTACGCACGCTGGCATCGTTTCAAGGTACCCCTACCATAGTTACGCATCGAGCGAATAATATTGAACGTCATTTCCATAAGATTTATCCCACATAGAAAAGTCCCTTAACGAAACAGAAAAAAAAATAAGTTATTTTTAAAAATTATTGGCGACACCGGTGGGATTAAGAACTCTATCGCAGTTGTTGATGATAAATAAAAGATCTAATGATTTTAATAAAAAAGGAGATATGTCCGGACCTCCTCATAGTTTTTAAAAATAAAAGGAGAAGACGAGCTAACGGAGAAGGGTAGACAAGAAGAGGAAGAAAAACGTAGTTAAAAAAGAGAAAGTGGAAAAGGAGAAGCTCAGGAAGGTAAAGGACAAGAGGAAGACCAGAAGAGAAAGAGGGCGTAGAAAAGTAGAGGTAGAACTCATGAATGGTTTATTTCAAATTCACGAAAATTTTTAGTTAAAGATAAATCAAATTTCTAGTAGTGTGGACAAATTAAAAGAACAACAAAATGATTTAGAAAATAAAATATTACAGCAACAAAACAATTTAGAAAATAAAATATACAACAACAAAACGAATTAGAAAATAAAATGGTACAACATCAAACCGATTTGATGTTGTACCATGTTGTACCGAAATTTAGAAAGGAAACTAGCTAAGTTAGAAAGAACAATTAATAACCAAGTTTCTTTATCTAATGTTGTTTCAGTAACTAATGTCGAATCATAACAAACAGCTTTCTCAACTAATATAGTTCAATCAGACACAATTAGAATTATGGCAATTATATCGTGCACAAGATTAAACAAATCTTGCCCAAGTACTTTCGCTTAATATAGCATCTTCAGTGGCATTTCGTCAAATATGGTCTATCCAGCAAACGTAGAATGTGATAAACATGGATGTTAACATAACATTGTACAAACACTACACTAGAACAAGGACAAACAGTTTAACATTAATTAAAATTTCTCTCTTTCCTGTTACCGTCAAAGAATGTAGCGTAGAACTATTTTAAAAATTTTTAAACTGTTTGTCCTTGTTCTAGTGTAGTGTTTGTACAATTTTATGTTAACATCTATGTTTATCACATTCTACGTTTACCCTTGATAGCCCATATTTGATGAAATGCCCCTGAATATGCTATATTACGCGAAAGTACTTGGACAAGATTTGATTAAACTTGTGCTCGACATAATTGCCTTAATTTTCAAAGTTCATTTATTCGAGCATTCAACCTCATATCAATTAACAATTAGAATTAGCAAAATTTTAAAACCATCCACATTCGATGGCCAAACATCTTGGAAAACTTATCATATTCAATTCCAAACTGCAGCTAGTGCAAATGGCTGGACTAAAAATAAATTGCAGCTTCCTTGTTAGTATCTCTTCAAAAACAGGCAGCCACCGTCTTGCATTTTCTTTCCCAGGATGCACCTAGTTATAACTCTCTTGTTCAAGCTTTAGAGATAATATATTATTATGACCAGCATCATTTAATGCAGGTTTTATGTAATCAGCTAAAAGTTCTATATCAAAAACATTATGAAGACTGCAAGAATTTAAAGCCGATATTAAAAGACTATTGCATTTGGCGTACCCTCAGGTACCTAAAAATTTTCTTGAACAAATTGGAATAAGGCATTCATAGATGGACTACAGGATGTTGAAAAGCAACAAGATATTTGATTACAACATCACACAAAGGCAAATTAGCACTAATCTCAGCCCAGTAGGATGAACAGGCAATAAGCATTTTAAGATATAGCCCAAAATCAAGAAAAATAAGATTTTAAGAAAATTAAGAAATAACAATTCAACAAAGAAAGCTTGAATATCTAGGCCACATATTAAGACACGATAAGTACCGTCTGCTGCAATTGATTGTCCAGGGGAAAAGAGACAGTAAGCGTGGGTCAGGCAGGAGAAGACACTCCAAAATCTGCGGAAGTGGTTCGGGCTCACATTGGTCGAACTATTTAGAAGCGCCGCAAACAAGATCAGACTTGCTATGTTAATAGCCAACGTTCGGAACGGACAGGGCACTTGAAGAAGAAGAAGAAATCACAACTGCAGATAACCAACAACCTATCTTATCCCAAATTTTAAACATAGTGCAAAATCTTTAACAAAATACTCGAAATAAAAACGTAATACAAAACATTATAAATGCCGATAATATCGAAGGTGTTCACCACCTTCTTAGTAACGAAGAAAGATAGATCAACTCGCTTTTGTGTAGACTACAGAAGATTAAACCAGGTTACACAAAAAGATAGTTGCCTCGAATAGGTGATACACAAAACAATTTATCGGGTGCTAAATGGTTTTTAACCGACCGTATATTAAAAAAGCGGCTACTGGTCAGTAAAAGTTCATCCTGATGGTCGACACATAACAGCTTTTTCAACTGGCCGTAGTCTCTACAGGTGCCAGGTTGTACCATTTGGTCTTTGTAATGCTCCAGCTACGTCTCAACATCCAATGGAGATGGTTTTAAGAGGACTTACTTGGAAAATGTCTAGTATAACTTAATGATATAATGATTGTGTCCAAACCGTTTGATGAACATCTGAAAAACTTAAGCAAGGTAATTGACATATTGAGAAATGCTAACTTAAGGCTAAATTATAAGAAATGTTCACTATTTCGAAGAGAGACGTACTATTTAGGATATATCGTTTCAACAGAAGAAATTAAAATCGATCCAGAGAAGATTTCAGTTATTAATGATTGGCCTGAACCAGAGAATAAAAAAGAAATTGGAAGTATTGTTGGGCTCTGTTCATATTACCGATAATTTACTAAAGATTTTGGCTGCATTACTAAGCCCCTTCATCGACTAACCTAAAACAACATTGAATTTGACTGGACACCAAATTATTAATATGCCTTCACAGATTAAAAAAAAGTTACAACAGCACCTTTCCTAGACTATCCACGAAAAGATGGCGAATTTTTGTTGGATTGTGACGCCTCTTAGCATGGTATTAGCGTTGTATTATTACAAGAATGAAAGGGCGACGAAAAAATTATTGCATATTTTACTAAAACAATGAGGCGTTACTAGAAAAGAGCTGCTAGCTATTATGAAAGCCCTATAACATTTTCAGACTTTCCTTTATAACAGCAATTTTATAATTAGAACTAACTATAGTTCGTTGTAGTGGCTAACGAAGTTTAAAAAGCCAGAAGGACAAGCTGCTCAATGGAGAGAGAGAGACTTTAACAGCATAACAGCATATCATAATAGCATAGCAGTTCGAAAAGGGCGTCTCTATAACAACGCAGATATCATTTCTAGGCGACCCTGTTTGGAACGACAATGCCAGTATTGTAAAAGACTTGAAGATAAAGAGATCATAACTGAAGAAGTAAGTCTTCAGGTAATCACAGGGAAAAAGAAAGAAGATAATGATCAGACTTTCCTGAAAACCTTTAAAAAGAGTCAAAAAAAAAAGATAATGACTCAAAAGTTTTACGAGAATAGCTTAATAATGGAGTACGACCTATTTGACAGAAAATAAACTAATACAGTGGAACTATAAAGGCGTACTGGGCTCAATGAGAATCTCTGTATATTTCCAATGGTCTATTGTATCGGAAGTGGGAGAGTCCTGATGGAATACTTACAGTGCAACAAGTGGTACTACCAAAATCACACATTAAAAGTGTGTTATAAGAACTTCATAGAAGCCTTTCGAGAGAACATTTCGGAGTTAAAAGAACAGTTGCCCCAGAGTTCGAGCCAGATTTTACTGTATTAATTGCTGCCGAGATGTAGAGGATTGGTGTTAGAAATGCGATTTATGTAATGGTAGAAAAGGTCCTAGAACAAGAAGTGTTTCAATGACAAAGAAAAGGAACAAGTAATTAATGGTCGCAATTGATAATTTTTCGAAATGACTTAAAATTGTCTATCTTTCTAATCAACAAGCGACAAGTAGCAGTAGCATTTATAGCACACGTCATATCAAGACATACAGTTCCTTTAGGACTATATGGGGATCACGGGTGAAATTGTTATTCAGAATTATGGCAAGAATTAATGAAAATCTTGGGTATTACTAAAACTCACACTATGCCTTCCTCAATTAGATAAAATGGTTAAAAGACAGTTGAAAAACAGTTTTGTTTTTCAATACCTTTGAATGTCCATTGCTGATAATAATAGAGATTGGGTTACTATAATTCCTCTATTCCTGTTAGTCTATAGAAGTTCCGAACATGAAGCAAAGTCTTCTCAAGATTTTATTTTCAGAAAGTTGCATCCCTGGGAAGAAGAACGTTCATCTCTGACGTACAATGAAAATTTTAAAGAAAAATTGGAAAACGTCTACGAATTTTCACGTAAAAGTTGAAAGCTTTAACGTGTTAAAGCCAAGGCCAGACTCGACATGCATGCTACTGGTACAACTTTCGAAAGAGGTGAGTTAGTATCGTTATACAATACCACTTGTAAAAAATAAGTTTTTCCAAAACTTCAAAGAAACTGAAAAGGCCCGTACACCGTCCTGCAGAAAGTAAACAATTTAATGCTTCGTATATTGTTTTCAGCTAGCTTCACCATAAGGGACACTATTAGAAAATCAGTGCTAGGTGTGATTCAAATTTCAAAAAGAATAATAATGTTAAAACTTCAAGCACGGAACTCTAATATTAATATGATCCAAGTCTATGCTCCCACAGCTGATAAGACCGAAGATGAGATCGAAAAGTTTTATTTATAATTCCACAATACAATAAAGTTAACAAAATCTAGATATATTACTTACAGTATAGAAGATTTTAACGCAAAAGTTGGAGTAGGTACAGTACAAAAATATAGTTGGACAGTTCGAATTAGGAACTAGAAACGAGAAAGGAGAAACTCTCATAGAATTCTGCCAAGAAAGAATATGGTAATTGCCAATACTTAGTTTTAGCTTCCTAAGAGAAAACTATATACATGGACGTCTCCTTAACATACAAAAAACCACATTGTCAGAAACCATATAACCTCAGTTAAAATTTATCCTAAAGCAGATGTTAAATCGGAAAACAATCTGTTAGTTGCTGACGTAAAAATAAAATTTTAAAAAATGAAACTCAGAACAACAACCAAAAATTTATGTAAGAATGCTAAAAAACGCATTAAAACCACTGACCACAAGCAAATTATGAATGTAAATAAAAAGTGGTATAATATATAAAAAAAACACATTACTGAAACCAGCTCAACAAAGTTTAATATGACTTAAATAGACAGCGAAGGTTGACGGCTCTCTAACAACAGACGTAGAAAGAAAATAACTGATATGGTACGGACAAAATAATTATGCAATGAGTACCACCAAACTGCAGAAAGAGAGGAAGACCCAAGAAATCTTGGAGAGAGGGAGTAACGAAGGCGATGAGCGCAAAAATTCTTAGAGAGGGCCAATGGGATGATAGAGTGTCATGGAAATTGCCTAATTTCGGACAACGACGGACAACGTTGCAAGAGGAAATATAAAGGAAAAGATCTACAGTAATATAAAGAAATAAAACGAATAATTAACGAAAAAATCAAAACAGCTAAGGAAATCTATTTGATGAAACAATGTAAACAGATAGAAGAACTAGAAACAAAATATGATATGAGAAATATGCACAAAAAAATAAGAGAAGTGACTGGAATAGGTCAAAATAGACAGCAAGGACACATAAAAAACGAAAAACGAGTACTACTAATATATGTACCAGAAAAATTAAGACGATGGGAGGAATACGTTAGAGAACTTTTCCAAGATAAAAGAGGTGAAATTCAGAAAATAATACAAGAATTAAATTATTTAGAAAGACAGAAGATAACGATAATAAAAAAAATATGCTATTAAAAACTGTAAAGATAATAAGACAGATATATTAGATAAAATACAAGTAGAACTGTTAAAGCTAGTGGAAAAGGATAACTTGGAAGTATTTGTAGATTTATTCCACACGGTGTACGATACGGGAATAATACCACAAGAGTGGCTGAAGTTAGCCTTTATAACCATCAATAAAAAACAAGCAGCAAAAGGGTGCTCTGATTATCGAACATGAGTCATACTTTAAAAGTACTGCTAAAAGTAATACATAAGAGAATATACGAAAGGCTAGAGGAGGATATTGCATATCAATACTTATGAACAAGCGCATTAACAGTAAAATCATAAATATAGTGCAAACATTATATTGGAACCAAATTGCCATAGTTCAAATTGATGGGCAGCACTCAGAAGAAATGAAAATCTGTAGAGTTAAAGTTAGACAGGCATGTGTTTTATGACCACTTTTGTTTAACTTATATTTCGAAGAAATTTTCCAAAACACGCTCAATAATATCAAAGCGGGAGTTACCATTAACGGAAAATTAATTAACAACTTACGATATGCAGACGACACTGTGATTATAGCAACGAGTATAGAAGATCTACAATATCTGATTGAAAGGAAAGCTTAAGTATGAATAGTGCTGAGATGTGAATTACTATAAATGCTAAAAAAAGAAGTACATGTTAATTACAAAAAGACCACAAAATATACATCACCTAGTGACAATCAATGGTAACGTGATCGAACAAATAGAGATTTCCAAATCAGCATTTATACGAATGAAGCCACTCCTAACGTGCAAAAATCTAAATTTGGAGATCAGACTACTTATATGGAGCCGAGACTTGGACTTAAAAAAAAAACAATTTAAAAGAATCGAGGCTTTCGAATTCTGGTTATGCCGCAGATTATTTAAAATATCATGGACTGATATAATTGGACAGAACTCTTGGTTGAAGAATCTACGTAATTGCAGATCGATTGATTTGTTTTAAAGCAGCAAGTTCAAAAATCAAAATAGTCATTATGATTGCCAACCTCCGTAGGGAGATGGCACTCTAAGAAGAAGAAGAAGTATTACAAAAGTTTTTTAAGGTTTATCTCACAAAAAAAAGTTCCTTGATGAAAAGTAAGTAGCTTAAGAACATTCAAGATCGCAAATTCATGAAATGACTAAGCGGTTTAATGAAGGTTAGAAAATAGAGGACAGTTGTAGTATTTTGTTATTTCCAAAAAGTGTAACAATATGCTACTATTACTGGGCTAATTTCAATCTTGGAAGTAGAGTGTAACAAAATAATTTCAAAATTTTTATGCAAATCGGTTTTTTCCGAAGAATTTTTCGAGGTTTTGTCCAATTTTACGCTTTGTGTCCTGGACTACATATAAATTGTCTAAGTTTAACCTATGAAATATATCTTTCGAGGAACTTAACAATATATAGATGAATAAAGGAGATAAGAAATGATGCAGTAGCAGCTAAAAATGACCAGATATTATAAAAACGATCGTGTAATCGCAGCACATCCAGTCGTTCTTTCTAAAAAGCAGAATACAAATTAACTCAATTTAGAAAAGTAACGTTGTCAGGTTAAAAGATGAACATAAGTGAACATATGGAGAAATAAATGTGTTTGGTCACGAATAACAGTGGTTCTAATAATGAAAATTTATCTTTCTTTAGAAGAGGAAATGGGATCCCATTATCCAACGAGTATTAGCGCGAAGCACCAGACTTTCGAAAGAATATATACAAGTTGTGTTCAAAGTGTCCCCTTACCTATTTTTAAAATAAAAATTGTTGGATGTCTTAGTGAGGTAATCATTCATTTACAACTGTAGCATACTTAAATTTTTATGAAATTTCATTGAGCGCCTTTCAAAACGGTGACCACCAAATTGTGAAAATTATCTTAAATTTACTCTCAATTAAACAATTTCCTTTATTTCTGAAAATCAGTGACCCAAGAGCTTTCAAATAATATAATTAATATTCAAAAATTGCCATTTCAGAGAAGTAACAGTCGCAATTGAAAAACTTTCATTTTAAAACAGCGTTAAAAAATAGTACAAAAATGTGGGAGCACATTAAGAGGCGAAAGAGTTTTTAAATGGTGGATTATTTACCATTGAAACTTTTTTATCGTCCAATGTTTACTACAATCTCGCTGCAAACAATACATGTCAATATATATCATATCATCTTAGATCTGTATAATAACTAAAGAAGCCGCCCTGCGCCGAGCAACTAAACAAGATATATATATATATATATATATATATATATATATATATTGTTATGGTTGTTTATTTTGACTTTAATCTTAGTTTATTGAGCTAATAAAATTAATACAACTTATTCGTTATCAAATGTAAAATAAACTCCTTATATTACCTGTGTTCGATGGATTCAAAAATTTTCTAGTTGTCCTTTAGCGGGATAGAGAAAAAGGATAATAATAAAAGAAAATATTATATTGCAAAAAAATTACGTTTCTTTATTTTATATGAATGAATAAAACAGTTATCAAATTCTGCCGTTATCTTATCAATCAGCATACAAGAAAATAAATGAAATTTTTTTAATAATAAGATTTTAAATCTACATACATTTATATTAAGTAAAAACCAATTTTACTTATATTTTCCTTTACTTGAAACAAGAAACAACAAAACTTTAAACTTTTGATTAGCCTAACAAAACCTTAGTTCTTAAATTTGAATGCTAATGACCATGATGTCAAACAGATCCTTCACAGATATAAATTTTAATTGTACAAAACACTTACAGCTTATTTTCTTATTGAGTTGTATGTTGGAACATACCCAGAAAAGTTCAGTCTCCTCAACGATGTGATCTCTCCTTTTTTGGCACCTCGGCTCCTTCCCAACGTCTCTGCAAACCTCCTGCATTAACCAGAAACACCTGATTAACTTCTCCAAAAACTACTTATTAATGACACAAGGACTTTCTTTTGTCTACTTGATGCCGTTAAACTACTTTCACCTATTTTCACAAAATGCTCACGGTAGACACAAGGACCTCTTTTAATCGACTTGTTATCTCCGTCTGCAAAATTATTCAAGTCTTTAGTTATATCATTTACTATTACTAACTTCCAAGTTAACAGTAATACATACAGTTGAGCAATATCTATGCTGTAATATTCTTAGTATGTCCAAATAATTTTTCTGTTAACAATTATATTTTAAATCACCCTGTATATTTTTAATGTGTAATTTTATTGTGTTTTAATTGTTTCTTGGTTGTTTTTGTTCGCTCTGTTTTTATATTTAATTAATAGTGACCTAGTTGCTTATAATCAATACTGTCAGTACTGTTTTGAACAAATTATGTTCAACAAGTGGGTCATTGTTTATTCTAAACTGATTTTTATATAACTTTGAATCATATTTTAGTTGTCTACTGATGAAGCTGACAAAAAATCAGCGAAATATAGAGGATTAAAAGAAAAAAGAGATTTTTTTTAAATAATAACAGACCGCATACCCGATATTCCAACAAATAAATTGTTATTTCCGTTTCGGTCGATAATCTTACCAGTTTTGCTGTATATATATATATATATATATATATATATATATATATATATATATATATATATATATATATTATATATATATATATCTTGTTTACTTGCTCGGCGCAGGGCGGCTTCTTAAGTTATTTTACAGATCTAAGATGATATTATATATTGACATGTGTTGTTTGCAGCGAGATTGTAGTAAACATTGGATGATAAAAACATTTCAATGGTAAATAATCCACCATCTGAAAACTCTTTCGCCCCTTAATATGCTCCCACATTACTATTTTTTAACGCCGTTTCAAAATGAAAGTTTTTCAATTGCGAACAATTTGCGAATATATGTATATATGTATATATATATATATTATATATATATATAATATATAATGTAAATATATATATATATATATATATATATATATTATATATATATATATATATATATATATGCCACAGTGGGATGACTTCGGCTTCCATCGAGTCACCTATATTCACCAAGAATAAATCACATAAAATAAACGATATATGTATTTAAAATTTTACACACAGCTCATTTCTAACAACAGAACTAGCTTATGAAAACTGATCTATCACACCATCTACTTGCTAATAGCCTAACTAAGGCTGTACAAAAGAATTTTGAACGGATCTACAGATCTACAAACGTTACATATATGTAACGGCAGGTCATAATGGGTTAAAACATAAACTATAAGATCTTGAGTAATTGTGATACCATACTCACTATATATGTGAAGAACGCGTCTAAATGATTATTAAAAATTTTACTTACGGTAACGCTGTGTTAGACCTGTTTATCCAGAAACTTTTGCCAAAATGAATACTGTGATCCTTTTATTGCTATTTTTCTTAATTTGGCTAAATATTTAAAACAATATCATAGAAACTATTTTAAGGATATACCTTTAATTTTTGTAGAAGCTTTATGAAAATATAAACTGTAACCAGCGTTCTACAGACGCATTCATAAACAGGTTGCCAAAGTTTCTTTTCTATATGAAAATGACTGTTTCTTTACAAACTCACACAAAATTATCGATTAATGTTTTATAAATATACATTCTATTTGTAGAACACAAGCAGAGCACCATAATCGATATGGTTGGTCTACAAATTTGGAGAGGAGCTCTGCTTTTGGCCGATTGGCTTATATATAACCATGACAAAATTCCTACAGATTCAGTAATCTTGGAGCTAGGTTCAGGAGTTGGACTTACCAGTATTGTCGCATCTATGTACTTCCCAGTAATCTGTACAGGTTAGTAGATATAATATATTATATAGCACTAGTGTAATTGTGAGGAGTATTGCATGTTTTAATCGTCGATTAGCAATAAAACACGCGTTTATATTCCCACAATTTTCAATTCATCATCATCATCATCATCATCATTCAGCCCATACTCGTCCACTGCTGAACATAGGCCTCCCGTAGTTCACCCCACAAATTTCTGTCCTGAGCCGCCTGCATCCAATTTTGATGTGTCCGTTTCAGGTCATCCGTCCATCTTGTTGGTGGTCGTCCTCTATTTCTAAAGGCATCTTGTCTGGGTCTCCACTCAAGAATGCGTTTTGTCCATCTGCCGTCCTTCGTTCTCGCGACGTGCCCTGCCCAGTTCCATTTTAAGGTTGATATTCTTTTGATTGCGTCGGTTACTCCCGATCTACGGCGCAATTCTGTGTTGGGTATTCGGTCTCTCAGGGTTAATCCCAACATGGACCGTTCCGTTGCCCTCTGTGTTGTTCGAATTTTGTTTGCGGACGTCTTAGTAAGTGTTAGCGTCTCCGCACCATAGGTTAGAACTGGCAGCACACATTGATCGAAGACTTTTCTCTTTAAGCAGATGGGAAGGGCTGATTGGAAAACATCTCTTAGCTTTCCATAAGCTGCCCATGTCAACCCTATTCTACGTAATAGTTCATTGGTCTGGTTATCTCTACTTAAGCGAATTTCGTGTCCCAGATATTTGTATGCTGATGTTTGTTCTATACTTGTTTCAGCTATGTTGATGTTCTCACTCAGAACAAGGTTTGTCATCACTTGTGTTTTTGAGTTATTGATCTTTAAACCCACTTGTGTAGAGGCATGGTAGAGTCTTTCGCACATTTCGATGGCATGATCTATGCGGTCTGTTATCAGGACTATATCGTCCGCGAACCTGAGGTGACTAAGCTGCTCTCCATTTATGTTTATGCCCTTTTCGTCTAGGTTTGCACGCTTACACATGTATTCCAATAATGTTGTAAACAGTTTTGGCGAAATGGTGTCGCCCTGGCGAACTCCGCGATGAATTTTGAACTTGTGTGTATCTTCATGAAGTCTGACGCATGCCGTGGCATTATCATAGATATTTTTGATGACAGTGGTGTAGCGGTGATCTATTCGGCACTCTTTTAAAGCTTCTAGCATTTTCTGGTGGTTTACTGTGTCGAATGCTTTCTCATAATCCACAAAAAATAGGACGAGGGGTTTATTGTACTCTATACATTTTTCGATGAGGCTTTTAATAACTTGTAGATGGTCGTTTGTGCCGAAGCCTGACCTGAATCCTGCCTGTTCGCATGATTGATAAAAGTCCATTTTGTTCGAAAGTCTGTTTGTTGAAAGACTTTTGTAAAAAGCTTGTATATGTGTGAGATGAGGCTAATTGGTCTATAGTTTACGAGATTTGTTAAATCTCCTTTCTTAAACATTAGAATGATCACTGCATTTTGCCATTGTGATGGTGTTGTTCCTCTTTCAAGGCATTCTGTGAAAAGTATGGAAAGCATTTGTATCAGTTTCTCGCCTCCTAATTTTATGGCTTCGGCAACGACCCCGTCGTCGCCAGGTGACTTGTTATTTTCATTTGTAGGAGAGCTTTTTTGATTTCATCAACAGTAACATCTGGTATGTCTTCCGAGCCCTGGTTTAGGACCTTTGGTGTGTTGTCAGTTGGAACATTTTCTTCTGTTTTGCTGTAGAGTTCGCTGTAAAATTGTCCGACAGTTTGTAGAATTTCCTGTTTATCTGTTATTATTTCGCCCTTTGTGTTTTTCAGTTTTTTTTTTTTTTTTTTTTCAATTTTGATTTAATTTTCAATTAAAGGTGAATAATCTACCAATTGTACTAAGAGATAACGGCAACCATGGTAAATGTCAAAAGTAAATTCTTACCATTTTTCTTTTTTCATTTTTTTTGTGTATGATTTGCTCATGTAAATAAGTGAAAAAGTAAGCTAGTACCATACAATTTGCCCCCGTAACAATATACATTGGCGCGATTTACGAGCGTATCGTTAGACAACTTCATTGAACAGTTTGGAACATCGGTAAACTTATTAACATTTCGCTGGTCTATATTATATTTCCACGTTCTTAGAAATAATGGAAATGCGAGAAATATGATATTTTAGTTTATTCGTTCCACATTATATATGTGCATAGGCGTAATGTGGTCTATTTCTTTGGAATATATTTATTAAATAGACTTTATTATTAACTTTAAACTAGTTTTGGGGTAAGTAAAGTAAAATTAAATAAATTAAATAAATTTTCAAGAAAAAACAGTACAATTTTAAATAAAGGAACATATTGTATTTTAAATGTACATTAAATTTTAAGGCGAATATTTTCAAAACATTCGGGGTGTAGATGCACTCTACACATTTTACATAAATAAATAGTATTACTTTTGCACATCCGACATTCTTGCACTATCGTCTCTTTTTGTAATGTGGCCAATATTGTCGAATCTGGTTTCATCTGGTAAATCAAATTTAAATTGACGTCCATATACTAACCTTGACATGATGTAGCGATTTATTTACTATTATAAATAATAAATATAAATCTATGTCGGCTTTCTCTTATAATGTGCACTTCTTTATCCTCATCCTTCAACCAATAATGACTGGAGATAGGGTAAGCAAATATATTGAAACGTTTGCGAACGGCTACTCGTGTTTTGATTGGAGAGCATGGTCGTGGATAAAGATTTATTTTTTTGGGGATGATTGGAAAAACTAACTACGAAAAAGAAATCAACAAATACTTACAAAGATGTCCTGGGCAACACTAAACAAAAAAGATTTCTAAACTATTGAAAATTAGGTCGCGTTAAAAAATCCTCTTGCTACTTATAAATAAAGGGTATTCTTTCCTAAAAAATTTAAGGGTGAATATCTTTTTAAGAGAAATAATTTTTTCAACTCCGAGTGTAAGAGAAAAATTACAGGTTTATTTTTATTATACATAAACAGTTACCAACAAATATTAATTGTGAACCTTCTAATAAAATAGACTTTAAAACTATGGTTACGTACCAAATGACAGAAAAAGAAGCACCAACTGTCATATGTCGAAATGAAACTACCCAACTTTTCTGACTTATCATACCTAATTAATTATCAAAGGTTAATTTTATTTAAAAGAAAACTAAAAAATAAATAAAAAAACATTGTCCCACAAACTTCAAACGATCTAGATCCGACCCATGGGAGACAAAAATGAAAACTGGACAAATCCTGGGAGAAATCAAATCAAATTCCACAACTGGACTTCAGGTTATCCCATATGATCCAATGTGTTTTTTGTCCGCCCTGTATAAACATTCTATGAAAAAAGTCTACGTCTGTTTATTACCTCTCTCCAAATTCCACTATTATAAATATAACCGTCCAAAAGATACGAAGGGGAGAACGGACTTTTGACTAACACTGGTTTTGACAACACCACAAGGAATTGAGCAAGGAAAATTTTAGCAATTTATCGCTGACGATGAAAGTCATTATTATGACATTATTATTATTACGTCCGAAGAAATATCTATGCTGCAAGACGAAAATCCACACCATCATTGCCCAAGTCACAGGAAGAAGTTCTACAAGTGTTAGTGAACTTAAATTTAAAAACGAATACAAAACGTGAAAACTTTTTATTATCTGCGAAAAATAATCCCGCAATTTTTGGTTGTTTCACAAATCTGTACTTTTTGTGTAATGTAGATTCTTTGTATGTAGATGGAGCATTTCAATACTGTTCTAAATATTTTTGTCAGATGTTTACTTCACATAGCTAAAAAATGGCTTTTATGTTCCTCTAGTATTTTGTTTGTTAACAAATAAATCACAGCAATCGTAAAAAGTACTTTTGATACATTAATAACAATATGTACAAATTTGAATTTAAATTTCAAACCAAAGCGAATAATTTCTGATTTTGAAATAGAAATTTAAAATAAAGCCAAGTTAGTGTGGCCCGACATTATTATTTTGTGTTGCAAATTTGATTTAACCAAAATTGGTACCGAAAAATTAAAAATTTAGGTTTGTCCTCGGGATATAAAAATCAAAAACTGTTATTGAAAAATATTTAAAATTGTTTTTCAGCATTCCTTATTTAGATCCAAATGATGTTGGTGACTTTTTTTCCCGATGAACGTTTTAATATTATGCCAGAAGATGACAGAGTTTTGCAATTGTGTGATTACCTAGTTGATAATTACTTAACGGAAGATTCACCATTTCCACCTTACATGTGGGCTTCAAATTCATCATCTCTTATATTTACTACAAACGCATGTGAATCATTTCACTCGAAATTTAACGTATAATTTTATAAATCCCATCCTGACATATTTAAATTTACAGACATTTTGTTAAATTTTCAAGCAGAAGTATATGTGAAAATTAGAACTTTATATAGATTCGAAAAAAAAACTTGATAAAACGGCTAAAAGAAACGTTTATTTTATTGAAAACAGGCTAAATGGATATTACGTTAATGAAAACATTACTAAATTAGACTTCATTAAGTTAGTTTGCGATTATTATGCAGCTAACTTTTAAAATCTAAAATATAGTGAGAGTACGGTCCTGACAGTGATAAAATAAATCACGTTGCAAACCTTTCTGAAATATATCAGTTTTTAAATGATCAAACCAAAGTCAGAAATTATTTTTGTTACTTTACACATAGTTATAGCGCTACCTTCAAGTCAACCGAGTAAACGTTTACGTGAGTACCAAAAATCACTTCATAGTATCTATATCAATATTAATATAACCTATAACGTTCCAAAGAAATAGAAACAAATCCAGTTTTGGGTCAAAATCCACACCCGTTTTCGAACCGGTGACCGAACTTAAAATAAATCAACCATGATTTTGAATAAAACTATAAATACTACTCACACTGCATCTCACGTCTCATATTTTAGTGTTGTCAACACATTTAAAGACCCAACAAAAGAACAAGCTATAGTACTTTCCAGTAAAGTTCATGACTATATCATCGCCGTTGGTTCACTAGTTGTTCCACGTAACGTATCCTTCGCTTCCAGAATTGCCAACAACAGAATATGTCTATACCTTTCATCTAAAAATGCAGTTGATTCACTACTACATTCCCACAAATATGTTAATATAAAAGAAACTTAAGGAGAAATAAGAAGACTTATCTCTCCAGCTCAAAGACTAGTCATATCAAATGCTTGTCCTACTGTTTCAAACACGTTAATTGAACAAGAACTACATCAGATGGGTATAAACTCCGTCTCAAAAATGACTTTCCTAAGAGTAGGTATGCCTGAAAGTGAATACAATCATGTCTTGAGTTTTAGAAGGCAAATATTTATTACACCTTTAGAGAATATATCTATTCCTGATTCTTTCATTATCTCTTATGATAATACCAATTATCGTTTATACCTTTCTATAGAAGGATTTAACTTTACAAAATGCAAGACTATTGGTCATCAGGAAGCTGAATGCTCTAACCAAGAAAGCCCCACTACTTCTAATATACACTCAGAAACCTCTCAAAACATAGTACCTACAGTAAATACATCTAATAACCAAACAGAACTACAAAGTTCTGACAAAGCTAATTCATCCACTGCTAGTGCACACCCAGAAGCTTTTCAAGACACATCAATTACAATAAAATCCTCTAATTACCAAACAGAACAAATTATGGAAACTAACAATAACCAAACAGGATCCATAAGTAATAGAAGTGAAATATCTTCCTTAAAAACTCAAACACCTACAACCTCAAACAACATCAGAAATCCTACTTCAGTAGAAATAACACCAAATCCAATTACTACAAATGTCCCTAATCAGCTAAAAAGGTTCATCTCATCTTCTCCAGACATTAACGAAAATGCCCCACAGACTGATTCACAGATATTTACTTCTCCTGTAGTAAGCAAACCAAAAAAGGTCAAAAAAGTAATCCAGAAATTCCGGGGAAGAACTGTTACTTTCACTAGAGTCAATTAAAGACAAAATAAAAAACAGATCACCACCTTTTACCTTAAATTATAATGAAATATGTGACTTTCTAGAAAACACAATAAATGCCAAAATCCCTGAAATAATTTCTAAAAATTACTCTAATGAAAATGCCGAGCTAATTGAGATCCTTAATTTTGTTCACGCTTATACCCACAATTTTAAAATTTAAAAATAATATAACTAGATTAAAAAAGAAACTAAACAACAACAATATCTCTTCCACAGAAGAGATAGAAGAACAATTATCTCCGGCAGAATTCTAACATGTCCAATTCCTTTATTCTACAATGGGATCTTAAGGGGTTTTATACCCATTTAGAACCATTAAAACTTTTAGGAAACGAATTATGCCCAAAGATCTTATGTCTTCAAGAAACTCATTTTAAACAAGTTAATATAAATGTTCGCAATTATCAATGTTTTCCAAAAAACAGAGTAGCACAACAGCCCAGTGGCTAAACCAATTCCATTAATAACTAATCTCGAAGCTGTAGCAGTGAGTATAACATACCAAAAACATATTAATATATGCAATATTTATTTACCATATCCTAGCGAACTAGAGCTACAAGAACTAAATAGCCTTCTTGATTAAATTCCACACCCAAAAATAATTTTAGGGGATATGAACTGTCATAATTCTGCATGGGGAAGCTCTAAAACAGACAAATACGGTAATCTAATGAAACAGCTCATTGACTCTTCTGATATACTATTACTTAATACTGGAGAACCTACCAGATTTAACTCCTATAACGGTTCTTTTTCCGCCATTGATTTATCATTATGTAGTCAATCCTTATCAACGTTTCTCACGTGGAATACTTTAAAATCGTTATGTGACGGTGATCACTTTCCTACATGCATATCATTAAATCATCTTCAATCGCCTAATTTTCCAATCTATCAGTCCTGGAAATTAAAGACTGCAAACTTCTTATGAAGATGACATTGAAAAGAAAATTGAAAACTATCATCCAAGTGATGCTGTAAACTCTAATATTACCTCCTTAAACAATATAATTATAGAAGCAGCTTTAAATAATATAGGTAAAACAAAGCTCTGTAAAAGACCTCCAGTACCTTGGTCTATCTTCTAGCAATCATGCTTTTAATGCACTTAAAAAACACAATACTAATGAAAATTTACTTAATTTCAAAAAACTGAGAGCTAAAGCAAGATATCTCATAAAGAATAGCAAAAGAGATACCTGGAGAGAGTACGTATCATCTATCAATTCGTCTACACCCTCCGAGGTTGTCTGGACTAAAATTCGTAAACTTAAATAATTGATTAACTGTATCGTTATTTATTTTGTCAAAAAATAAGAACGCTTTATTAATTTAACTAATTTTAATAAAATGTACAGAAAAAAAATTTAAATTTATTTGATCATTACAATTAATACATACAATATTCGATTTAGAATGTCTTTTACAATTGAATGCACTATATTGTGTACATTTCATAAAGGTATACGACTTGATTTTTTCACTGTAACAATTGCAGCATCTACCACGTTTAGCAGGATTTTCGTCTTCTTGATGGGGTACTGGTTAATTACTATTTAACTGGGAATAAGCCACAATTAAAGATAAAAATACGTGTATTGACGTTTCAATTTCCACTTCGGAAATCGTTCTCAAAATACAAACAGTAAATTATTAAATACTGTTTGTATTTTGCGAACAATTTCCGAAGTGGAAATTGAAACGTCAATAAACGTATTTTTATCTTTAATTGTGGCTTATTCCCAGTTAAATAGTAATTAATTTACAATGCCACAAGAAAATAGCTTCAGAACAATATGGGGTATTGGTTGCTTCGAAAACATACTGGACAGGAACTCGGTTATATCAAGTGGATGTGTTTTAATTTGTGATCGTGTATGAAGGTGTTCTTTCATCAATTTCATTGCAAGGTTTTTCAGCAAATGTCTCCTTTTAAGTGATTTTCCAGAATTTGCAGCGGAATGTAGAACAAAAGCATTTATGCCTCCGCTATTCATTAATTTATAGAATATAATACACGGCCATCTTTTAGTAATTCGTGAAACACTGTATGATGAACATAATTTATATACAGTATCAACTCCTCCTTTTGTTTTATTGTAATCTAAAATCAATTGTGGTTTCTTAGTATCCATGTCAACTGTACTTTCTTTGTGCATAGACGATAATAATCTGACTGACTTACTTTTACGCGACACGTAAGAGGTAATCATATAATCTTTTTGAAATCCAAATATGCTAGATTGAACTGCCCTTGATTTATGTGGAAGAAATTCTTGAGGAATTTCTCTTTTGTTTTTCTTCAGCGTCCCAAGCAGAGCAACTTTCTTCTGCAACAAATATCTAGTTAACGGATTACTAGTATAAAAATTATCTGTTATGTTTCTTCCTGTCATTTCTACGGACTCTATTAGACGTTTTACAATGTCAAAGGCCGAATTTGATACGTCGTATGGGCCACTTGACTGTTTACCGCAATATATCTCTAAATTGGCGGTATAAAATGTTTGAGCATCACATAACGCGTACATTTTTATCCCGTAGTTAGCAGGTTTGTTAGGTATATATTGTATCCAGCTACACCTACCTTTAAAGGGATGGAGCATTTCATCAATTGTTGTATACTCTGACAAATTGTCTGTCAAAAAACGATCTAATGGCTTTATGCCACCCAAATAGAGGAGTCCCAAAAAGGCCAATAACTCACTCCTGCCACATTCCTGCAATCTCTATCTCTCAAATATTAGGTTTTATCTTTATCTTTATTTATATATAAATTGGTAAAAATTAGAATTTCATCAACCATATCAATATTGACAATAGTAAAAAACGCATCAATTTCTATTTTTATTTGACATGTGGTTCCTTTTAATCCCGGTGGTACTCTCATTATATTTTGTTACTTTGTCTTAGATGTGGCAAAAGAAGTTTATACCACTTACTTGTTTTATTCTTGCCAATAAATGTGTCTTCAATGTTTTCGTAAAACATTCCTTCTCATCTGACATATCTTGGTCTGAAAATGTATCGTCGTGGTTCTCCTAAATTTGTTGTTCATCAAAATCACTATCACTTTCCAATATTTCATCTGTTTCATCTTTAATATTTGTCATATTATTTAGAAGTTCCTCTAATTGTGCTTGGGTTAACAGTTCCTTTGAATTTCTACGAGACATGGCGTAATCATAATTATAAAATATGTTATAATATAGAATTCTACAATAATCTAATATGTTTCATATATATTATTAATTCTTATAAATAGTTATATTATTAACAATTTTACTTTCCAATAAAATTTCAATTTCTCGAAAAAGATATAATATCTTTTAAATATATAAATAATATATTAGTTATTTCAAAAAAAAAATGCAGAATTGTCTGCCTCGATGTACTATTCACAATAAAGTACGATAACTAACTAATTGGATTTGGATTTCACAAGAGGATGATGGATACCGACTAAGAATTAACCGATACGGGTATTTTAAAAATATCACATACTTAGCGTAGAGTCCGACAAAGTTTGGGAATGTGACGTAGTGTTTCGCGCAGAAAGGCGGACCATTTCTACCAGTGGCGGATGGAAACCGGTAGCTTTAAAATAAATTTTTATAAGTATATTCAATTAAAGTAAGAATAAATTTGTTAATTTTTATTTTTATAGTTTTTAATATTTATGAAGTTTATAGTCAGGCATTCGATAAAATAATGAGAAAACTATTAGGAGTACTTAATAAAATAACAAATTCCTCAATACTTACAATTTATTAACATTTCCAGGAAGGAAGAAAGGGTTTCAACAACACAAAAAAATAAGGAATTTATTTTAACCAATTAAATAATGTCCTTAAATTTTCTAAAGAGTAAGATTGTAAAGACTTCTATGTTTTCTTATATGACAAAGGAATATGAC
>OU898283.1:83447438-83807438 GCA_918026665.1 Diabrotica balteata
TTCATATAAAAAAGCTTGCACGTCATTCAAAGATTTACGTCATCAGAACCCCACAGCGTTGCCAAAACATCAGAATAGTTAGTAAGTGAGGAATTTTTAAAATGTCAAATATTTGTCAAACGATTATATTAACAGTAAATACACTTTATAATAAAACTACTGCAACACATTAAAATACATAAGAAAACATTTTAATACAAAATTATATATTCTAATATATATATATATATATATATATATATATATATATATATATATATATATATATATAAAAATATAAAACTGTAAATTTATTATAATTATTATATGTAAACAAAATGAATATTTCAATACTTACAACTTAAGATTAAAAATTTTAAATTTTGATAACATATCCAATTAGATAAATGACATTTTTTGATTTAATTTATTTGGGAGTTATGGTAACCGCAATATTTTATAGAGTGAATTCCCATTGTACAATTTTTAGCGAATAAGTTTTAATAAACAATTACATATTGTGACAGTATTATCCATATAATAATGTGCAAAAGTAGAATATTGAGAAAGAATCAGGAACATGGTAAATTGATCTATAAAATGTAATTGATGGTACGTAGTCAGTTATTGGTCTGATGTTGTTAGATACTGATATGAAGATCTATCATATTATATATTGTTTAGTATATTACAGTAGATATTACTTAAATGGTTGGTGTCTGTCTTATAATTGATAGATTCTGGAGTTTTATTAATGTGTACCATTTCAAGGAAAAGTCGATTTTTATAATTATCAATTTGTTCTAATATTTTTACATTATTAAAGTCAAAGTTATGTCCTGTCTTTAAGTGGTGGTCTACTAAGGCACAAGAGTTTTTTCGTAAGTTACAGTCACTTTTGTGTTGAGTGACACGTTGTTTAAGCCACTGTTGACTTTGTCCAATATAACAACTTTGACACTGACTGCAATTTATTCTATAAATTATATTACTCATTAGTGAATTTGGAGTTTTAACTTTTATTTTTGAGAACAACCTTGAATTTAGAAGTGGATTGTATTTAATTAATTTAATGTTCGGAAAACTATATTAATTAATAATGTTTTATATTGGACAAAGTCAACAGTGGCTTAAACAACGTGTCACTCAACACAAAAGTGACTGTAACTTACGAAAAAACTCTTGTGCCTTAGTAGACCACCACTTAAAGACAGGACATAACTTTGACTTTAATAATGTAAAAATATTAGAACAAATTGATAATTATAAAAATCGACTTTTCCTTGAAATGGTACACATTAATAAAACTCCAGAATCTATCAATTATAAGACAGACACCAACCATTTAAGTAATATCTACTGTAATATACTAAACAATATATAATATGATAGATCTTCATATCAGTATCTAACAACATCAGACCAATAACTGACTACGTACCATCAATTACATTTTATAGATCAATTTACCATGTTCCTGATTCTTTCTCAATATTCTACTTTTGCACCTTATTATATGGATAATACTGTCACAATATGTAATTGTTTATTAAAACTTATTCGCTAAAAATTGTACAATGGGAATTCACTCTATAAAATATTGCGGTTACCATAACTCCCAAATAAATTAAATCAAAAAATGTCATTTATCTAATTGGATATGTTATCAAAATTTAAAATTTTTAATCTTAAGTTGTAAGTATTGAAATATTCATTTTGTTTACATATAATAATTATAATAAATTTACAGTTTTCTCCTGAAGAAGTCACAAAATCGTGACGAAATATTGAGAAATAACAAATAGTATATTTAATTAAAATTATTATTTTATGGAATATTAGACTTAAAGAGTTGTGTGTGTGTGCTGTTGGTTTCTTTTAACTGTGGACTTAATCCATTAGCCGAACTAAAATTGCTCTTTTAATATATATCTTATACTCATTATATTTATGAATATTTATAACCTATTTGATAATAATGATTTACAATATTAATTCTCACATAGTGAGTGATTTTTAAAAAATTAGACAAAAAATACTTGTTAGGAAAATTTGAACTGTAAGGTTAATGTTCTGGATATTTTAAATACAAGTGACGTCACTTTGTATAAATCGTGACGTGCAAGTGTTTTACTTTAAAAAAGGGTACATAATAACAATTACACATATAGAAACGATAACCTTTTATTAATGTACGCATTCCATACAAATTTTTAGTTGATGCTCGCCGCACCAAACACTCCCTTACTTTAACCCAGTCTGGTTATGCAAAAATCATTAATTTCACGGCAAAATTTTTCGCAGATATCTAAAGCATGGATAGATTCGACCGTTACTTGATGAAAATTCATTTTATGTAACAATAAAACACTGAAAACTTTGTTTTCAAACTTCCACAAAATTTATTTTAAATCTTATCACTACAGCTGCTTCGGCTGACTGCCTTTCTCAAGTGATCTATTTTTGGCTTGGGTTTACAAATTTATAGTCTCTAATGAAATGGGTTGAGGAGGGGAGAACTGTTTGTCTCAAGTTGGTCATTTAGAATTATATCTGTGTTTTTAATTTGTTAATTTCCATAGATTCTAACAAAGATAGCTTAAGGCCTTTATTTTGAATGTGAAGAATTTTAAATTTGTCATTAAAAGAATGATTATGATCTAGAAGGTGAAGTGCGTATGTCGAATCTGTTTTTCTATTCTTAAAAGCCCTTTTATGTTCTGCTATTCATTTATCAAAGTTTCTACCAGTTTGACCGATGTAAGTTTTTGGGCAGTCGCCACATTGAAGTTTTGTACACACCACTATTTAAGTGTTTTTTATTTTGGCTCTTGTTATTTTTAATATATTTGCCTAGGTTGTTATTTGTTCGGAAAGCTGGTGTTATCTCTTTCTTTTTTGTGTGTTTGGCAATTTTTGTTATTATTTTGCCTATATATGTAATCGAGCAGAAGGTCCTGGGTTTTTTCTCTGGTGGTGAAAATACTAATTTTAGGGCTTTCTTGTGTAGTTTTTGATTTAACATTTTATTAATTGTTTGTTCGTTGTATCCGTTGTTTACTGCTATTTGCTTAATTATATTTAATTCTGTCTCAAAGTTGTATTTTGACATCGGAATTTCTGTTAATCTATGTAACATACTATGATAAGCTGCCAGTTTATGTTGTGTTGGATGGGATGATGAATTGTGTATGGTCGTGTCAGTATGGGTAGGGTTATGAAATATGGAGAAGTCCTGTTTGTTTTCAAGTCTGTTAATTTTTAAATCTAAAAAATTTATGGATTGGTTTTGTTCTGTTTCTGTTGTAAATTCGATAAAAATTGGTCGAGTTGCCTGTTAGTTCCTGTGAAACATACCAGTACGTCGTCTACGTATCTCCATCAATATAAAAACTGTTTGAATACGGGATGTTTTGAAATCTTTGTCTCTAGATGATCCATAAAAATATCTGATAGCAATGTGCTTAGAGGATTACCCATTATAAGTCCTGCACTGTTATTTGTATAAATTTTATTATTAAATTTAAAGTAGTCCTGGATTATGCAAACTTCAAGAAGATGTAAAATTTCAGATCTAATTATTGGATTTGTACTATTTTGGTCTAAAAGGTTTTTTACTAGAATAAAAGTTTCTGTAGGAGGGATACTAGGAAAAAGATTTTTTACGTAAAATAAAATTAATCTGAAGTTGTTAGGTAATTGAAAATGTTGTATTTTATTAACTAGTTCTATTGTATTTTTTATGGTTAATTTAGGTGAAAATTTAGTGTGTTCTACAATAATCTCTAAGAGTTTTTTTGAAATTTTATATGACGAAGCTGTATAAAAAGAAACTACAGGTCTTATTGGGTGATCCGGTTTGTGTAGTTTAGTGAAGGAGTATAATTTAGGAAGCTGTGGGTTCATGATATTGAGGTATTTCTGTTCTATTGGATTTAGTATTGATTTTAAACGCTATTTCTAACGCTAGCTTAATTTGTTTTTGATATTTTTCTGTCGGATCTTTGTGTAAAGTTTCAATATTTTGATTATTTAAGAATTCTATTGTTTTGTTATTATATTCTATTTTATCTATAGCAATAGTAGTGTTACCTTTGTCTGCTTTTGTAAACACAATGTTGTTTTCTATTGATTTATTTTTAATTGAAATTGCTGTTTTATTGTCTTTGTAACAGGAATTCTTAGTTTCACTACACACATCTGTAATAGATTTGGCAATTATAGTTTTTTCGATATTGTTGGCAGTTTTGTTTAACGCTACTTTACATTCTACACCTAAATATTCTAAAGTTTTCTCATTATTATGTTGGGGCAAGTTGTGTTTAAATCCTTTCTCTAAAAGTTGTATCTCGCTGTTACTAAATTTAGTATCTGTTAAATTTATAAATCTATTGAAAAAAGTATGGTTCGAAAAACTTTTTGTATACTGAATATTTGATTTTTTACTATTGGAAATTAGATTATTTAGTTTTTTATACTGTGTATTGAATTTGTTATCTATTATATTATCTATATTAATTCTCACGTTAGAATCTAGGATGTCAAATTCTATATTATTTAATCTATAAGGTTTGACAGGAACTAACCGGCAACTCGACCAATTTTTATCGTATATTATTTCACTTCATAGTCATATTGAATTTACAATAGAAGCAGAACAAAATCAATCCATAATTTTTTTAGATTTAAAAATAAGCAGACTTCAAAACAAACAGGACTTCTCCATATTTCATAAACCTACCCATACTGACACGACTATACACAATTCATCATCCCATCCAACACAACATAAACTGGCAGCTTATCATAGTATGTTACATAGATTAACAGAAATTCCGATGTCAAAATACAACTTTGAGACAGAATTAAATATAATTAAGCAATTAGCAGTAAACAACGGATACAACGAACAAACAATTAATAAAATGTTAAATCAAAAACTACACAAGAAAGCCCTAAAATTAGTATTTCCACCACCAGAGAAAAAACCCAGTACCTTCTGCTCGATTACATATACAGGCAAAATAACAACAAAAATTGCCAAACACATAAAAAAGAAAGGGATAACACCAGCTTTTCGAACAAATAACAACCTAGGCAAATATATTAAAAATAACAAGAGCCAAAATAAAAAACACTTAAATAGTGGTGTGTACAAACTTCAATGTGGCGACTGCCCAAAAACTTAAATCGGTCAAACTGGTAGAAACTTTAATAAACGAATAGCAGAACATAAAAGGGCTTTCAAGAATAGAAAAACAGATTCGACATACACACTTCACCTTCTAGATCACAATCATTTTTTTAATGACAAATTTAAAATTCTTCACATTCAAAATAAAGGCCGTAAGCTATCTTTGTTAGAATCTATGGAAATTAACAAATTAAAAAAAAAAGATATAATTCTGAATGACCAACTTGAGACAAACAGCTCTCCCCTCCTCAACCTATTTCATTAGAGACTATAAATTTGTAAACCCAAGCCAAAAATAGATCACTTGAGAAAGGCAATCAGCCGAAACAGCCGTAGTGATAAGATTTAAAATAAATTTTGTGGAAGTTTGAAAACAAAGTTTTCAGTGTTTTACTGTTACGATATCTAAAGCTTTTAAGACATAGGTGGGGGTTACTAGATGGCGAATAAATGAAAAAGTACTTGTATTTTTACCTTGCTTTTTTTTATACAATAATTTATGGCTACAAGTTGACTTTTTTATATAAGTTTTTTCTTTTATATTTTACATAAACAATATTAACATAAATCATTTTTTTTATATCAAGAATATCTTTATTTTCCGGTTTTTTAAATTAAAATTGATAAATAATTTACGGAGATACTTGAAAAGAAAGCAGTTTTTTTGCACGAAGTTATAAGTTTTATTAATTTTTTATTAACAAAATAAAACGTTTCGACAAATTAATTTAGAACAAATAGTTTAAAAGTTATTTAGTTTATTTATCTCTGAGGCTAAATATTTAGACTATTGAAATTGCTCTATTTATGATGCTAGACACATTTAGTAAATTTCATAAGATTCTTTACCTGACCTGACTAAAACAATGTCAGAAGTCAAAACGCGTAGGAAAAATGTTGTATTGCACATAGAAGCTTCTTTTTTTTAATCTGAGGTAGCTCGTCGAAATATGATTACCTACATAGATTTCACTGGCTGGGAAATATGGGAAATCTAGGAAAAAATAAGTCCATTTGAAATTCACCGTAAAAACTCAATTTTTTTAAATTTGGCTAGAACCGTCCGTCGAATTATTAATATTGATGACATAATTTTCACCCCCTCCCCCGGAAATCTCGGAAAATTCCGGGAAATCAACATATTTTTTTTAATTTTATATCAATGATGTAATAATACTTATATATTTTTTAAATTAAATTTCAGCAATTTTTTACACATTATATTATTATATTCCTTATATTAATTATAATTATTTACTACTTTGACGATGTATATGTTTATATTATGTGTATAGGTATATGTACAGTACGAGGACGGTAAACATATTTATTCATATTTTTAGATCTAAATATCTCCACATCACAGATTACAGAATACACCGTTCTCGTGTCCGTACATTTTATATATGTATTCATGTAAATAGGAGAAAGGTCATCTATATAATAGAAACCCGGTAATATAATTTTCTTAGTATGCGTAAAAAAGGCAGGATGAGTAGCAGCTGCCACGCTCCAAAATTTTCTTCAAAATAGTCCTTAACTTCGTTCCTATTGGTCGTAGAACGTTTTCTTTAATGTAAGTTTTTTTACCAGCTATCCAATGGTTGTACGTAAACAGTCTGTAAATTGCAAAATATTTTTTTTTTTATTTTTTTTTTATTGAAATTAACGTGTCTCGACATCTATGGCCATTGACATGGGTACAAAACATCTGGAATATTACATTATACATATAATTATAAGTTTGTCCCTCCTAGTCATTGTAGGCATCTTAAATGAGTAAACAGTAGGATTGATTAAAAGAAGTTTTGAGTTTTGTCTCAAATGATGTTTAGTTTACCAGCACAGTTGTCCTTTAGATTTTTTAAATGTGTTTTCCAATTTAACTTCTGATCGAATATTAGCCCCAAGATTTTATGATTGTTTACTGTAGGTAAAGGAACATCGTTTAGAGATATTTCCGGGTTTGGAACGCTTTGTTTTTTGGTAAATCTTAGTAATTTAGATTTTGAGCTGGAAAGTTTGATGCCGTGTTGTGTGGACCAAGAATATACGTTGTTTACAGAATTTTGAATAAGATTTGATGTACTGGATATGCTTGCTCCACTACAGTAAATAAGTAGGTCATCAGCGTACAGTAGAGCTTTTACCGGTTGACGAACTTCTTTAGAGATGTCATTAATGGCTAACTTAAACAGAGTTGGACTTAAAACAGAGCCTTGAGGTATACCATTGAGTTGTTCGAGAAGATTTGACTCATTACCGTTTATTGCAACTTTAAATTTAAGGTTATTTAAAAAGTTATCTATGAACGTGTAAATATTGCCTGTAATATTATTATCGATAAGTTTCTGTAATATTACATTCTTTGGAATAGTATCGAAGGCGCTTTCAATATTGAAGGCTGCCAAAACTGTATCATGTTGCTTCTTGAAATTTTCGGTTATATGGTTTTGTAGTAATACTAAATTGTCCATTGTGCTTCGATGTGGTCTGAATCCCGATTGAACGGATCTAATTATATTATGCCTTTCGGAAAACCAGCTAAGTTTATTATTGATTAGTTTTTCCATTAATTTACACATGCAACATGTTAATGAGATCGGTCTATAAGAGGATGGCTCTATTGAAGGTTGGTCGGGTTTTTTTATTGGAAGAATGATGGATTGTCTCCACAGGTTGGGAAACTTTTCGTTGATCCAAAGAAGGTTATAAAATGAAAGTAGCTTTGTGAGTCCATTGGTGGCTAAATTTTTGAGAGATATGGAGGGTATATTGTCAATTCCTGCTGCCGAATTTCTTAAGGTAGACATAGCATGAAAGCTCCTGCAAAGTAAAAGGCGAGTTTAAAGCGAGGTCATCTGAGAGATCTGTAGTAGAAGGAATAACTTTATGTTGAGTCAGAGTATTTGTGTAGTTGTCATTTTTGCTTTTATTATGAAAATGAGTTGCCATAATTTTAGCAATTTGATTATCTTCGGTTATTATTGAATTGCAAAATATTGAATTTATTACAATTGTGTATAAGTAATAAACATACCCCTTTTTCAAACGTATATTTTGTAAATAATTTCGATGAAAACGCAATATACATTTAACTTCTGACATTGCTTAAGTCTGGTCAGATCTTATAAAGCTTGCTAAATTTGTCTATCGTCATTAATAGAGCAAGTTCAATAGTTTAAATATTTAGCCTCAGGGAGAAATAAATTAACTAACTTCTAAACTATTTGGCCCATCGGGAGGAAATTTTGCATACATTTAAAAGACGATAATTCGTCGATCTTTAAATGTATAAACAACATTTTATTTTGTTAATAAAAAATTAATAAAATTGATAAATTAATGCAAAAAACTGCTTTTTTGCAAAAATCTCCGTAAATTATTTATCATTTTTAATTTAAAAAACGGAAAATAAAGATATTCTTGGTATAAAAAAATGATAGAATTATTGTTTATGTAAAATATAAGGGAAAAAAGTTATAGACAAAAAATCAAATTATGGTTATAAATTATTGTTTAAAAATACCGCAAGGTAAAAATACGAGTACTTTTTCGTCTATTCGTAAGCTAGGAACCCTCACCTATGTCTTATAAGCTTTAGATATCTGCAAAAAAATTTTCGACCTTTTTTTTAACCAGACTCAGATACTTGGGTTACTTGTAACATTTAGTAGTTGTCATTTATTACCTTGCTGTAGGGCATAAACCAGAGTAAGTCTGTTTTCCTTTCCTTGAAAACCTCGGCAGTCTTCAGCAACAAGGGTTATGTAGAAAAGCATGACAAGATGTTTCTTTGAGACTTCTTGACAAAGTTGGTAGTGTTTGGAGCCTAATTTGTTGCCATTTGTTATTTGTTGATAAAGTTTCAGCATTAAATTTAATCTGGATAATGGTTCCTGTTTGTTTTTAGTTGCATTGTGATGGTCGGTTATAAAAGCGTTTACTAATGCAATATTCATTATATTGTAAAATATGCATAGCACCCACCTTGTAGTCTTTCTATTACACCAAATGTTCTTTATTACCTTGCTGTAGGGCATAAACCAGAGTAAGTCTGTTTTCCTTTCATTGAAGACCTCGGCAGTCTTCAGCAACAAGGGTTAAGTAGAAAAGCATGACAAGATGTTTCTTTGAGACTTCTTGACAAAGTTGGTAGTGTTTGGAGCCTAATTTGTTGCCATTTGTTATTTGTTGATAAAGTTTCAGCATTAAATTTAATCTGGATAATGGTTCCTGTTTGTTTTTAGTTGCATTGTGATGGTCGGTTACAAAAGCGTTTACTAATGCAATATTCATTATATTGTAAAATATGCATAGCACCCACCTTGTAGTCTTTCTATTACACCAAATGTTCTGTGACATTTGGTCAAACGTATCCACAGCCCCTTTAGTTGAATTATATGTGTGGATTTTTTCGAGTTTATTTTGCTTTAGTCCGGACGTCAGAGATTTGACCCTAAAGATCATACAAACAAGCTGAATTTTGCCTAGAATGCTAATTTTGGAACCCCAAAAAGATGCAAAAACGTTTACAACTTTAACCCTCGAGCTTCCCCCTAAAACCGCCCTTGAAGGGCGGTAACAACTCAACTCAACCCAAAATTAATTTAACAAGAATCTGTACGTCGCGTCGTAGAACAATATAGTTCAAATTAAAAATGTAGCTGAGATAATGCTAAATAAAAAAATGACCACGGGTGATTTTGAACGTCAGTTTCGCGCAAAAAATAAATGTTAAATAAAATTTGTATCAATTCGATGGTAAAAAACAAATCGCTTTTGACCAGCGTGTCGTATCGATAAAAATCAAAATGCGTTTTAAAAGTGAAGAGTGCAGCTTTCGTATGCAGTTTTTGTATTTTGTAGCAAATAAAGTCAGTTTCTATAAAGCCGTTCAATTAATAAACTTTGATCGATATTTGCCTTTTTTTACGATTCTCGTGAGATCAATTAAATTTATTACTTTTATCGACCGGTCGTAGTACAATTTTTATTTTTGGAGACCAGTTTTCATAACCTATAACATGAAACTTTGATTTTGATTTTTGGCAACAAATATGATGCATTCTAAATATGACTAAAAACGCAGAATTTAAACTTTAACATTACAAACGAGCACACGTCACGGGAAATGCATTAAGGAAGACGGTTTTGAGTGTAATTTATAGTAGAAGTTAAGTACTTTTAAAAAATGTACTACTGTAAAAATGGCAAAAATCGGGCAATCTTATTTATTTAACATCTTTCTAAAAACTAAGATCATTTGCGGCAATACACAAAAATTGCATACGAAATATGTACTCTTTTCCTTTAAAACGCATCTTAATTTTTGTTAACAGAATACTCTGATCAAAAGATATCGATTTTTACCGTCGAGTTGATACAAATTTTATTTAACATTAATTTCGCGAGAAATGACATTCAAAGTCGTCGGTCGCTTCAAACGTTGTTTCTAGAGAGAAAGGTTCATTCTAGTAAAAAAGTGCCAATGAATATTTCTATTTAAAATTACCTCAGCTACATTTTTTATTTGAAATATTTTTTTATGGCGTATAAATTTTTGGGAAATCGATTTTTTTCGTTTTCCTCCTCTACTTGGGGGTTTTAGGGGAAGCCCGGCGGTAAAAGTGATCTTTTTTAGCGTCTTAAAATTGACATATTCGGCACAATTCGGTGTGTTCGTAGTCAAATTGTAAGAGGGAGGGAAAACGCCTTTGGTTACAGTAGATTTACCCTGATAGGGTTTTGCATTTATTACATATTTCGTAGCCATCGCAAACCATAAGTAGGTATATTTATGTCTTATTTATTAGGTTTGTTTGGCATAGATAGGCAAAATGGACACCTGCCACGAAATACTAGAAGTTGTTCGTAGATGGTCACATATGAACTAGCTTTATAATGTTTGACGCAGTTTTTTAATAAACAAGTTCCAAATTTTATATATTGGAGCAAAACTACTTTTTTTACGTTCTAATCTTATCAAAAGTTATCAAATCGTGAAAAATTAATTAAAAGTAGCACTTTCAACGTTTTATTGTAAAAGCATTTTATTGATTTGCGTTTTGTACAGTGCCTTTGTGCTTTCATGGTTGAGGCTATCCAAGTTGTATTTGGTTTCTATATTTCTTGCTCTTGTTCCTCGTTGTGTTCCTCAAAAAGCAAAGTAAAGTATATACGACCTATTTAATATCACATAGGATGAAGCAAAAATATGTATAATATATAATTAATAATACACTAATATAAGTAGTCAAACACAGAGCAAATAAAACAACCGATTTTAGCCAAATTATAGTTTATTTTTATGAACGAGAGAGTAATTAGCATAATTTTAACTGGTATCTCCGACCACTCCATGGGCGTGCTCAAGATTAATTGAAAAATTACTTTGAGTAATTGTAAAAAATAAATGAATTATTTCAGTGTTATAAAGTGTTATGTGTATGTAAACAAAAGTGACCTCTTTTATCACACACTATATTAGAACTGACTGGCCTACATTAAAAAGGGTTTTAAAAAATTCACATTTTTTTTAATTTTTAAAAATTACAAAAGAGAAAAAGAGTTTTTAAAACCGTCTAAGGTATGTTAAATAGATGAATAAAAATATTAATATAAAACTTACAGCTACTTGTTACAAATCCAAATCAGATTCAGAAGATGAACTTTTAGAACCAAGATTTATAATAACTGGCTCGATCATTTTATCAGTAATATTGTCCAGCTTCCACATTTTTTCCTCTTCTTTAATAGTGTGATTTACTGCCTTTTCCCAGTTTTCAGGTTTTACATTATTTACGGCCTCCTAAAGCAACTGTTTAACATCATGAATTTTAAAAGTGGTATTTTTTCTTGAAACTTCACTCTTTATCTGTGCCCATACCAGTTCAATCGGGTTTAATTCACAATGATATGGTGGGGATCTAAGTACTGTCATTACACGATTTTTGGCAATTTCATCAATTTCGTATTTTTTAAATTTTTTTTTATGAAGGGCACACAACGAATAAAGTTCCTTTCTTATAGATCCGGGATGGTACGTAATATTTTTTGAACTTAGCTACTTCTGCAAGTCTTTTTTTAACCACTTGGTTGTGGGCAGTCCTTCTATAAGTCTGGAGTGATAACTTGCATTATCCATTACTATTACACAGTTCTTAGGAAGAAGATCTATCATTTGTTCGAACCATTCTTGAAAGACATCAGCGTTCATGTCTTCATGGTAGTCACCGGTACGAGTTGATTCAAAAGTTAATAAACCATCTTCAACAAAACCGTCTGAACTGCCAATGTGTACTATTATCAGCCTGCGTCCCTTTCCTGATGGTGGGTTTAAACCAGTAGATAAGTTATTTACAAAAGCGTGCCTTTGACTTGTAACAGTTTCATCCTGCCAAAATTTATTTGGTGTATAACCCTCGTTGATCCATGTTTCATCAAGATAAAATATTTTTCTTTTTTGGTTTCTCATTTCCTTTATAGTTCTTAGAAAATGTCTTCTCCATATGACAATATCGCTTCTTTCTAATAAAATAGACTTTCTGGGATTCTTTTTCCAGCGGAAGCCTATTTCTTTTAAAAGTTTCCAATTTCCAATTACTGTCGTAGATTCCTGGAATTAAAGAATTAAATGTTTGATTGTTGAAACCCTTACTTCGTGGAATGCACTCATTTCAGATAAAATAAAACGTTTTATTTTATCTAAAGAATTAAACTTTATTTTGCAAATAGGTAGGTACTTATTAAACTTTTATTGGGTATATATGACCAATAAAATAAACATCTTACATTTCTTGCAAATTCATAAGTACCTGTTAACCTCCATCACTCCGACACTGGCAACCTTATTTAGGGATTAGTAACCCTCACAACTATTGTATTCTATTCTGCTCCAACCTTTATACCTGATGGTCATACTCAATTTAAAATTGTTTTCCTATATACTTCTGTAAACTTGTTGACAAATATCTGTTTTTCATTGAGTCACCCGTATCAACAGTTTAGGGATTTGCATACATAATTTATTATTTTATAACTCTCTCATACATAAAAATACACTATAGATGTATTCTATTTAAAAGTAATGTCAAAAATTTGAAGAGGATGTCTAAAGACGACAAAAAGGTACTTTGACAGTTTAATAAATGCCGAATTTAACACAAAACCAGTTGAGCTAAAGGAGACAGTAACAGTAGTAGTCACAAAAATAACAAACGTAGAAGTTGCTCCAGAACTGCAAAAAATAAATAAAGTTACAGCAGTTGGATCAGATATTGTTCTTGAAAAAAAGGTAAATGGAGAGACAGGAAAAAGTTGGCTAAAACTTTTGCTTAATATAATTATTAAAGTTCGACAAATAATAGACGAATGGAAAAGCCATATTAGTACATATTTATCAAAACGAGGAAGATATACAACAATGCACAAACTACAGGGCCATAAAACTACTTAGTGATATATACCATGAAACTATGCGAGAAATTAATTGATAGTAATTGTAAATAAACAGATTTATTTGATAATCAGTATGAGGTAGCTGATTAAAAAATACAAAAATAAAGAAACAAGGAAGCTAATATCCGAAATAATATAAATGACTGGCCTAATTTTGTCTCATAAATGTCTAATTATGGAGTTGTCTTTACGGATCGGTAGTTGAAGAAAAGAAGTTCATTAGGGATGTTTCCCTTTAGCTAATGAACAACGCCTATTTAATTTCATTCTTGACGGCTATAATTAGCGTATATTACGTTAAAATTTTCGTAAGATCCGCGTACAAATAAGTAAACTATTAGATACTAAAATATTCGCCCACGCAAAATAACATCAATGTTTTTATTTATAAACACCAAAAAGAAAATAATAGATTTTAGTGCAATATCGTATAATTTAACACAATTTAAGTTAACAAAGGAAAGAATACAGAATTAAGAACAAAAAAGTAAAAATACTCTGGTACGTAGACCAGTGATTCCCAACCGGGGGACGATCGCCTCCGGGGGGCGATTTGAGATATTCAGGAGGGCGATAGAGCGAAGGGGGCGATATGGAGGGCGACAGAGAAAAGGGGGCGATAAAGGAGGCATTTAGCATCCGGAAAACGACAAATGGGTAATTGAGAAAAATAAGAAAAGGGAAAAAATAAAGTATATATAGGTATGTATACCAATGTAGGTAATAATAACACAAACATCTCGTCTAGTCACGGAGAGCTATGAATCATAAAACAATTTAATTCTATACATTATCGTTATAATTATAGATTATACATTTATATCTAGTTGGTACCTTGCTGACTACCATTGTTTTAGTTTTCTGAGATAGAATTAAATTCTTTTGCTCTTATGTTAAGTCTGTGAATCAGTTGTTACAGACTATTTTTATCTTGAGCTATCAATATTGCGTCGTCTGCGTAACAAGAGTATTTTGACTTTTTTGTTTTTCATTCTATATCCTCTTCCTTTGTTAAAAGTTTTAGTAATTTTATCCAAGATGAAACTGACGAATATGAAGCCAATTTCTGTAGGTTCTGTAAGTTTTTCATTCATTCTGACTACCATTTTGTTGTTTTGGTAGATGTTTTTGATATTGTTCTGAAGCTATTTACGTGTTGCATTTTAAATTAATTACTATCTAACGGAGAATATGCCACAAATAAAGGATAAAGTACGTTTATTGACGTTCTAATTTCCACTTCGGAAATCGTTCTCAAAATACAAACAATAGTAAATTAAGCAAATTTTGTTTTTTTGTTACTAAGTGAAAAATTCTTCTAATAATTTAATTGTATCTGACTTATTTATATTGATAATTCAGACATACATTATGCATTTTAAAGTAGACGATTTTAAAATGATACTGACGATATTGTTAAGTTGCGCTCCTGGGACGACTTTACTTATAAGATAGTTCATTCGATTACATGAAATCAATTTTAACTTGAAAATATCCGTCACAAAAAATCATAGCATGTAATTCGTCTTTAAAAAGACAAACACATGTTATAATGACAGTAAAATTCTCTTGTTAGTGATTCCATAGTAAATTATGAAAGAAAATCCAGGAAAAGAAACCTCATAATACTATCCAGACATGGTAAGTATTTGGTCGTGCATTTAGTTTACCTTCAATATACACCAAATTCTGATTTTATATATTTGTCATTTAAAAAACATAAATGATGTATCCTCTATATGTTAATGAGTTACTAATACTGGTGTTTTCTTATTATTAACTTCCTCTTTCAATATGGGTAACCAGATCCTACTACATTCTGCTGAGGAATGTGCAACAAAATTGGTCTCATTTAGCATAATTAGAGCCACTTCTTTGATTTTTCTTTTTTTACCATCCGATTCTTTTAGGACTACATTTGAATTATTTCATTGAACCCTATGTTCATTATACCATGCGTGTTTACATATTCGAGATCTATCAAATTCTCTATTTTTAATATAAGATTGATGTTCACTTATTCATTAACTTTTAATGGCCTTGATGTTTCACCTAAATAAAACTGATCGAATTCACAAGGTATTTTATAAATGCAATTATTTGTCATTTCTTGTTCATTCTTAGGTTTGGTTTTGGACAAAATAGATATCAACGTGTTCGTTGTTTTGAATGCTGTTGAAATGTTGTTGAAATTTATTTCCGATGCTTGTAAGTCTTTCTGATAATCCTTTTATGTACGGTATTGTTAATATACCGCAAAATAAAATAAAAGGATTATCAGAAAAGGATTTTTCACTAAGTAAGAAAAAAACAAAATTTGTTTAATTTACTAATGTTTGTTTTTTTTTTATTAGAAAAAGATGGCGCATCCACCAAAAGGTTATTAGCGACGGAACAAAATATAAAAAACAAAGTTAAACACCTACAGATTGTACAAAATGTTTATGGATCTAAGATTATTCACTATATTGTTACCTATTTTGACCTAGAGCCTGTAGTAGAGCGTTTGGGATCTTGTAGCGCTGTCTTTCTTGGTCATATTTACTACAAATTGTTAGAAAATGTTCGACTGTTAATCGGACGTTACACTGATTACATATAGGTGGATTTTTCTTTGTGAAAAGGTAGGAGTACGTTAATCTGGTATGTCGTAGGCGTAAACGCGCAACCGCAATTTGTTCTCGTCTATTGAGCGACGATGGAAACCACTGAGACACATTATTTTTGATTTTATTTAGATTGGAATTAGTTTTGAGACCACTCATTTTGCCACAAACACCACACTATATTTTTAAAATAAGCTTCTAAGTCACTAAAAACACACTTGTCTATCGGCTTAAAACGACAAATCGACAAATCACTTAAAATTGCCTCTCGTGCAGTCCTGTCAGCTTCTTCATTTCTTGTTATTCCGACGTTTGAGGGAACCCATAAAAATTGGACGCTTCTTCCATGTTTACAAGAAATAATAATATCTGGAGAATATTTAGATAAAAGAAGCTGTAGCGTAGGTAGACGATGAAAAAATCCATTAATGTTTCATTGGAGTATCGAGTTGAATGTTGTTAACAGATTTGGAGTTAGATGATACTGAACAATTGTCTACAGAAGAGTCAGTATCTAAGTCAGAAATCTGTTTCTCTAAATGGTTGTATAGTTTCTTTTGAAGTTTTGTAAACTTGCTTTTTGTAGATCTATCATTTGCATATTAATAGCTGCTTTGTAAAAGATGGAGTAAATCATCGATATCAGTTTAGTAGTTTTTAATACCATGTGAACATATAATATCTTTAGACGCTAAATTATACACTCTACGATTCGTCAGATAAAAGTGCACATTGCATGATGTGGGATGAGTCCAAAGGTGGCCGAGGTGGAGAGGAAATTTTATCTGCTTTTTTAAAATGGACCAACGGTGTTATATCTGTCTCTGATGTTAACGAAATTACACTTTGGTCCGATAATTGGTTTGGGTAAAATAAAAATATTTTCATTGTGTTGTGCTTTTTCTGGATTATGAAAAAATATCGTCAAATATTGTGTGTATACACGTAAAGTACCTCCTTAAAGGGCACACACATATGGAGGCTAATTCTATTCTTGCCTAATAGAAAAAAAAACAAAAAGAACTTGACAAGCTGACAATCATCACTCCCTGGGACTGGCAGCAAATGGTACGTCAGAGTTCTAACAAATACCATGTATACAACATGGAATAAGAAGATTTTAAACAATTTGATGCACTGTATAAGGGTCAAAACACATCATTTATACATAGAAAAAAAAACCATTGAGAATGAGAAATTTCTTATATCAAATTGTGTACACATACTGTTGAGGCAGGAAAATCTTGAAATGATTTTCCTAAAAACATCATTTGATGGGGAGTTCCAAGTAGTTGACCTGAAAAGGAATACAAGAAGTAGTTCATGATTGAATGGATGTGGGCCTACATTTCCATCAGCCTTCCATAAAAGAAGGTTGTTCCAATATCCGAACGAAAATACAGTAACTTAATTTCTCTCTTACCTTTTATTCCCAGTTATTTCCATGGATTTTATAGGGACCTACCCTATAATAGAGACTACCCAGATATCGATAGTGACAGTGATTCTTGATTTGCTTAAAAATAATGCTTTCATCATAATTATTATTTCATTCTGTCACATTAATTCAATAAAAGAAAGTATCCTGTACAGTGTATGTAGTGTATTATTAAAATTTTGAAATGATTTGTTTTTAAATAAATCATTGTCCTATCACACGCTTATTGTATTATTATACCTGCCATAAAATCAACATAAAGAAACAATATTTCAAATTGAATAGTGAATAATAGTAATTTTCAACAATAATACTCTCATATTATGTCCATCGAACATATATCAAGCCCAGAGGTATACAATACTATGTCCACAAAATATGAATTTTTAAAGGTAACTATCATAATTTACAGGTAACTAAAAACAAAGATAAAATTAAATATCAAGAAATTAATAAACAAATAAAACAGAAAATAATACAAGCTAAGGAAACATGGATGTCCATTAAATGTCAAGAAATCGAGGAATGTGAGGCAAGGTATGACACTTTCAACACCCATAAGAAGGTTAAAGAAATGATTTCAGATAATCGTAACAAACCAATCGGGATATTAAAAAATGCAGATGGTACCACTATAACTGAAACGCAAGACAAACTACGTAGATGGAAAGAATACATTGAACAACTATTTTATGATCAAAAAGTAGAACAATTATTAGAAGTTAACGGAGAAACCACGGGACCAGAAATAATGAAAGAGGAAGTTATGTATGCTATAAAACACACAAAAGGCAGAAAAGCTCCAGGACCCGATGAAATACCAATTGAACTATTGAAGATAATTAATGAAGATAATATTGATGTCTTGGTAGACCTTTTTAACTCCATATACAAGACGGGACACATACCCAAAGAGTGGCTTCTCTTAACTTTTGTGACGATTCCAAAAATCACAAATGCTAAAGATTGCAATGACTATCGAACAATTGCGTTAATGAGCCACACATTGAAAACCTTTCTTAAAATCATACATAACAGAATCCACATGAAATTAGAACAAGAAATAAGTGATTCACAGATGGGTTTCAGAAAGGGTCTAGGAACTAGAGAAGCATTATTTGGAGTCCATGTTCTGACACAACGATGCCTGGATATGAATCAGGACATATATGCTTGCTTTATAGATTTCAAGAAAGCTTTTGATAGAGTTCAACATGAGAAGCTTTTAAGTATTCTTAAAACTAAAAACATTGATAATAGAGATCTACAAATTATATCGAATCTGTATCAAAACCAGAAAGCAAGAGTAAGAGTCGAAGGACAACTGACAGAGGAAGTAAGTATACTTAGAGGAGTTCGACAAGGGTGTATCCTTTCACCACTCTTATTCAACGTCTACAGTGAAGTGATTTTTCAAGAGGCTTTATTGGATATCGTGGAAGGTATTTATGTCAACGGAAATAGCATTAATAATATTAGAAATGCCGACGATACTGTCATATTTGCAAGTGACATGGAAGATCTACAGTACATAATACAACATGTATACAATGCATGTGAAAGTTACGGACTGCAAATGAATCTCAAGAAAACGAAATCAATGATATTCTCAAAAAAACCACAAAATGTAAATAACCTGATCATCAATAATACAACGATAGAAAGAGTAAAAACATAAAAATATTTAGAAACGTGGCTAACCGAAGATGGAGATCAAGTAAAGGAGATCAGATCTAGAATAGAAATGGCAAGAAACACGTTCATAAAATTGAAGAAATTACTTTGCAACCGTAACCTTAATCTAGAGATTCGCACAAGAATGCTACGTTGTTACGTCTTCTCTACTTTACTATATGGCATGGAAGCGTGGACAATAAAGCAGTCTGAAATCAAAAAATTAAACTCCTTTGAGATGTGGTGCTACAGGAGAATGCATAAAATATCGTGGATTGAAAAAGTAACTAATATAGAGGTGTTACAAAGCTCATTAGAATTATTCAGAAATGCGGCCAACAAAGTTAAAATAGCGATGATGATTTTCAACCTCCGCTAGGAGAAGGAACCCGAAGAAGAAGATCATAATTAAAATTCCAAAATCACTATTTCCATTTGCCTAAGAGTACTATTAACAATTTGTAGGGGTTTCATTAAAAAATTTCCATTAGCTTTGAAGAACCAAATTTTTATAACTTAAAATTGAAGAAAATTTGCTCTCCTGAATAATTAGCAATTAGCAATAAATTACCTCCGGGGTACAGAATTGTATTTATTAATGTTGTTAATTGTTCTGTCATGATATCCCGTTTTTACTTGCTGTTTTTCTGTTCTTCAGGTTTTCAAGTATTTTCCGAACTTCCCGTACATTTATAATTAAGTTATTTATTTGTGGTAATTACTTCTATTTCCGATTCTAGCGTCGCTTGTTCTTCCTCTGCATATAGCTTTTTTAGGTAGTTAACCCACCCAGCCCAGTTCTATGTGTTTTGGTTCTATTAATTCCTTTACCTCCGTTCTATAACCTCTTATGAAGCGCAATATTTTTTTGGCAGACCATAAAACTTATATTCCGTTTCTTTCGAAAAGCGTTCCCAATGATCATTTTTTATTTTTCTTACAAGTGCGTGTGTTTTGATTCTAATTGTCTTGTAATTATGGTATACCTTTTGTGTTTTGGTTGACATGTATTTCTGGTAGATTTTTTCTTTTCTTTACATTTTTTCTTCACTTTTGTACAAAACCATGAAGTTTTTCGCCTTGGGAACGATTTATTTTTATTTATATTTCTTTCACCAAGAACTTCCTTGGCCGAGGCTAAGATATTAGACTTAATTTTTACACAGCCCCTTCGACCCCATCACTTTCTGTGATATATGTGTTTCTGCTTTTTTTGGTTATTCTTTTTTGGAATAGGTATCTTGTGAACTCATCCTGTAACCTTTCGACTTTTATCTTTGTTGGGTATTCTGATGTTTTGTTATTGTACGGGGTGGTCCAATAAGCCGATCTTTCGGCTATATATCAGAAACTATTAATGTTATACCTTTAGGAGAAAAAATTTCTTAATAAAAGTGGCCAAGAGAAATCGCTGGAAATAACTTTCAAGTTTTTGGGTTAACAGCTAGGGGGCGTAACCTGTAAAGAAAACTTTGAAAAAAACCAGTTTTTTTAGAAATATGCCCAATTATACCAAGCGTTAAATAAGTAAACTAGAAAGAGGCCTTAATTCTTCACAAAGCTGTTCAAGTACTTTTTTTTATTTTTTCAAATAAAGGGTGGGGGAGAGTAGGGAAGTATTTGTGGATAAATACCTATAATTTTGGATTGGATTAACCGATTTTAACAAAATTAGTTTCATTAGAAAGAGTGTGGATGATTTAATTTACATATACTTTAAAATAATTGCATTTAGTTTTAATTGTCATAGGTAGAGGGTACTTTCGAATAGAAAAAATTAAAATTTGTTTTTCTTTAAAATAAATAATGGAAACACCTACTTATTGTAAACTATAATGGAACTGAATTAAATTCGTAACAAAATGGCGCAAACTGCATGTTAATAGCTTTTGTCGAACTCGAGATATGAATAAAAACGCATGAACATAAGTAAGTATAGTATTGACTCACCCTGTATTACAAATTAAATTAAAAAATAAGTCAGTAAGTACTTTAATTTTTTTATAGCAAAAAAATCTTAATGTTGATACCTATTTTGACCATTGTTATTTTATATGATTAAAAATAGTTTTTTCGAGAGTGTTATATTATAATCCGAATTGAAGATTGCACTTTTTTCAATGGATATTAATATTGGTAATATTAGTAATTAATTATGAGTACTAATAATCCGTGATAAGTATATCAAATGCAAAATTGTATGATATGATTGGAGTTTATTTCAAATGTTACCAAAATGCCGCTATTGCCTCACGTATATATTCTGTAAGATATCCAGATAGGAGACATTATGGCAAAGAAGTATTTGAAAGAAAAGTAAGAAGATTAAGAGAAACTGGTAGTTTTTATCGTCCTTGTTTTAAACGATGTAGTAAAGGTATGACCGAAGATAATTCAATCAATGTTCTTGCTTTAATTCAACAAAATCCACATATAAGTAGTCGGCAAATCTCTATAGAATTAAACATACCCAAAACTACTGTTCTAAGGATTTTAAAACATCACAGGTTGGTTTTTCATATTATAAAGTGAACGTTTAGGTCAGAAACTTGGAATTTCCTTTAAACTTTAGATTCAACTGTTATTTTATTATTCCGATAAAAACGGCAACACGGCGCTTTTATCCTTTTATCCGTTTCTTAAAAATACATATGCACGGTTTATCTTGTGAAACAATTGTAGGACTTTTCAAGATTATTGAGTTTTAGTAAATATTCGTAAATTCGTTGTTCTGTTTTTTTTTAGATTGCATCCTTATCATGTAGTTCTCCACCAAGCTTTACATGAGAGAGATTTTGATGCAAGGCTGGATTACTGCAATTGGATGTTAGGTCTCCTAGAAGAACACAATCGCGTATCATGTCAAAGATTTTGTGAACAGACAAGGCTACGTTTAATAGTGCAAGTAGTGTTAATCTACATAATATGGATTATTGGACTAAAGAAAATCTGCATTGGATACATGAGGTGCAGGTTCAAGGTAGATGAAGTCTTATTAGTGTGGTATAGTTGCTAGAAAGATCGTAGGTCCATATTTCTTTAATATAACTTTAAATGGCGAAAAATATTTGGATTTTCTGGAAAATCAGTTGCCTGTTTTAATGGAAGATATTCCCTTACAAACAAGAAGGGATATGATATTACATGACGGGTGTCCTGTGCACTTTTTTAGATGAGTTCGAGTTTTTTTGTATGCAAGGTATCCAAATAAATTGATTGGAAGGGGAATCTCCATACTTAACATATCTGGAGTTTTATTTGTGGGGAAGATTAAAGGACTTAGTGTACCAAACTTGACCAATCACGCGAGTCGAGATGAAACAGCGCAATAAAACACAATAAACAGTATTGCAACAGCTGAGATTGAAGCAGCTGTTATGTCTACGCGCGAAAGATTACATCTTTGTGTGGACAATGATAAAAAACAATTTGAACATTTAATTGGACATTAAGTTTTAATGATCCAGATGTTTGTATGAGTTTTCATATATTTAATTTTAAGTTATAATAAAGGGTGAGTCAATACTATACTTATTTATGTTTATTCGTTTTTATTCATATCTCGAGCTCTATAAAAGCTATCAACATACGGTTTGCGCCGTTTTGTTACGACTTTAATCGAGTTCCAGTATAATTTACAATAAATAGGTGTTTCCTTTAAACATTTTGAAGAAAAATAAATTTTAATTTTTCTATTCAAAAGTACCCTCTATCCATGACAATTAAAACTAAATTTAATTGTTTTATAGTAGATATAAATTAAATTATCCATACTCTTTCTAATGACACTAATTTCGTTAAAATGGGTTGATCCAAACCAAAGTTATAGGTATTTATCCACAAATACTTTCCCACTCTCCCCCACCCTTTATTTGAAAAAATAAAAAAAGTACTTTGAACAACTTTGTGCGGAATTTAGGCCTCTTTCTAATTTACTTATTTAATACTTGGTATAATTGGGCATATTTCACAAAAAACTGGTTTTCAAATTTTTATTCACAGGTTACGCCCCCTAGCGGTTAACCCAGAAACTTGAATGTTATTTCCAGCGATTTCTCTTGACCACTTTTACTAAGGAATTTTTTCTCCTAAAGTTAAAACATGAATAGTTTCTTTCATGAATAGCTTATTGGACCACCCCGTATAATACCAATTTATGATCGCTTCCTATTTCTGCTGATGTTAGTGTTCTTATATCCAAGATTAAGAGTATGTAGAAAGGACTGTAACTCTCTATTTGACAGAATATAGTCATCATATATGTTTTTGAGTGTAATTCAAATGCACACAGGTTAATTTTAAAACTACGAACGTCAATTAGCCATATTCATTACGAGTTTATTTATTTATTATTCATTACTAGTCACACTTAATTAGTTGAAAGTTACACCTAACTAATTTAACCCTTTCAGTTACAGCTCCGCTATAAAAGGACATAAATATCTATTACCGACCAGTGGCAGTCAACACTGCGAAATTTCATGTTTTCTGTAAAAACTTATTTTAGTTAACAATTAATCAACGATATAACCTCTTAAGATTTAGAGAAGTAAGCATTACATCAACTGGATTAGGTTAGTTTGGTTTAAAACTGTGAATATTACCTTAACCTATCCTGCTCAGGGTGGGATGAGCTGTAAGCCCAAGTTTTTTCCTCTGTATTTTTTGTTATAGTCAATTTTTCCAGTTTGTACTCCTTTACATTATTCTTTGTGCTTTTAGGTATATTTTAGTTAACATTAATCAATGATATAACCCCTTAAAACTTAAAGAAGTAAACCTAACATAAACTGGATTAAGTTAGTTTGGTTTGAAACTGTGAATATTACCCTAATCTTCCCTGCTCAGGGTGGGGTGAGTTCTAACTCCAAGTTTTTCCCCTGTATTTTTTGTTGTAGTTAATTTTTCCTGTTTATACTACGCTACATTATTCTTTGTGCTTTTCGGTAGTTAATCAATCAAAAAATAGTCGCAACCAGTAAACGAATTTTGAGATTTATTTGAAAATCACTAATAATGCGCTGATGGGGTAAAAATGTACCCACCTGACATGAGATGAAATATTTTTATCGGATATGACTCACATCTTGTCAAGTGTTTCAAACATTCCCTATTATTGTGGTTCTCACATATGATAACCAATTACCATATTGAATTATTTTTATATTTTTTGTATACGGTCGTTATAGTCCGGGTAGTATGGGCGCACTAGCTAGGAAAAATATTTTCATTTAATACTTTAGCACAACCTTACTTAACCCGGCATCCGACAGGTGAAATTTTGTAATGCTGTTCGACTCGAAAATATTTTCTTTGCCGTCTGATCTTTACCTGATTTGTTGGTTTGTTATGTGATCTCGAAGGTTCACTTCAGCTCTGCTGTATTAGTTTGTACAGGCAAGAGACATTGGTTATAAACCTTTCACTTTAGATACATGGGAATTGAGCTTTTTAGAATATAGCTTAATTTTCCAAATGCTTCTCATGTCAGGCCTATTCGCCTCTGTATTTTATGTGTTTGATGGTCTCTACTTATTTTGATCTCCTATCTCAAATATTTGTAGGTGTCTGTTTGTTGTGTGGTAATATTGTCAATAGTTATGTTTCCACTAATTACGAGATTTTTCAAAAGTTTAGTTTTCTTTTAAAGTTTATCTTTAATCCTGCTCTTTCAGACAGACTTTTAAGCGAATGTATCATAGAAACTGTATCCTAAGTATTGACTCTAGAGTTACCGTGAACATTTTTGGTGAAATATTATCTCCTTAAATGAAATCGTAGGCTTCCACGGCCAGAGTCAGAATTATAGTTTATTCGTCTTCCGGGTTTGGACCGTGTCATTTGTGAGTGACCCAAAAGTGGGTTTATCTCGACGTTTCGCTACAATTGTATGTAGCTTCTTCAGGAGAACAAAAAAGAAAAAAGAAGAAAACAAAGAACAGGAAGATGGGTAGTTAGCAACGGTAACTCAGTTACTCAACGCAACCAGAGGCGAATACTAACTACCAAGATGGGCATTTGGTCACAGTAACTCAACTACTCCTCCGGATTCACTCCCCGCCTCTCGACGCGTTAGTGTTCTGAGCTGTTGGACGTGAATCCCTGTCCTGGCATTTGGTTTTCACCTCTGGCTGCGTTGAGTAGTTGAGTTACTGTGACCAAATGCCCATCTTGGTAGTTAGTATTCGCCTCTGGTTGCGTTGAGTAACTGAGTTACCGTTGCTAACTACCCATCTTCCTGTTCTTTGTTTTCTTCTTTTTTCTTTTTTGTTCTCCTGAAGAAGCTACATACAATTGTAGCGAAACGTCGAGATGAACCCACTTTTGGGTCACTCACAAATGACACGGTCCAAACCCGGAAGACGAATAAACTATTATCTCCTTGTCTAACTCCTTAACCTAAGCTGAATATTTATGTCTTCGTGTAGTCGTATACTTCATGTAGCGTTCTCGTAGATGTTTTTGATTAGTGTCGTGTACCTGTAATCTATTCAGCTTTGATTTAGGGCTTTCAGTACTGTTTCAAATTCTACAGAATAAAAAGCCTTCTCGTAATCGACAAATTCAAGAACCAGTGGTATGTTGTACTCGATGCACTTTTCTATTAAGATATTTATGGTATGCAAATGGTCCTGCAAAAAAATCCTGCCCTGAAGCCTGCCTGTTCTTTCTTCTTCTTTCAGTCCCTCTCCGATTATCGAACGTTGGCGATCATATTGGCAATAATGCTTATTCACGGCGGCTCTAAATAAATTAAAGGTGGTTTCTTGATACCATTTGTTGAAATATTGTAACTTCCGAATTTTTATCGTTTTTGTTATTTCTGTGCTCTTTTTCATTCGATGTAAAACTATTTCATTTCTTGTTCTGAAGCTATTTTCTTGTGGCATTGTAAATTAATTCCTATTTAACTGGGAATAAGCCACAATTAAAGATAAAAATACGTTTATTGACGTTTCAATTTCCACTTCGGAAATCGTTCTCAAAATACAAACAGTAAATTAAACAAATTTTGTTTTTTATTACAGAGTGAAAAATTCTTCTAATAATTTAATTTTATCTGACTCATTTATATTGACAATTCAGACATACATTATGCATTTTAAAGTAGACGACTTTAAAATGATATTGCCAATATTGTTCAGTTGCGCTCCTGGGACGACTTTACTTATAAGATAGTTCATTCGATTACATGAAATCAACTTTAAATTGAGAATATCCGTCAGAAAAAAATCATAGCATGTATCACCTAATTCGTCTTTAAAAAGACAAACACATGACATGATGACAGTAAAATTCTCCTGTTAGTGATTCCATAGTAAATTATGAGGGAAAAACCAGGAAAAAAACCTCATAATACTATCCCGACATTGTAAGTATTTGTTCTTGAATTTAGTTTACCTTCAACAAACATCAAAATTCTGATTTTATATGTTACGTTATTTAAAAAACATAAATGATGTATCCTCTATATGTTACTTACTTACTAATACTGGTATTTTCTTATTAATAAGGGTGCGATATGGAGGGCGACAGAGAAAAAGGGGCGATTACTGGTGTTTTCTTATTATTAACTTCCTCTTTCAATATGGGTAACCAGATCCTACTACATTCTGCCGAGGAATTTGCGAAACACAATTGGTCTCATTTAGCATAATTAGAGCCGCTTCTTTGATTTTTCTTTTTTTACCATCCGTTTCTTTTAGGACTACATTTGAATTATTCCATTGAACCCTATGTTCATTATCCCATGCGTGTTTACATATTTGAGATCTATCAAATTCTCTATTTTTAATATAAGTTTGATGCTCACTTATTCTAACATTTAATGGCCTTGATGATTCACCTAAATAAAACTGATCGCATTCACAAGGTATTTTATAAATTCAATTCTTTGTCCTTTCTTGTTCATTGTTAGGTTTGGTTTTGGACAAAATAGATCTCAACTTGTTTGTTGTTTTGAATGTTATTGAAATGTTGAATTTATTTCCTATCCTTTTAAGTTTTTCTGATAATCCTTTTATGTACGGTATTGTTATTTTCCTCATATTATGCCTTGTGTATGCTGTAGGATCTCGTTCTAAGTTGTTCTGTTCTATTCGATCTATTGTTGAAAATTCCTTATTTATAAACCATAAAGGATAATCATTTTTTAATAAACAGATGTTAACAAATGTTTCTCTTACAAGAACGAATTTTCGTTAGAACAAGTAATTTTGGCTCTATCGTATAAAAAAAAAGGAATAATTAAATCCTTATACGAAAGATGAAATTGTTATTTTTTTAGGCTATTTAAATACAAAGCCACTGGTTTATATAATATTGTGTTTAATTTAGTATACATACACAGTGATAATAATTATGACTGAATTTACTTTAATTGAATAAAACTAAATAAATATATGTAGACTGTTGAATTTGGATTAAATTTGAGTCTATTACCATTCTCTAACACGTGTTTCTGGGTCTACCCGTCATCAGAGAGACTTGTAAGAAGACTTAAACCAAATTAAAACGCACTGTCTAATATGGCCATTTAGGAGCGATGCTAGGAATATTTATATGCCACTATGCATCAATAATTTACCCATATATATAACCATCATTCTTTTACTCATTTCGTCGAGTAGGGACGATATCAAAATAAATATGTGTAGACGGTTGCGTTTGGATTTACTCTAACACGTATTTCAGGTTTAATCCTTCATCGGAGAGACTTATAGGAAAAGTTTGAGTATTATTGTATTATCAAGATATCTATAGATTCTCTATACGTTAAAAAGAGCATTGGCCAATGCTATAGACTTAGATAAGTTATATGAGTGTCGGATTGCTATTAATACTAAGAAAATTCAGAATATTGTATCACTATCTGCATTTTTAAATAACCCTAAAAGCGTTTAAAATTTAAAAAAAACACACTATGTTCTCATCTATGTTCGGATTAATAAAATATTTACAGCAAAACGTGGGATTTCTTTTTTTCAGTAAAAAACAGCCAATGTCGAAAGTGTTTTTTATTATTTTTCCAATAAGTAAATACCCTTTTGGCACCTAGTATATTAAATAATATGTGTTTGTATATATTCATAAAAATTAGAAAAAAAATAACATTGGCTTGAATATTACCAGTTTAAGTTTTTATTCATTTCTGAATTTTTTTTGGCATTGGTTGTTTTTTAAATAAACCCTTAAATTATATTAAATGTGCACCTCGCCAAATTCTGGCGTTCACTATACTTGTCCTAGTCTAAGTTGCCAACGAAGTAATTTTTTATCTAATTTCTCTCTACTACTATTCGATACTTTAATATTAATTAAGATTTTGCATCACAAACTACTTTATTTTAGTTATAACAATGATTGGTAATTAAAATTCATGATTTATATATTATTGTGAGGGAGTATTGAACTTTATTTAAAATTGCTCAAAGAAAACCTAAAATCATTTTTCCTAAAATGCTAACATAATTTTTTTGTTTCAGGTACATTTAGCAGCAACCGCAGCCAGTGAGTGATTGTGAGATATTTAAAGAACTGTTGATATAGTCAATATATAAATAAATGTTTTTCAGTGCCAATTTACAGTAGATAATAAGTTTTATTGTACAAATAAATATAATTTAATGAAAAATTGTATGCTTAATTATTTCACTTTTATTTTTTCAGTCTAAATTGCAATATTTAAAATAAGTTTCCAAGTACTATAGCAAAGATATTTTCAATTTCAATATAAAATTTCATGAAAAAACGAGAAAGTAAAGAGATAGAAAAATTGAAATTGTCATGGTTTGGTTATTTAAAGAAAAATTAGAGTACAGGAGGATACAACAGATTAGAGCGAAATTAATTTGAAAAAATAATGTTTATAAAAATTGCAATACTCTTTCAAATTAATTGATATTTTGTAAAGATAATCGAAGTAATAGATAGATAGATAGATAGGTTTATTAACAATTTTTACATAGTAAACACTACATGTCATGTCACAATAAAATAATTTACTTTTGTATACTAAGAACTAAGAAATAATACAAGAACATATAATAAAACATATACAGTGAAAATTAGATATATAAAATTATAACAAATAAGAAAGAAACATTTCAGTAAGGCGTAATATAGTTTTCATTAAAAACGACCACACTAGGAGCTCAAACAAACAAATTCCTGTATACTATAAAAACAGTGTTGTAGCAGGAAGTGTTTTGCTAGTTTATAAAATTGTTTAGAATTCATTGCCTTAATATCAATATTTTTGTTTAAGTTTAAAAAACAATTATACAGATTATAATCTATTGTATTAAGTTGTGTAACACACAATCTGGAATATGGTATAATGATATGACTTTTATTTCTTGTATTGTAATGATGTTGATCAGCATGTGATTTTACATCTTTTATATTATTATGAATAGTTAACAAAGTTTCAAATATATATATATATATATATATATATATATATATATATATATATATATATATATATATATATTGAAGGTAAAGGAGGAATGCCATACTTCTTAAATAAGGGTTTACAGCTGGCGCGATATTCTGCCGAGTCAATAATTCGGATTGCTGCTTTTTGAAAAGTGAAAACTTTATATGCATAGGACGAGTTTCCCCAAAGAAGTATGCAATATGTCAGGATACTATAAACCATTCCAAAATAAACTGACCTGACTGAAGAATATCTCGACTTACAAAAGTAGCCAATCTGCGCATAGCAAAAATCTGTGAGGCGAGCCCCCTACACAATCGTTCAATATGGTGCGACCAGTTCAACCTTGTATCCATAGTAACACCTAGTAACTTTACTGGTTCAGATGGTGTAACCCATCTATCAGAACTAAATACGATTGTCTGGGTTTTCTGCTCGTTTAACTTAAGTTTGTTACAGTTAAACCAGGATTTAGATTTTTCTAATATATCCTGACTGTAATCAGTTTTACCTCTACATAATAAGGTTGTGTCATCTGCAAAAAGAACACAGTTGGTGTTATCCAATGCACTTGGTAAATCATTTATATATATCAAGAATAGTAGAGGACCCAAAACTGATCCTTGTGGTACTCCGGTTGAAACTGGTAAAGGATCAGATTCTTGATTATTAAATGCAACAATCTGTGTTCTTCCTGTAAGATAGGATTTTAAAAGGTCATGTATGGTGCCCCTTATTCCATAGTACTCCAATTTTATCAATACTGTTTGAATATCTACACAATCAAAAGCTTTTGTAAGGTCACACATTAAGCCATTAGTAGGTTCACCTGCATCAAAACCGTGAACAATATGTTCTATTACTTCTAATAAAGCTTTAGTTGTTGAGTATTTTTTTCTTAAACCAGATTGAGAGCTAGATATAATTGACTTGTTATCCAAATAATTTGATATACGATCTTTAATTAAGATTTCAAAAATTTTGCTTATTGTTGGTACTATGGTAATAGGTCTGTAATTGTCAGGAGCATTTTTATTTCCTTTTTTATGAAGTGGAATTACTTTTGATATTTTGAATACATCAGGCCAGTAACCCTCGTTAATGCATTTGTTAAATATTATTGTGAGTGGTTCAATAATTGTATCAAGCGATTCCTTAATAATTTTACTGTTAAAACCATAGTAGTCAACACATGAGGAATTTTTTAATTTGTATATGCATTCTTTCACATCAGATGCTACTATTGGAGACATAAAGAACGAACTTGACCTTCTAGGTAGCCTGCTAAGATAGTAGTTTATGTCATGCTTAGAGTCTCCTATTAATTTCGATATAATATCTGCTATATTCGTAAAGTATTGGTTAATTCCTTCTGGTGTTAAGTTCAGATTAGACGTAGTATGTTCCGTATAGGTTTCTTTTTTAACAGTACTCCATATTGTCTTACTTTTGTTGGTGGATTTGTTAATTATGTTAGCATAAGCAGTACGTTTTTCAGCTTTTATTGCTTGCTTATATTTTTTTCGTATTTGACAATATTTAATCCAATTGTCAATAGTATGTGTTTTTCTATAAGTTGCTTTACAATCGTAGAGTTGTTTTCTTAAATCTCGAAGTTTCTGATTAAACCAATGAATAGCACTTTTTCTGCTATTCATGTTTTTTAAAGGAAAACAAATGTTGTATTCTTCACACATATATTTCATAAACAACTCTGTCATGTTGTTTGAATTACATTGGATATCGTCAAACACAGTCCAATCTTTGGATTTAATTTTTTCCACAAAATTCTTAATATTTTTTTCATTAATTAATCTTTTTTTAGTCTTTTCTATAATTGTAGACACATTTTTTAAACCACTCACAATAGCAAATATACCCAAATGATCAGATATTACAGGATCGTAGACACCTGTATTTAAATTTTGTTCATTAATATTACTAAATATATTATCAAGGCAAGAACTTGAAGTAAGTGACACTCTTGTGGGCGCTTTTATGAAATGTTTTAAACCGTACATGGTTAAGAAATTCCATATTTCACAAACATGACCTGTGTTTACTTCCATATTTATGTTAATGTCACCAAGTATCAATATATTTTCATATTTTTTAAAGGCGAAATCAATTAAAGCGTATAACTTAGCTTTGAAAACAGTAATATCCCCATTACAGGATCGATAAAGTGCAATTATCAGAAAACGATTATTTTTAATTTCAACACCACAGAATTCAGCATTCAATGGATCACAAAATTTGTTTAAATCAACAGGCTCAAGTTGAATATGTTTAGAACCATAGATAGCTACACCTCCATGTAGTATGCTTTCTCTACAACATGAAGTGACAAGTTGAAAATTGTCCAAGTTTATTCTTTGTAAATTATCAGAATTTAATCAGTGTTCCGAAACACAAAAAATGTCATACTTATTATCTTTAAAAAATGCATTTAATTCATCTACCTTATTAGTGATACTTTGTACATTTAAGTGAAACACAGAGCACGTTTCTACAGTAATACTGTAGTTATTATAGTTATTGTTTATCCATGAAGGAACGAAAAAATTCATTAATATATATACCCTCAGGCCATAGTTCACAATTTAAAAGTCTTTGAGATGATGCCTCAGGAACTGCAATTTTAAATGAAGCATAACTTCTTGGATATCTCGAGTTTAATTGGTTAACCTCAATATTTTCATCAATAGTCTTCAGATGATTTGTTAGTTCTTCCAAAGATGTATCAGGAGACCAGTTGGTTGTATGATAGTACTTCATCGTTTTCTTTACAGCCGCCTTCAGCCCATTTGTTTTGGAGTTATTAGTGCCTATTAAAACATTTTTTTGGTTTTCTAAATGTTTTTGGTTTATTTGTACTGTTGTTATTTTCAGGACCAAGAATATGTTTGTCACTCAGTTTAATTATATTTGAGCATAAATTTGCAGCTTGTGCTTCGTGAACTGCTGCTGCTACATTGGAAAGTGATATTTCAGGTTGTTTATTTGTTACTTCTTTATAACTTTTTTTGTCTGTTTTGTAGATGCTTTGGGGTCTAGAGTGTTTTTCTCAGTTTGTTTTCGACTATTTATTTTTTGGTTTAATAGTGATATTTGAGCTTGTAAGGCTTTAATTGCAATTTCTTGGTTGAAGATAATCTTGTCTTTTTGCTCGATCAGATCTTTCATATAAGTAATATGTAGAGCGTTTATGGCGTTTTCTTGACTATTTTTGGCAGATATATAAAGGCAGATATATATATATATATATATATATATATATATATATATATATATATATACATATATATAGATATATTTTGGCAGAAATATAAAAACAAATAAATAAATGTTAAGTTCGACGTGTTTAAAATCGAGCTCCGTAAATTAGATTAAAAAACCAGCCCAATTTTAAAAATAATTTTATTAATTTAGTGATCCAGTAGTGTAATATTAAACATTTGATGGTACACAAGGCAAATATCGAACACAGTAGTTAATCAAATCTTGCCTAAGTACTTTCGATCACAAGATCATCCTCAGGGGCATTTCGTTAGTTGTGGCCTATCCAGCAGTAATAGAATGTTATAAATGTAAATTGGGACATAACAAATACACTAAACAAAGACAAACAAACACTTTAAAATTTAAGAAATGGAGAAGCTACATTTTATATAGAAGCCGGAGACAGAATGGCTCCCAGCCTGACAACTGACGAAATGCCCCTGAGGATGATCTTGTGATCGAAAGTACTTGGGCAAGATTTGATTAACTACTGTGTTCGACATTTGCCTTGTGTACCATCAAAGTTCATTTATTCGAACATTCAACCTTATATTGGTAATATTAAACAATAAATATCACAGAGACTGTAAGTTATTTTAATCATAACAGTCATGACAGTTTTTATTAATATTGAATATATAAGCAGATAACCTACAAGAACAGCTCATCCTACTACAGAATCTCCACTCTCAGATGCCACCACATACACATACACACACGTAGTGATCAACCCTGCTCCTAAGGAACATGTGTATACCATTGTAAAAGTGGTATCCACATGTCCGAAGATAAAACCGGTCACACTTCGCTATTGAAGTGGCACCGATCTGACCCCCAGGCTGTTTCTCCAACCCTCCTCATCGTGTGACTTACGTGAGGAGGCTTATGATCTGAAAATTACTTAAGGTGCCCTGGGTAATGGGACACCTTCTATTTTTAATGACTGTGGTTAGGCCACCCAACCCGAGGGATAGCACACATTTCGGCTATTCTCCCTATTTACTTTACTGACTCCATTGAAGTAACTCTGACTTGACATCGGAACTGGTGTCCCTAAAGAAAAGAAAAAAAGCGTGTGTTACGAAGAGAGAGCCACCAGTCAGGGCTGATGACTCTCTGTCCGAAAAATGTGTGTTTCGCGAGAAACACGCGGAAGAATTGTAAAATACATGACTTGAAAACTGAAATGAAGTGAAGTAGAGAAATAGTTAGCAAAACAATAAATAGAAAATTTAAAGAAATCTATAATACAACAGAAAGCACAGAAGAGAAGATTGAATCCCTTGATAAAACGATAGACGACATTAAAGACAATTTTATGAAGAACGAAGTAGGTAAGAATAAAACACGGATGACGACAAAGATTCTGCAGCTGATGGAAGAAATAAGAATCAACAATCGAAAGAGAGTAGAAGAGGACAATAAATTAAATCGAAACAAAGTCGTGAGATTTATGAAAATCTACCCTGGCTACGAATAATAATGAAGGTGTGTGGTTTTGATACTTGAATGCATTTTATAGGCCTCCTTGAATCTAGAGAATGCCGAGTGTGGCGCGAAAAGTTGGATTTGTTCATTTTGTTGAGCATTGTATGATACGAGTACGAAAGAGGAGATAATGCAAGAATAAATTAACAAATCAACACGAAGAGAATATCTAGATTTAAAGAAGCGAACGGTTTTAAACAAAATCAATTGCAAACAAGTGCGCATATCCATAAAAAGGTAACTAACAAAGAAAAATCGAAAAAAATGTGTTTAAGTTAGCACGCAAAACGTCCAAAATGAGTTAAAATGTACGACACAAGTAGAACAATAATAATTCCCAAAAATCAGCACAAAAACAATGTAAAAATGTAAAACAATAAATCATAAATGTAATATATATGTGTATATAATGTACACCGGCTGGGCGCTCAAGTGGGGTCCGGACACCGAGCCCATGTATGCCGAACATGACCTCACGCGAAAAACATGAGGAAAAATTGTAAAATACATGACTTAAGAAAACTGAGATGAAGTGAAGTAAAGAAATAGTTAGCAAAACAATAAATAGAAAATTCAAAGAAATCGATAATACAACAGAAAGCACAGAAGACAAGATTGAATCCCTTGATAAAACGATAGACGACATTAAAGACAATTTTATGAAGAACGAAGTAGGTAAGAATAAAACACGGATGAAGACAAAGATTCTGCAGCTGATGAAAGAAATAAGAAAAAACAGAAACAATAACTCTTTGTATAAATTATTACAACGAGATATACAAAAAAGATCAGAGAAGCCAAAAAGAAAGAAGTGGAGAAAAAATGCCAAGAAATCAAAATTCTACAAAGTAAATACGACCACTTTAACGTGAATAAAAAAGTAAGAGAAATTATTGGCAAATGTAAAAACAGAAGAGTAAGTAAATGTGTTGTAAATGAAAACGGAGATAGTCGTGGATAAAAGAGTATTGATAATAACTGAAAAAAATACATACGAAACTTATTTTCTGATTAGAGGGAGAAACAGTCGCCAATACCTACGGAAACAGGACCACCTATACTAGTGGCAAAAATAAGAGTAGTTATAATATAACTATAATAAGGAAGGGTTTCAGGACCAGACGGAGTACAGTCTGAATTTCTTCAACTTCTTGATGATTAATATTCAAGAATACAATCTAAAATCTTTAATTATATCTATGACACAGGCAATATTCGAAAAGATTGGCTAGTTTCAGAATTTATTACGTTACCAAAGAAACAGGGAGCGAAAAAATGCGGAAAATATAATAGGCTAATAAGTCTAATGAGCCATACACTAAAACTTTTTCTTAAAATTATATACATTGCAGAATAGACAAGCTATGCGAAGAGAGAATATAAGACAGAGTTTAAATTCATGAAAGGCGTAAGTACGAGAGATGCACTGTGTACTCTATAGATATTCTTTCAATGATGTAGATATATGACTTGCGATATCTACACCTGTTTTGTGGACTACCAAAAAGTTTTGACACAATTCAACACCGCAAAAATGATGGATGTTCTAACAAAACCGGCGTTTAATACAAAATTTATACTCGAACCAATCAGCCACAATAAGAACAAATCTTGGAGATAAACCAACGAAAGCGATTCAAATTCTGCAAGGCGTTAGATAGACAAGGATATATACTTTCACCTACATTATTCAACCTATATTCAGAGGAAATATTTAGTGAAGCCTTGGAAAATTTTAAACATAAAATCCTTTTAAATAGAGACGCCTAAACAGTATCCGCTACGCAGATGACCGCTATCAAAAACTAAATTATGGTCATTAGCAAAAATTAAAATTAGAGACGTCCAATTGCTTATCAAGAATACACCAGTGGACCAAGTAAAACAGTTTAACTGTCTGAGAAAAATAGTGAAAAAACAACGGAATCACTCACAAAAAGTAAAATGTAAAATGGAGAGGTCAGGAGTTCATTCAACAACATCATCATCATCATCATCATCATTTGGCTCTCCAACTCTAGGTGAGTTTGGCCGCGTTTATTATTTCCCTCCATTGTTGTCGGTCCTGAGTAGCTATTTCCCACTGCTGCACCCCCATTTTACGTAGATCACTGGCCACTGCGTCCTTCCATCTCTTTCTTGGGCGGCCAACTGACCTTCTGCCATCTGGCCTTTCCCAGAATGTGGTGTTCAGAAGTCTTTCGTTATTTGACCTTAGGACGTGGCCCGCCCATCTTATTCGGTTTGCTTTAATGTAGCGGACTGTTTTCATCTCTATATATTGTCTGGAGTTAATTATTGTGTCTTTTTCTTTACTCTCCTGTTGTTTCTTCTCTATAAGGCCCATAGATTGTCCGCAGTATCTTTCTTTTAAGAACCAGTAATTTTGTCGTTTCCCTCTGGTTCAGCGTCCATGTCTCGCTTTCATACGCTATTGTGGGTCGAATTATTGTCTTGTATACTTTTATTTTCGCTGATCTTGAGAGTATTTTTTATTTAAGGATGATCATTAAAGAGTAATATGTCCTGTTTCCTGCAATTATCCTGGCTGCACGTCATTTTCATATTTGTTTTCAGATGTTATGATCGCTCCCAGATATTTAAACTCTTTGACGACTTCGAAGTTATATTCGTTAATTGTTACGTTTTGCCTAACTCTTGGTCTTGGGTTCTTCGTAATTACCATGGCCAAATTCAACAACATGGCGAAACTATTTAAAAGCCACAACCTTAAACTGAAGATAAAAGTAAGGCTTCTTCTTCTTATGGTGCCTATCCGTTACGGATGTTGGACATTAACATGGCTACTCTGACTTTGTTGACTGCTGCCCTGAAATGTCCGGTAGTGATTAAGTTAAACCATTTTCGTAGGTTATGCAGCCAGGATATTCTTCTTCGTCCTGGACTTTTTTCCCATGCATTTTACCTTGAAGTATAGTTCGAAGTGGGTCATATATTTGTTCATTGCGTATTATATGGCCCAGGTATTCCAGTTTGCGACGGTTTATGGTTACGACTATTTCGTGCTCGTTACCCATTACTACTATGTAGTACTTCTTCGTTGATAACTCTGTCTATCCAGGAAATCCTCAACATGCGTCTATAGCACCACATCTCAAATGCTTCGAATCTCTTCAGTGATGCTTCAGTTAAGGTCTATGACTCCACGCCATATAAAAAAACGGAGAATACGTAGCATGTTAGTAAACAAACTTTTATTTCCACTTTTATATCGTGGTTGTTAAAGATTTTTTTTTATTTTGACGAAAGCTGATTTTGCCTTCTCGATCTGTATCTTAATTTCCGTCGATTGGTCCCACTGTTCATTTAAGTTTGCACTTAGATAACAAAAGTTGGTGATTTGTGTTATAGGTTGTTGATTAACTAGTAATTGACCAGGTGGTATCCTATTTTTGCTTATAACAATGTATTTGGTTTTTTTGATGGTAAGATTAAGCCCAAACCTGCTACTTACTTCTGCCACCCTGGAGACAAGTGTCTGCAAACCTTCAAGACTCTCTGCAAAAATGACAGTATCAGCAGCGTATCTTATGTTCTTCAATTGTTCTCCGTTTATAAGTATTTCCTCGTCTATGTCCGTTAGTAATAGGTTTATAATGTGTTTTGAATATTTATTGAACAATAATGGGAACAATATACATCTGTATCGCACACCTCTTTTTATCTTTATGTCGTCTGTCAATTGATCCCAAACTCTCACAGCTGCAGTTTGTTCGTAATAGATATTGTTTATTACACGGCGATCTATGCTGTCTAGACCAATTAAATTTAATATTTTTATCAGTTCGTCATGTTTTATTCTATCGAACGCTTTCTGGTAATCAACAAAACACACATATATATTACGACTTACGTCTCTACATCTTTGAAAGAGAACTTGTATTGCAAAAAGTGCCTCTCGAGTATCCAATGCATTCCTGAAGCCGAATTGTGTGTTTGTCATGTGTTCTTCATACTTTTTATATATTCTTTTATGTATAATTTTTAAAAACCGTTTCAGTAGATTCAGGAGAATTAACAGACTTTATTATTCGATAATCTTTACATTTTTTAGCATTGGATTTTTAAGGGATTGTTATAAAAGTTGATCTTAGCCACTGTTGGAATATTTTTTCACTTTGGTATATATTGTTGAAGATCAAGGTAAGTCTTTTTTTCTTCGTCTTTATCTATAATTTAAAAAAAATCTGAGTAGAACTCGTCTGGTCCTGTAGATTTTCCTTCCTTAATGTTGTTTGTAGCAGCTTCTACTTCTGCTTCGAGAATGGGTGGTCCTGTGTCGTCATTTTTATTTTGTGTGATGGATCTAGAAATTGATATGCAACGCAGTCTTTGCGCTTGGATTCTCTTCTTTCGTTCATCATCTCTAATATACCGTCGGTTATCCATGGTTTTTTTATTTTCTGTCTTTTTCGGTCGCAGGTATAGGTCTAATATTTCCTTCCTAATGTTTTCTTAGTGGTTTATTTCTGTCAACATCATTAACTACTTCTGACTTAGATATATTGTTCGTCAGATATTCCCGTACTTCTTGCTTTATGTCATCATCTCTTAGTGCCATCTAATAAGCCATACACTAAAACTTTTTCTTAAAATTATATACATCGCAGAATATACAAACTATGCGAAAAGAGAATATAAGACACACAGTTTGAATTCATGAAAGGCGTAAGTACGAGAGATGCACTGTTTACTCTACAGATATTATTTCAAAGATGCAGATATATGACTTGCGATATCTACACCTGCTTTGTGGACTACCAAAAAGTTTTGACACAATTTAACACCGTAAAAATGATGGATGTTCTAATAAAACCAGCGTTTAATACAAAATTTATACTCGAACCAATCAGCCACAATAAGAACAAATCTTGGAGATAAACCAACGAAAGCGATTCAAATTATGCAAGGCGTTAGAAAGACAAGGATATATACTTTCACCTATATTATTCAACCTATATTCAGGGGAAATATTTAGTGAAGCTTTAGAAAATTTCAAACATGAAATCCTTTTAAATGGAGACTGCCTAAACAATATCTGCTATGCAGATGACACATCAAAACCTAAATTTATGGTCATCAGCAAAAATTAAAATTAGAGACGTCCACCTGCTTATCAAGAATATACCAGTGGACCAAGAAAAACAGTTTAACTATCTTGGAAAAATAGTAAACGAACAACGGAATCACTTACAAAAAGTAAAATGTAGAATGGAGAAGGTCAGGAGTTCATTCAACAGCATGGCCAAACTACTTAAAAGCCACAACCTTAAACTGAAGATAAAAGTAAGGCTTCTTCTTCTTCTTATGGTGCCTAACCGTTACGGATGTTGGACATTAACATGGCTACTCTGACTTTGTGGACTGCTGCCCTGAAAAGTCCGGTAGTAATTAAGTTAAACCATTTTCGCAGGAGGGTAAACCCCCCTCGCAGAGGGGTAAAAGTGCAAAAAATCACTTTACACAGAATCTGTACACAGTAGAAAAAAGTGTTTCTTATAAATAATATAGCTAAGATAATGATGAACAAAAATAATTATAAACATTTTTTGTGTAGAATGAACCGTTCTGTTAGAAACAACGGTTAAAGCGACCGTCGATTTTGCATGTCATGAATACGTTTTACATGTAAAAAGTTTAGCTGTTTTATGCTGTTTAGGATTAAACTTAGGAGGTCGCTGGTTAAATGATATTGGATAAATAATTATAAAGAAAAAATGCAATATTTGTTTGTACATAAAATTAGTGAAAATAACAACTATCAATTGTGAATAAATTATAAAATTAACTAGTTTTATTCATTATCGTTGGCTGTACAAAGAACATAGACTTACCCTTTGGTTCTATTGATGTATTCTTAACAGAAATAAAGAGTTGGTCGCGGTACCGACGCTAGAGTCGCCGAGGCTATAGCACGAGTCCGGTCCAAACTAGGTCCGTGTCGATCGCTGTCTTCCGAAGAAGTAAGTGCGTTGAGATAGTCAGAGCTAAGGAACCATCTATGTGGTGGTCCGAGAGGGTGTACCAATAAATCATTCCATTGTCGAACGATTTTGAATGGTGATAGTTTAAAGTTAATTGCTACAGTAATACGAAACCTTACACTTGTTTCAATCTTTGTGACACAGAACACAAAGGAAAAAGCCAAATTCTGCGTACTTTAACATGATAAATGAGATAGCCAGATTAAGTTTTACGAAATAACAGGAAATAATATATTTTAAAACGGTCTTTAGAATACAGCACTAAATTAGGTCACATTGCAGTACCGTAGCAGAAAAATATTACATGTAAAAATACATACTTTCCCAAAAATTCTCCCGCTCCAAAAACGAATGTTTTAAAGAACAGCTTAAAGTATAAGTATAAAGAATAGACATGAAAAGATCGATATACTAATTGAGAACTAAGATTAAGAATAAAATATCAATTAACAAATAAGCGGCGGTCATATTTTGAAACCATCTGAAACTGTGCTCAGATTAACAACGCATACAATGTCATCAATTAGAAAAGAATAACGTCGAACGGGTAGAATTTTTTGATCGGCTTAACTATAAAGACTGTGTCAAACACAATACCGTTGCCCCCTTTTTCTATAAGAAATCTGTGGAGTGCGCAAAAAAAACAAGAAGAAGAACAGCGTCGAAATCTCGGCGTGCTGTCGCATTTCAAAATAACAGCCGGGAAGTAATGATATTTTGACGAGATCCACGGCAGGAAAATGCCAGTTTGGTGAAAATTGTTATAATTGCGCCGGTGGTAAACCACGACTAACACAATCAGAGAGGTGTTGATTAGAAGGCATATAATGCCGAGTAGAGTATGGTATCAGTTCTTGTATGTGTTTAATACGATTGACAATTTATGGGTAGAAAAATTAGCTCAAGGGAGCACAATAGTATAGTCAGATAAAATATCGGAAGATCGGAAGAAAAACCTTATGACAAAGGTGACTTGATCAGCCAGCAATATGGCTGCCAATAGTTCCAATCTTGTCGAAACAGAGCGAGCATGACAATGGTGACTAGAGCAGTCAGCAGTATAACCGCCAAGAGCTTCGATCTTGCGATAGAAAAGACATAAAAACAAGAGGATAGCAACAAAAATACGACTGATCTACGAACGAATAGCCCGCTTTGTACAGGGTTTGTCTTGCTTAGGATTCCATTTTCGGCCCAGTACCGTAAAAATGAAAAGTTCCTCTGTGCTAACGAACAACATGTCAAAATGTCTAAGCCAAAGCCTAAAAATAATTAGAGATGGATGCTGACGTTGTTGATTTGTCTAGCGAAAAACCATCGAGCTTTAAAAGCTAAGCGAGTGCTCACTGCAAAAGGTGAGTAGTGTCAAAGAGAATCACTCGTAGGGTGATTCTGACGTTAGTTCATCGAGATGGCTGCTGGTCCACTGCCTAGCGGAAAACCATCGTATCCTGCTTTAAAAGTTCAGCAAGTTCTCACTGCACAAGGTGAGTAGATCAAAGAGAATCACTCGAAGGGTGATTCTGACATAGGTACGTCGAGATGGCTGCTGACCTACTACCTAGTGAAAACTATCCAGCATTAAAAACTAAGCGTTACTTTTGTAGAGTTTTAAGAGAAATAAATCAAAGAAATACCGTAAGTAACGATACGTAGTAACGACTCTTGGAGAGATTTAAAAAGTCCGATCTACAGGGAACCCCTTTTATAGTGCTAAAATTCCTTATTTACTCTAATTTGTCGATACGTTTGCTTTATATTGCAAATAAAACAACAGCGAAGATATTGAAAATTAAGTAAAGAACGAGATGCCCTTTTAGGACCAGTATGCTAAGTACGAAATTTGGATAAAAGAAGCGAAATAAAAATTTGTTTTTTAAAAACTGTGTGAGAGTTATAAGAAATAGTCAATTAAAAATCGGATTCAGAAAACAGCATCATGTCTCTTTGAGATTTGGAGTTTCCTGAAACGATTCTTTAGCATAAAAAACGAAAATATGCATAAGAATAACGAATAAGTAGTGCATATAAACGATAGAAAAAGATAAATAAAGAGGATTGGCTTCTAAAAACGGTGGAGTAACAGAAAATCGGCTTGTTAACTTTCAGAAAATCAGCAACTTAGAAATATCCTGCACGAGCTTGGTCGTGTTGGGATAAAACTAACAGGTGCCTTCTGTTTTCTACTTCCCAAAACCTTTGTAGAAAAGAGATATGCTTGCATACATAGGAGTAACGAAAGATGTAAATAACATATAGAATGAGTCGTAGAGACTCACCCTTATATAATATATTTAAAAATAATTTCTAAGGAAATAGTATGATTTAGTTCGCCAAGAATTCTGACCAAAATTTACGAAACGAAGAACCAATTCAACCCCTATGAGTATGTCTATAAGATCTGATTACAAAAATGCGTGATTTGGTAGGTTACTGAAATAAAATTGGCTGTGAAGCCTGTATCTTACAGGATACGAATTATAAGAAAGATGCAAAAACATATTTGATCTGTATTAACTATGTGGAAAGAAATAGACGAGGATAGTAAATGTGGTTGTGTAGCAAAATAGAAATGTTGGTATTTGAAGAAGTGGTTGTCTAAAGGAACAAGAGAAATTTGATGGTTAAACAAACGAAGCAAAACACGATTCGCAAACCGTGTTCGTCGTTCCAAATGAGGCGGGAATCATGCTGCGTACATAAGAATTATGGGGTTAACCAACGAGAAAAGTTCTTGAAGCCGTTTAGTCCCAAAAATACGAACATTTATACCAATGGTGAGAACCAGAACACAAAACACGAAATAGACGAGAATATTAAATGTGTTTGTGAAGCAAATTAGAAATGTTGGTATTTGATGAAATGGTCGTCTAAAGGAACAAGAGAAATTTGACGGTTGGTTAACAAACGAAGCAAAACGCGAGGCCGTGATTCGCAAACCGTGTTCGTCGTTCCGAATGAGGCGGGAATCAGCGAGAAAATTGTTGAATCCCTTTAGTCACAAAAAATACAAACATTTATATGACTGATAAAAACCGGAACAGAAGACACATTTAACACCTTAATTAGTTACCTTAGTGTGCTTTGTGGCACTAACGAAACCGTAGGTAACGGGGATCTTATCGAAATATTGAAATAAGACAACGACAATCGAAAGAGAGTAGAAGAAGACAATAAATTAAATCGAAACAAAGTTGTGAGATTTATGAAAATCAATCTACCCTGGATACGAATAATAATAAAGGTGTGTGGTTTTGATACTTGAATGCATTTTATAGGTCTCCTTGAATCTAGAGAATGCCGAGTATGGCGCGAAAAGTTGGATTTGTTTATTTTGTTGAGCATTGTATGATACGAGCACAAAAGAGAAGACAATGCAAGAATAAATTATTAGAGAATATCTAGATTTAAAGAAGCGAACGGTTTTAAACAAAATCAATTGCACACAAGTGAGCATATCGATAAAAAGGTAAATAACAAAGAAAAATCGAAAGAAATGTGTTTAAGCTAACACGCAAAACGTCCAGAATTGGTCAAATAATGAAATATTTGTTTGTACATACAATTAGCGAAAATAACAACTATAAATTGTGAATAAATTATGAAATTAACTGGTTTTACTCATTATCGTTGGTTGTACAAAAAACATAGACTTACCCTTTGGTTCTATTGGTGTATTTTTAACAGGAATGAAGAGTTGGTCGCGGTACCGACGCTAGCGTCGCCGAGGCTATAGCACGAGACTGGTCCAAACTAGGTCCGTGTCGATCGCTGTCTTCCGAAGAAGTAAGTGCGTTGAGATGGTCAGAGCTAAGGAACCCTCTAAGTGGTGGTCCGAAAGGGTGTACCAATAAATCATTCTGTTGTCGGACGATTTTGAATGGTAATAGTTTAAAGTTAATTGCTACAGTAATACGAAACCTTACACTGGTTTTAATCTTTGTGACACAGAATACAAAGGAGAAAGCCAAATTCTGCGTACTTTAACATGATAAATGAGATAGCTAGGTTAAGTTTTACAAAATAACAGGAAATAATATATTTTAAAAATGTCTTTAGAATACAGCACTAAATTAGATCACATTACAGTACTGTAACAGAAAAATATTAGTTAGTTAGCAAACAAAATTATATACATGATGACGGTATAAAAGTCGGAGATGCCACACTGGACAGAGTAGAGAAACTCGTGTATCTCGGCAGTAATATCAATGAGAGCTGGGATCCAACCGCAGAAATTAAAAGCCGAATAGAACAAGCCCGAGCTGCCTTTGTAAAAATGAGAAACGTACTTTGCAGTCATGATCTTAGCATTGACCTTAGAGTTCGTATGATATCTTGCTACATCTTTCCTATCCTGCTGTATGGAGTAGAAGCGTGGACCCTAACTGAGGCTATGCTTAAACGCTTGACAGCCTTTGAGATGTGGGTATACAGACGACTACTGAAAATAAGCTGGGTCGACAGAGTTAGAAATGAGGAGGTCCTTAGACGGCTGAACTAAACAACACAACTGGTTAATATAATAAAGGAACGCAAGCTGGGATACTTCGGTCATATTATGAGACACCCTGAAAAATATGATCTTTTACATCTGATCATTCAGGGAAAGATCCAAGGTAATCGTGGTCCTGGTAGAAGAAGAACATCATGGCTGATAAATCTAAGGCAATGGTATGGAAAATCAACTACATCGTTATTTAGAGCTGCTGTCAATAAAGTCACAATAGCGAATATGGTAGCCAACATGATATCCAACGATCGGTAACGGTCATGGAACTAGAAGAAGAAGAAGAACAGAAAAATATTAAATGTAAAAATACATACTATCCCAAACATTCTCCCGCTCCAAAAACGAATGTTTTTAAAAACAGCTAAAAGTATAAGTATAAAGAATAGACATGAAAAGATCGATATACTAATTAAGAACTAAGTAAGAATAAAATATGAATTAACAAATAAGCGGCGGTCATATTTTGACCACATAACATTGTTGGATGCCATCCGAAACTGTGCTCATATTAACAACGCATACAATGTCATCAATTAGAAAAGAATAACGTCGAATTGGTAGAATTTTTCGATCGGCTAAACTAAAAAGACTATGTTAAACACAATACCGTTGGCTCGTTTTCCTATAAGAATTCCGTGGAGTGAGCAAAAAAACAAGAAGAAGAACAGCGTCGAAATCTTGGCGTGGTGTCGCATTTCAAGTCTGCAATGACAGCCGGGAAGTAATGATATTTTGACGAGATCCACGGTTGGAAATACCAGTTTGGTGAAAATTGTTATAATTGCGCCGGTGGTAAAACACGACCAACACAATCAGAGAGGTGTTGATTAAAAGGCATATAATGTTGAGTAGAGTGTGGTATCAGTTATTGTATGTGTTTAATACGATTGACAATTTATGGGTAGAAAAATTAGCTTAAGGGAGCGCAATCGTATAGTCAGATGAAATACCGGAAGATCGGAAGAAAATCCCTATGACAAAGGTGACTTGATCAGCCAGCAATATGGCTGCCAAGAGTTCCAATCTTGTCGAGACAGAGCGAGCATGAAAATTGGACTAGACTCGTTGACAAAGGTGACTAGATCAGTCAGCAGTATAACTGCCAAGAGCTTCGATTCTGCGATAGATGTTCGTATATGGAAATAACACCAGAAATTAAACACATACAAATACAGCGGTCAGATATATTTGTTCAGATGTTTCATTATTCCAGAGTACATCAAAGTACCACAACGGTTGTAGAAAGCGTTTGACTAGCAAAAAGACATGGAAAAAAAATAAAAACAAGAGGATAGCAACAAAAATACGACTGATTTACGAACGAATAGCCCGCTTTGTACAGGGTTTGTCAAAGGGACGAGAAGAATTAGAAAATAAGTCAGTCGTAGGATTCCATTTTAGGCCCAGTACCGTAAAAATGAAAAGTTCCTTTGCGTTAACGAACAACATGTCAAAATGTCTAAGCCAAAGCCTGAAAATAATCTGAGATGGTTGCTGACGTTGATTTGTCTAGCGAAAAACCATCGAGCTTTAGAAGCTAAGCGAGTGCTTACTGCAGAAGGCGAGTAGTATCAAAGAGAATCACTCGAAGGGTGATTCTGACGTAGGTCCGTCGAGATGGCTGCTGGCCCACTAACTAGCGAAAACCATCGAGCATTAAAAAGAACGTCATATAGATTGGGGACGAAGCTAGTACGAATTTTGGATAAAAGAAGCGAAAGAAAACTTTGTTTTTTGAAAACTGTGTGAGAGTTATAAGAAATAGACGATTTAAAATCGGATTCAGGAACCGGCATCATATGTTGAGAAGTAACAAAATCTTCCATGAATGCAACATATGTCTCTTTGAGATTCGGGAGTTTCCTGAAACGATTCTCTAGCATACAATACGAAGATATGCATAAGAATAACGAATAAGTAGCGAATATAAACGATAGAAAAAGATAAATAAATGGGATTGGGTTGTAAAAACGGTGGAGTAATAGAAAATCGGCCTGTTAACTTTTAGAAAATCAACAACTTAGAAATATCCTTCACGAGTTTGTTTGTGTTGGGATAAAACTAACATGTGCCGACTGTTTTCTACTTCCCAAAACCTTTGCAGAAAAGATCTATGCTTGTATACATAGAAGTAACGAAAGATGTAAACAACATAAAGAATGAGTCGTAGAGTATGCGATTTGGCTGTGTGCGAAATAAAATTGGCTGTGAAGCCTGTATCCTGCAGGATACGAATTATAAGAAAGATGCAAAAACATATTTGATCTGTATTAACTATGTGAAAAGAAATAGACGAGGATAGTAAATGTGGTTGTGTAGCAAAATAGAAATGTTGGTATTTGAAGAAGTGGTTGCCTAAAGAAACAAGAGAAATTTGATGGTTAAACAAACGAAGCAAAACACGAGGCCGTGATTCGCAAACCGTGTCCGTCGTTCCGAATGAGGCGGGAATCAGGCTGCGTACATAAGAATTATGGGGTTAACTAACGAGAAAAGTTCTTGAAGCCGTTTAGTCCCAAAAATACGAACATTTATACCAATGGTGAGAACCAGAACACAAAACACGAAATAGACGAGAATATTAAATGTGTTTGTGAAGCAAATTAGAAATGTTGGTATTTGAAGAAATAGTCGTCTAAGGGAACAAGAGAAATTTGACGGTTGGTTAACAAACGGAGCAAAACGCGAGGCCGTGATTCACAAACCGTGTTCGTCGTTCCGAATGAGGCGGGAATCAGCGAGACAATTCTTGTATCCCTTTAGTCACAAAAGATACAAACATTTATATGACTGATAAAAATCGGAACACAAGACACATTTAACACCTTAATTAGTTATCTTAGTGTGCTTTGTGGCACTAACGAAACCATAGGTAATGGGGATCTTATCGAAATATTGAAATAAGACAACGACAATCGAAAGAGAGTAGAAGAAGACAATAAATTAAATCGAAACAAAGTTGTGAGATTTATGAAAATCAATCTACCCTGGCTACGAATAATAATAAAGGTGTGTGGTTTTGATACTTGAATGCATTTTATAGGTCTCCTTGAATCTAGAGAATGCCGAGTATGGCGCGAAAAGTTGGATTTGTTTATTTTGTTGAGCATTGTATGATACGAGCACGAAAGAAAAGACAATGCAAGAATAAATTATTAAATTAACACGAAGAGAATATCTAGATTTATAGAAGCGAACGGTTTTAAACAAAATCAATTGCACACAAGTGAGCATATCGATAAAAAGGTAAGTAACAAAGAAAAATCGAAAGAAATGTGTTTAAGCTAACACGCAAAACGTCCAGAATTGGTCAAATAATAAAATATTTGTTTGTACATACAATTAGCGAAAATAACAACTATCAATTGTGAATAAATTATGAAATTGACTGGTTTTACTCATTATCGTTGGTTGTACAAAGAACATAGACTTACCCTTTGGTTCTATTGATGTATTCTTAACAGAAATGAAGAGTTGGTCGCGGTACCGACGCTAGCGTCACCGAGGCTATAGCACGAGCCCGGTCCAAACTAGGTCCGTGTCGATCGCTGTCTTCCGAAGAAGTAAGTACGTTGAGATGGTCAGAGCTAAGAAACCCTCTAAGTGGTGGTCCGAGAGGGTGTACCAATAAATCATTCTATTTTCGGATGATTTTGAATGGTAATAGTTTAAAGTTAATTGCTACAGTAATACAAAACCTTACACTTGTTTCAATCTTTGTGATACAGAATACAAAGGAAAAGGCCAAATTCTGCACATTTCAACATGATAAATGAGATAGCCAGTTTAAGTTTTACGAAATAACAGGAAATAATATATTTTAAAAAGGTCGTTAGACTACAGCACTAAATTAGATCACATTACAGTACTGTAACAGAAAAATATTAAATGTAAAAATACATAATTTCCCAAACATATCCAGTTTTTGTATTTTCTTGCAAATAAACTTAGATTTTATACAAGTGTTAAATAAATAAACGTGGCGTGATTTTTGCCATTTTTTATTATTCTCACGAGATCGATACAATCTATCCCTTTCATTGACTGGCCACTATAAAGTTTGTTACTAGAGCCTAATCTTTACTAGCTATAGCAGAAAATTTTAGTTTTGTGTTTTAACAACAAATGTGACCCACTTGAAATATATTTAAAATACGTTTGAATTAAACTTTTACACAACAGACGATCTAAAACATTTAATTTTTTTTTCAATGATACTAACACGTTTTTAAAAAAACAAAACTACTGCAATAATCTACACCCAAAACTGTCTTTTAAATGCATTTTCCGTAATATGTAATTGTTTGTAACGTAAAACATTAAATTATGCGTTTTTTTATTAATATTTCAAATGCCTCATATTTGTTACGACAACTCAAAATTGAATTTTCATGTCATAGGTTTTAAAGATTGATCTCTAGAAATCAAAGTTTACTACAGCTGATCAATGAAAGTGACAAAAACTACACTCTTTGCCTTGAAAACGCATCTTGATTTTTGTCGATAGAAGATTTGGATCAAAAGATATCGAATTTTTACCGTCCAGCTAATACAAATTTTATTGAGCATTGATTTCTGCTCAAATTAACTGATCTGCAAAATCGACTGTCGCTTTAAGCGTTGTTTCTAAGAGAATGGTTCATTCTACACAAAAACTGCTTATAAACATTTTTTACAATTATAACTATTATAACTAGTATAACAACAATGATCTCAGCTACATTTTTTATTTAAACATAAACCCGAAACATAGCACTATTGTTGCTAATAAGAAACATATGGTCTATTGGACCAGTGTAGGTAAAAATTGAAATAAAACAAAATCAAATGTAGCATTTGAAGAGTAAAGCAAAATATTTAAGGCTTTATTAGGTATAAACGAGCAAAAAAACTTATTCATACATAAAACAAAATGTGTATTATACATGGTTGCGCAATTGAACTGTTACCAACTTCACATCGATATATCTGGCAAATCGATAATGACAAAATCTACGTCAAAGTTGGCCTGATAATACTTCAGTATGTTTTTAAGTCGTCAAAATCATTATCATTTTAGTTTTATACATACAACAAAAATTATTCACAATGGAATTTAAACGTAATAGTGTAATTGCCTTATATTTGGCTGAAAAATCACAACCGGCTATTGTTCGTCAGCTCAAACATATCAAAGTGAATAAAATCTTTGTGTATCGCACCATAACTCGTTATAATGATACTGGTAGCATTGCTAAACGCTATGGTGGTGGACGAAAAAAAAACAGCAACATCACCTAAAATGGTTCATAAAGTGAAGGCTCGACTTGAGCGAAATCCACGTCGTAGTGATAATCAAATGGTCAAAGAACTGAAAATATCCCAGCGAAGTATGCAACGAATATTGAAAAAGGAGCTCAAGGTCAAGTCTAGCAAGTTCCAAAAAGCACCCAATCTTACACCAAAGCAAAAAAAGTTGGGCTTGAAAGAGCAAAGGAGTTGTTACGCCTGCACGAACGTGGCGAATTTCCGAACATAGTGTTCTCTGACGAGAATAATTTTTAAGCATTTTGAGGGTATACAAGGCAACTATCAAACACGGTGATTAATTTAATCTTGCCTAAGTACTTTCGATCAATATATCATCTTCAGGTACATTTCGTTAGTTGTGGCCTATCCAACATAGTAGAATGTCATTAATGTAAAATTTGGACATAACAATACAAAATACAATACACTAAGACAAACAAACACTTTAAAATTTATGAGGAGAAGCTACATGTTGTATAGAAGCCGGAGACAGAATTCTGTCTCCGGCTGTATGTGATTTTAGTGATAGTGTTGCTAGACAGGTTAATGTCATTTTATACCGGGTGGAACAATCCTACTGTGTTTTTTCCTTAAAGTTCGGAACACCCTGTGGAATATTCTAGCATATATAAAATCTTGAAATGAAAACTTAATTATAGCCTTAGGCTTTCTTAACATTTTCTTTTTTGATTCATTTACTATATATATATATATATATATATATATATATATATATATATATATATATATATATATATATATCCGGTTTTTTAGGCGTTACGCCCGTCCGGTAGGGATCTATGGAGGAGTATCACCGAGCCGCAAGCCCTTATCTCTTGCCGTACTGCTCCACCATAGGCCGATCAGAACCCAGCATATCCTAGTCTAAGCCGCAGATTCATCTAGAATTTTAAACTGCTGCGTTAGACTTTTTGTTTTCTGTACACCGAGCTGGGGCTCGACCCACATCCACTAAACCATTCGACAGTGAAGCGAATGAGAGGCAGCCGCACAGCCCGCTGAGCTATCTGACCGACTTCATTTACTTATGTTTGATTATGTTTGATTATGTTCATTTACTTATGTTTGATAATAAAAAAGTAAGGTACGTTAACAATTAGCCATGTTTTTCATCAATAAATCCTCATTTTCTGCTTAGTTTAAAAACAAGCCTAAAGTAGGCTATGAGAAGTTAACAATTTAATGCACACACCGGCAAATTTAAAGGAACCTGTTATTAATGCAATATTTCTTTATATTTGTATTTTATAGACTATATCTACATAGCTTTGAAAGCTCCTTGTCACAAGAAAGTCTTAAATGTCAAAATGTCAAATTAATTTGTTTATTTGTATTGTGTTTTACATTTTACAGTCATTCTGTCTGTTCATAACAAGTACAAACTTGTATTTAATTGAGCGCACAATAAGAAAGAGACTTAAAGAAGCTCCCAGACTCCAGAGACACCATCGTTTAGCACGACTACAATTTGGTCGAGTACATCAAAATTGGAATGATAACCACTGGAGTCAAATTCTCTTTACGGACGAGAGCCGTTTCTGTGTAAATTACATCGATGGTAGACAAAGATTGTATTAACGCCAAGGAGAACGAAATGCCCCTTTCAATTTTACTACAACCGTACCTTTTGGTGGAGGTTCAATTATGGTGTGGGGCGGTATATGTTTGGGAGCAATAACAGAGTTAGTGGTGATTGATGGTGGAGCATTAATAGCAGATAAGTATATCAGAGATATTCTCCAAGACGATGTGGTACCTTTTTCACCATATATTGGCGAAAATTTTATTTTATAGTGTAAGAGTGTAAGTGTAAGGTATTTCTTATTACAAGTCGGTATAACAACGATGAATTGGCCAGCTTGTTCCCCAGACCTAAACCCGATAGAGGATATAGGGGACATGCTAGGCAGAAAACTTAGGGCACGGGTTCTTGCTATTCAAAACAGAGAAGAAGTCACAATTGCAAAAGATTGAGGAATGGGAGAGGCTGCCCAACAACTGATCGATAGCGTTATCAGAAGTATGAGAAGACGAATAACTGCAGTTGTAAGGGCTCGTAGGGGAAACACACGCTATTAAAGCCAAAAAAATGCATAAAAAAAACAATTTAAGTTCAAACTGTACAATAAAGTTAATGCATTTAAAATCCGTATTTTGTTGAGTCTGACATCTTTGTGTTTTATTTCTTCTTAAACAGGTTTTATATTGTACTACCATTGTAATATAAATTCAAAATACTTCACCAACATTCGTATTATGATATTATCTAAACAGTATATAGACTAGAGAGAAAATACTCAGATTTTATGGTTGTTACTTTAAATATGCTGGTGAAACTAAGAAGAAAATGAGCATTTATTGATGAAAAATATGGCTAGTTGTTACCGTACCTAACTTTTTTATTATCCAACACAAGCAAATGAATAAAAAAAAATGTTAAGAAAGCCTGAGACTATAATTAAGCTTTAATTTCAATATTTTATATATGCTAGAATATTCCACAGGGTGTTTCGAACTTTAAGGAAAAAACACAGTATGATTGTTACACCCGGTATAAAATGACGTTGACCTGTCTAGCAACAATATTATTTCGTTGATATTCTTAAATAATATACCTATAACATACAAAAAAAATCACTAAAATCGGACAACAGGTTTAGGAAATTCTAGTCATCTAACATGCCCCATTTTTAAGGTGTTCCGTTAGTTTTGCCGGTGAGTGTATATATATATATATATATATATTGCACCCTCAGTGCAAGACTGCAGTAACTAAAAATTTTATGAAAATGAAGTAATCATGGAATTCGATTGTAAACATGCATGTCTATCCCCTGTAAAACTTTAGTAACTTTCAAATGCTTAACCGGCTAAATACTACAACAACAACAGTTTAACTATTTTACGTTTTTGTACATAAGTTCCGTGCAAAACTGTTGTAACTCTAATGTAACAAGAGTTACAACAGTTTTGCACGGAACACTGCAATGGTTTTATAACAAGCAATGAAAGGCACGAAAAAAGTAAGATATTTGTTATTTTAATATCTATATCTGTGGTGTTTAATTTTAATATACAGCATGTCTACGTAATCCATTAACAACCGAGACACTAAACAAATATTTACGATTTATTAATTTATTTATGTAAGTTTTATATCTAATAATTTAAGCACTCTTTTTGTATGCAAATCCGTTTTTCTCCAAAAAATTGTAGAGGAAATACTGTGAATTGTAAATAGTAGCATGTTTGCGTATTCTGATTCACTGTCAGTCAATAAAACAAAAATAGATTAAAATATCAAGAACAATCTGATTTATAATTCAATATGGTATTTTAGATAAGTTGTAATGAAATTTATTAAAATAAAAATATACACATTACTATAACCTATCAATATTTATATGCAAAATTTACTCAATAATATTATGAAAATAAAGCACAAATTATTTTAAACGCACAACACAATAAATATCGACTTCAGACAACTTTACACCGACAAGACAGAAAGCTTGTATAAAAACAAAAGTTCGACAATAATATAGGTTATCAATGGTCACGGTTGCAAATTGCAAATTATGAGATAATAAATTTATTTTACAGTAACTCAATACTGACTGAGTCATCTATTTGATAGTAGAAAAATAATTTAGAAATATGCTTACCTATGTCTCTTTATACAAATATCCACTTCGCAAGTGCTTGTGTCCCAGACGAGCGCTTAAAAATTTACCAGTAAGGCGCGCCTGTGTCTGGGACTTGTGTGTACTTGTGGTGTTTAGTTACTGTTTATTTATACTATATAGTATTTTTGTTGTTAAACTAAAAGTTTTTATTTGGCATTGAATATCTGGTTTTGTACCTTTTTCAAAATGCCCTGTGCAGTTGCTTGTTGCAATAGTGACAATGAAGATACAATCTTTAGGTTTCATACATTTCCTAAAGATAGTGTGACCATACAACTGTGGATAATATCTTCTTGTAGACAGGATAATTTTAATTGCAATACTGCAGGAATTTGTTCTAAACATTTTAAAACTGAAGATTACCAAAGAAATTTACAACAGGAAATTTTAAATTACGTTTCTAAAAAGGGTCTAAAACTCAAACATGAGGCAGTACCCAGTGCCTATTTGCCTAAATCAAAATTGGCTACCCTTTCAACCAACCAAAAGAAATGCGTACAAAGAGCCGAACACAGAGAGTCCAAAAAGTATGTTGAACAGCTTCTTATTACTTCATCTTTTTAAGTCAACGACGTAAGTCTAAATCTTTATTTTTATTAATTATTAGTTATGAAAAATAAAAAATATCAATGCATGAAACAATCAATTTTTATGCCTAGAAAGGAAAAGAATACTTTTTTCAGTAGGTATAATGTTTTACATTATTCTAAAAGGATATTACTTACCTATTTCTAAGAAAATAATAAATAAATCTCACATCAGATGCATCACAACCATCTGCATAAATGGATTCAATTCACTACACTACTACTTCAGCTGGCATCAATTCACTACTCATTTATGATTAAATATAATAATAACATAATTTTATCATGTCTTTATAATTACTATAATTAAATTAGCCAAATTATATAAAAAAACTTAAAATTAAAAGTCTATACTATACAACTACATTCAAATGTTGTGGGAATAAGCGGTCTTGACAACGTCATGCGCGAAATCGAACCGATTTTGGAACATTATGTATCTTACCTTGCGTTCATTGTACCATGATTAAGAGAGTATTTAAAAGGACAGTGCATGCGGCCTACACTGTTGCCGCCATTAGCAGACTATCCTTTCGCTGTGGTCTGTTAGACCAATGTTTCGGGTTAAGGGTTCAAACATTTTTTTCTACGCTGTACAGATTCTTAGAAATTGAATTTTTTAAGTTTTAACACTACTGCCAGGGGGCTTTTAGGGGGAAGCCCGGGGGTAAAAGTGGTAAACATTTTTGCATCTTTTTGGGGTCCCAAAATTAATATTATCTGCAAAATTTATCTCGTTCGTATAATTTTTAGTGGTCAACTCTCTGACGACTGGACTATATGAGCAACTGGCCCGAGTTTGCTACAGGATCGCTGATTATCTCATACAGCTCCGTTGCTAATAATCATTAGGTGGGTGCGATAAAAAATAATTAGAGTTTTAGTATTTATTAAATATTTATTTATAAACTTGTAAAATAGTTAATAATTAATATAATTAACATTAAAATAAATTAAAATGTACAGTAAATATAAGTCTCCAAGTGGATTATAATTTATTCTTAAACTTAAAATTTATATTAATATTATAGTAAGCATACTCCCTTATAAGTGTTTTAATTTTTAAAATCTAAGTAATCCGTTATACAGTTAATATACTCTGATTTGTGTCTAATGAAAATAAAATTTATTAGCTAAAATATAACATATTATAGATATAAAGAAAGTTTAGTTATGATATAAAAGATTAACACAATATTGTTCTACTGTATCGTCTATTTATTAGTTTCTTATTCATTAACCAACTGTACACGAAGCATCCAATTGGTCTCCTAATCAAAAAAGAACTGGCTACCATTCAAAACAATAAATATACTGTACAATTCCTATGGGTTCCTTCACACATTGGCCTTCAAGAAAATGAAGAAGCGGATCGTACAGCCCAACAAGCTAGGAACAGTGAAACCGTGAGTGAAGGGAAAGATGTAGAGTGCCCAAGATACCAGTTGATGAGACAGAACAACCACATCATCGGATCAACAAGTGAAATCTTAGGAGAAAATTGTAAAATTAAAAATTTGGTAAAATTCCTTAAAGATATCAATGTATTTAACAAAATCTACCATTTGTAAATAAATAATTTATTATCTTATGTATATGTGTATATGTCGCTAATAATCTCAGATGTTGATGCGAATATTTTGTATAATAAAAAAAATTAGTTTCTTATTTAAAAATTTGCACATAAGGTAATCACTTAAAGTCCCGTTTTTTAAATCTTTACTAAATATTATTCATTTAGAAATACGATTAAAGTAAAACTATAAATTTATTTAATTATAAATTTGATTTCGGAGGGTGCTATTGTAATATCTTTTAATGATTGTTATTTCACAGATTAAGGGGAATCCCAGAGAGAGATGGGAGGACCAGGTCATGAGAGATATCCAAATTCTGAAAGTGAGAAACTGGAGGGAACTATTTACATATCGAATTGATTGAAGAAAATTGTAACGAAAGCCAAGTCATACAACAAACTTTGACAACATACAAGTGGAATGCGAAGTGATTCACCGAATGAAAAGCCCTAATGATGATGATAATCAGTACCAAAATAAAAGTCTAAGCACAAAAGTAAGATACTAGTGAGTAAAATTCTGTATCTATGCGTGGTTTTGGGAGTGACGCAAAGCAATAGATTAAGAAACCATTTTTATAGGAGCATAGTGTAATGTTGTATTAGTCTTGGGAGAGCGCCCACCAAACTTGACAAGTAGCAAGAAGCGCGTATCTAGCATGGTACTTAACCCTTTCACTGCGCATGGCACGGATTCGTGCCAGGCTGAGGTTTCAGACAGTGCGCGTGGCACGGATCCATGACACATGCACATTATCACTTTCCTTGCCAGTAGGAACTGAGCGCTAGTTAAAGGTAGACGTACGTTGACGAGCGTGTAGCGTACATATCGGGACTTCTAAAAAGTTCGTTCGTTTAGGATTTTGTTTTTCGTAGATAGAGTACTATGGATGATAGTAATGCAGGACCGTCGGGCATCAAGAAACGTAAGTTAGTGAGTAAAAATCCTAAAAAAGTCACTGATAAGGAACTATTATAACTATTATAAGAATTGAGTGACGACGAAACATATTTTAGTGATGACAATGACAATTTTGAGCTCGACGATGAGTCAAGTAATGACGAGTTAGATAGTGATGAAGTAGATGATGGCGACAATGAATCGGGTAGGATTACATTTCATTTTTATTTGGGTAGTAAAATTCATAATGTTGTTTATTTCTAAAAGTGGCCACTATAGTATTATACAGGGGCTGTTCAAAAATAGTTTTAATTAGTTTTTCAAAAACTTAATATAAATTTTGTTACAAGAGCAGTTTTGTCGATTACACAAGGACAACATAAAATTCCCATTGTTACAGATCTGGCTGCAGCTGCGAATTCTGAAGTAGGCACAACTCTTGCTGCCACCATAGCAAGTACCAATAAAAAGTGGTCGGAAGTTACTATGCGTATGTTAGATATTCCTTTTTAAAACTAACGAGCTATTACAAGCAATACCGGGAAATGAACCCATAGACTACTTCAGAGCAATACTTGATGACCAAATTGTAGGCCAAATAGTTAAAGAAACTAATACTTACGCAGAAGATGTTTTCCTGTCTCACGGTGCTTTGGAAAAATCTCGAATAAGTAGGTGGAAGAATGTAACTTTTCAAGAAATGTTAACATTTATTGGACTAATGTTACACACGGATACAATACGGTTGAATCGCCTCCAAGATTATTGGAAAAGTCATCCATTATTTAATTTGAAATGTTTTTCACGGCACATTAGTCGTGATCGATTTTTGCTGATAATGAGGTGTTTACATTTTAATAGAAACATATCCGGACAAGCAGCACAGGATCGATTATATAAAATGAGAAAAATTATAGATTTTTTTAACAACAAGATGTCTGCCCTCTAGTACTCTGGGAAAAATTTATCACTCGACGAATCCATGGTGCTATGGTAAGGGTGTTTGGTGTTTAGGTAGTATGTAAAGAACAAACGCCATAAGTACCGAATTAAATTATATATGTTAACAGAACCGGGTGGCACAATTCTGAAAACTGTGGTATATATCGGGGCTTCGGATCATATTGGAGGAAAAGGTCATACTACAAAGGTGGTTTTGGACCTTCTGAAAAACTATTTAGATGCTGGCCATTCTATATACTTAAACAATTTCTATAACTCTTTTGACCTAGCCAAACAACTAACTAATCGCAAGACTTATTGCACTGGAACGCTAAATTCAAAAATAATTAATAATCCAACAAAACTTATTTTTAAAAAACTTAAAAAGGATGAAACATGTGCAGTATTCTCAAAATCTATTGGTCGACAAATGGGGAGACAAAAGAGATGTTCTATATTTATCTAATGAACATGAAAACGAAATGGTCGATTTTGCAGATAGAAGACATTGTACCAAAACAAAACCTAAACCAATTTTTCATTACAATAAGCAGATGGGCGGAGTAGACCACCAGGACCAAATAAATGCATATTATCCGTGTGACAGAAAAACATTGAGGTGGTACAAAAAATTGGGTATCCATTTCATACAACTTATGCTCCTCAATGCCTTTTTCCTCTTCAAAAAATATTCAGGTAAAACCATAAGTCTTTATGATATCCGACTAGCTGTCATATCAAAACTATTAAAAATTGAAGTACCCAATACTAAAGCTGCCCAGACCAATAACCCAACATCATATAAACTGATAAAAATTACATCTGTGAACAAAAAAGGTGAAACAAACAGAAAACGTTATAGATTTTGTTCCCAAAAGAAAAGTCGGAAAATGACATTGTACCATTGTGAAGGATGTCCTGAACAACGTGGATATTGTGTAAAAGATTTCTTTGATGTTACCCATAAATAACATTTTTACCATTTTTGTTTTAGATTGTTCTTTTTCGTTTTATGTTTATTGGAAAAATGATTATCTTTATACTGTATTGGTTTATTTTATTTTGTTCTTTGTTGCAACACAAATATTTTTCTGTTTTTGTTATTTTATTGGAAAAGTGCATTATTCTTGTTTTTTTTTATTTTAATCTTAGTGTTCAAATATATTATTTAATGATTATTAACAAAATAAAGATTTTCTTGGCATCCTTTAAAGTTTCTTGTACATACATTTTGACCTAAACCACTCATAACAATGTATTTGTCACGGATTTGTGCCGACGAGCACTGCATAGAAATTTTTTTGACCAGTGCGCATGGCACGGATCCGTGCCAGATGTCAAAATTGACATCTGAGTAATAATTTTACATCACTTAATCCAAAAAAGACTTTTTCAATAAAAACTTTTTATTTTTACAAAAACAAAGAGCCGCTTCTGAGCATGTCTTAAATCAAAATGTAGCAGTGAAAGGGTTAAAATGTAACCAAAGCAAACGAATTATTCAGCGCACACCAAAATGACAGTGACATTGGTGGCATGCAGATTACTACGACACGTCGTTAAAAATAGATCTTGTTCTACTTTTTGCCACGTGCTACTTGCATTTTGTATGTTTGTTTGTTGAAAAATATAACTATGGAAGAGAGTTCAGAAGTTAATATTCGTTTTGTCTCATTAATTGAGAAATTTCTAGGTATCTATAACAACATAAGTCAGTCATTCTATTCATCAATAACTCTTGTGATCAGCTGATCTATTTAATTCTTCAATGGCTAAAAACATAACATGTTTTCAAGTCCAATTTTTATCTACATATTTTAAACACGACCAGACGGAGTTTTGTCTAGACCAGAGTCATACTTTACCAGCCAGTGTAAAACTAATCGGTTAAACTTAAAATTAAGCCATCATATTTTTTAATAGTTCATCTATCTAACTTTTCGTAATGAAAAAGAAACTGCATAAAAAACTGTAAAACGATAGTAACACAAGCTTTTGTTACGATATTTATTAGGAAAAAAAACCAATAAGGCAACAGATAAAGGCTAAAAACACTATGCCTTTTTACTAGAATACCAAGCAAGCCAGCAATTTGATTAAACCCAGCCTATGAGAAATGTTCACACCTAAGGGGTGAACTTTTTTCATAGGAAATATTAATATAATACAAGTCGATGCACCAACAGCTGACAAATCAAATGAAGAAATTGAGCAATTCTACAACCAAATTAAACAAATTCTCCGGAGCACAAAAAAACATAAAGCTACGATTGTTATGGGAGACTTCAACGCAAAAGTTGGTGCCGAAATAACACAAGATATAAACGGAAAGTATGAACTTGGAGAAAAACACGAAAGAGGACAGATACTAATACAGTTTGGCCAAGAAGAGAATTGCATTATAGCAAATACTTTGTTTCAACAACCTAAAAGATGACTATATACCTGGAAATATCCAGCTAATCAAGAAGGAAAGGTAGCCAGAAATAAAACTAACTACCTTATAATTGACAGAAGGTTTAGAAGTAGTATTTCATATGCAAAAACATTTCCAAGTGCAGACGTAGCAACTAATCATATTCTGCTCTGTGCTGGATTTAAACTAAAATTACAAATAAATAAAACCCCGACAGCTCAACAAAAATAATAATAATCGACTCCTAAGAAATGCCGTAATAGCAGATGGGTTCGAAAATAAGATAAATCACAGGATTTAAAAACAGCTAGAAAGATCTGAACAAGAAAATATCGGACAAAATATAGATATAATGAAACCCACCATGGTTACCATAGCAGACGAAGTTTTAAAATCAGAAAAAGAGCCAGTAAAGAAAAAGGATTGGATGACCGATAACATACTAGAGCTTATTCAGCAAAGCAGAAATTGTAAAAATAAAGATAAGACTCCACATAGAGAAATATATCGACAACTAAGATAAAAGGTTAAGCGAACAAAAGAGGACTGGATGGAACAGAGATGTCCTGAGATGAAAGAACTACAAAGAAAACATGACGAGTTTAATATACACAAAAAACTTAAAGAAGTTAACTACATTCAGAGAAAAAGAACTCCTCGCTTAATGAGAAACTCTAAAGGTAAAATTATTCTCGACTTAAACCAAAATAAGGGAAGAATAGACCAACTACATAAAAGAGCTCTTCCTGGATACAAAACCACCATTTAACGCCACAAAGTATACGAATACTGGTCCTAGTATTTTAAAAGCAGAAGTAGAGAAAGCCATTAAACAAAGCAAAAATGGAAAATCTCCAAGCCCTGTATAAATACCATCACACTGGCTCAAACTTCTAGATGACGACAATGTCTCAGAACTAACAAACATTTATAACCACTAATACGAAACTGGAACACTGCCACAAATATGGTTGGAGTCTACATTTATCCCACTTGCAAAAAAGCCTTATATATCATGTAAAGACTTTAGACTAATTAGTCTCATGAGTTACTCTCTCAAGCTAATTCTTAGGATAATTCTTAATAGAATCAAGCAGAAATGTGAAGATATAATGGGGAATAAACAATTCGGTTTCAGAGAAGGATTGGGAACACGGGAAGCTTTGTTCTCAACGCTAACACTACTTCAACGATCATGGGATATACAGAAACCAATTTACTTCTGTTTTATAGATTTTGAGAAGGCGTTTGATAGGGTTCAACAAGGTAGGTTGTTTGAATATCTAGAAATAATTGGAATAGATGATAAAGATCTGAGACTTTTACAACATCTATATTGGAAACAAGAAGCTTATATTCTGGTAGACGATACAGAAACAAACAAAATTTGTATTCAAAGAGGTGTTAGACAGGTTCCTGTGTTATCCCCAACTTTTTTCAACGTTTACTCAGAAATAATTTTTAGCAAAGTCTTGAAAGGGCGATGTGTAGTTCCAATCATGGGAGAAACTATTAATAACATCAGATATGCAGATGACATCGCAATCATGGCTGAAAGTATCGAAGATCATCAATTCCTTATAGATCGAGTAACTAGAGAATGCTCTAATAACGGACTAAGCCTAAATACAGAGAGCTCTAATAACAGACTAAGAGTAAAAACAAAGAGAAAGCTACTTGTGGTAAATAAACAAGACCTCGGCGCTATACAACTAATTGTCAATAATGAACCGATCTGAAAAGTTAACCATTTTAAATATCTAGGATGTTGGATAAACGAGACACATTACTGTATGGATGTGAAACCTGAATTATGAAGATTAACATGATAAACAAATTTGAAGCCTTCGAGATGTGATTATATCGTAGAATGCTCAGAATATCATGGGATCAACATATTTCAAACAGAGAAGTCTTGAACAGAGTAGGTCAAGGTAAAGGTGCCTTAATAAAGATGATAAAAAAGAGAAAACTCTAATATATGGGGCATATATTGAGAGAAAGTAGATACACGATAATGTAGTTGATACTCAACGGAAAGATCGATGGAAGAAGAGAAATTAGTAGATGAGATGTACCAATGAGAACCATATCGGCAAATCGTCATGGAAGCTACCCACGCCTAAAACTTGGGCACGGTACTTACAGAAGAAGATTTAGGCATAATATGTATGCACAAAGATATAAAACACAGTGGTCATGCCTGATTAAAAAAAATTACATGGTCTATTTATTGTTTCTTACATGTGTTGCCCTCTCTGGTGGTATTGGATAAATAATTTTTTCAATTTGTTCTTTCAGTTAAAATGCGGGATTAATAAAAACTCCATCATAAACGCGTATAAAATTGTGTAACACACAAATAGCTTGTATGATGTTATCAATCTTGTTAATATTGCAACATATTTGCTCTGAACATTAAAGTAAGCAAACCAAATGCACATTCAATAGATCTTTTCCCTCTAGAAAGTATGTAATTAAATAATAGTTTGTCATTTGTTAATTGTCTTCTGGGATATCGTTTCATGACACGATCTAAAAGAAGAAAAGTTTTGTATCTTAGAAAATAGTAAAAAAAACTTGCATTATCATTTTCTCCGGGCCACGGTTTAGGTACGGGAAGATCAAGTCTTCCGCTAACTACTGCTTTTTTAAATATACATACTTTGAATGCTCTGCCATCACTATTTCGTCCATATATCCCAATATCAACCGACAACAATAGCCCGTCTGCGTCATCCACAGCTACCAATACAGTAAAAAATATCCCTTGTACTTAAAGTATGCTGACCCAGATTTTGAGGGGCTTTAATATGTTTTCCATCTATAAAGCCACAGCAATTAAGTAAATTCCAAAGTTTCCAGTATCAACTCGCTGTTTATGCCATAATTCCCTTGATGGTTTGGTCAGATATTTTGTCTGAAGTACTGTCAAAATTTCTCCGGATCCATATTTAATGCTTTAAATACAATAAATCCACTATGCTCTTAAATGATTTGCCAATAAGAATGTAGCCAAAACTGACGTTCCGCACCAGTTTTTTTCTATTTTTTTACCTTTAAAAGCGTTAGCATAACTTCATCCTCAGAGGACGAAGTTATATATGTTGAAAAAACTAGCCTTATTAATGTCATGCTACTTTAGTGTGCGCTACCTGCCACGCCCGTGCTATATCACTGCCATGTTACATGTCACGCCAGTTTGGTGGGCGCTCTCGCTTAGACAAAGTAAAAAAAACAACTTCGTAGTTCGGTTATATTGTCCATATGTATTATAATACAAAAATTAAGCAGGTGCGGTAAGCAACAAAGGGCAAAAAACGAAGAAAAAGCAATACAGTAAGGAGTGAAATAGCGAGATTGTAAAGGCACTGAATAAGAGAGGAAACAATTGGAGAGAAGCGGAGTCGATGGCCAAGAACCGTGGCATTTGGAGAGGCTACTACTTTAAAACCTCGAACGGCTTACACTTGTAAGGGAAATAAATTTAAAAAATATAAAAAAATACATGATAAAAGGTCCGTTTAAAAGTATGTTTTAATCATCATCGAATGTCAAAGAAAATAGAAGTAAAGAAGTAACACTTGATAAAAAGAGGTAATTTATATATACTGATAATTTATGGTGAGGATATATTAGGATCGTATGTTCCAAGGGTACAGCAACTTTCATGTTTTTCAAGATCTATAAGATCCCCTACAAATTTTCAGCCATGTTTATTATATCTGCAAGTAAGATAAACATCTTGTGCTAAGTTTTCCAAGGCAAAATTTCTTTGATCTGTTATAGGTTTCTGACAAAATGAACAATCTTTTATTATTTTACTACAATTGGCACATATTTCGTGTCCTCCCGTACAAACGTAAATTAGGGAAACCATATATTCCATACATATAGGGCACTCTAAATTTGTATGTAGCACATAGGTTTCTGACAAAATAAACAATCTTTTATTATTTTACTACAATCGGCACATGTTTCGTGTCCTTCAGCACAATAGTAAATTAGGGAACCCTTATAATGTATCCTACATATAGGGCACATAGTTTTACGTAGCAAATAGGAATTGGTATTTTTAAATACAGAATTTTCCTCTAAAATTAAGTTCTTATCTTCGTCCGGTTTAATTTTGATTACTAACTGAATACAAGATGTTGAATTGAATTTATTGTATATTGATAATAATGTATTTTGCATTTCAGTTAGGGTTAGTTTTTGAACAATTTCATCTGCCACAGAAATTGCTGGTGTTACTAATGGTTTTTTTGGTAGCACAGTTAAGTATTTTCTTCGATATAACTGTTTTTCTATGTCAATTTTATTTTCTATACATTTTTTACAATACAACTCTTCATCAAACTGTGTAATAACACTGTTTTTAAAACAAATATAAGGTATGTTTCCTTCAGTGTTCTTAAGCTTAATTTTATAAGTGAAGGATTTATCTGAACGATTAATTAATGATACAAAGAGGTTACAATCGCGAAAAAATATCAAAAAGGCAACGGAATTAATAACAGCAACAAAACAAGAATCTTTATCTATACCACAATTTAAAATAACGTTTTCAAAATAAATAAAACCTGGATGATTGTCCTCCATATGTTTCACGACATCAGTTACTTCCAACTTGTCGGTACAATCAGATATTTGGCAACAAATAGTTTTGTGTGGACAATTTCGTTCATGATTTTCTACAGATGACCATGAAAGTTTTTCTTCACAATTTGGATATATACACGGAAACAGCAGATATTTGGCTACTCTCTCATATAGCAGAACTCTGGTTACTGGTTGGGTATATTTTATTGTCTTGCATCGGCCACATTGATATTCATCTTCAGAAAGTTTCATAATTGGTCCAACAGATAACATATTCTTACAGAAAGTACAAGTTAAAGATTTGAGAGTTTCACCTAACTCTTCACAGAATAATTTATCTTGATCCCTACAAAAAGAAAAACAAACTCTCAAAGCAAGATTTAAAAAATAAAAAAAATAGTGCTTTTATATTCACACTCCAAACGGGGTGAAAGGAAACAATGTATTGTTTTGCATTTATTTGGCTTGTATACTATTCCAGAGGTCAGTAGAGACATTTAAAAACATATTAGTAGTATGCGAAATTAATTTTTTTAGTAAAAAAATAATAAAGATACTAGTTTATAATTTATATCCTTTATTAAGTATGAAAATATAGAAAAATATACAACTTTTAGGAAGCACAAAAGACCCTGTTGCGCAGCATGAATTCTCACAGCATAGCTTTTGTACTCTTTTAACTAAAGGATCAAAAAAATAGATGTGTAGAAACACATAAAAAAAAGTTTTAACTTAAATCTAGATCTGCTGCGTTAATTTTCGCAACAGAATCTTCATAAACAGATGGCTATAATTAAGATCAATTGATGGAAAATTTAAGAATCTCCCTATTCGAACTGAGTGGTAGCTCGAACTTATCCGATGGATGAATTTGACTAACAACTTTGTCAAAAGAGAAATATCATATATCTGGTTTCGTGGGAAATCCCTAAATAAAACCTAGATATTGCTTAGTTTAGCGAAGCCTCAAAAAAGTTTCGTAAATATCATCGTTTTCATCAATGGTTTTCAACACTTTTCCAATATAATACTTTAATCTTTCGTTTTTTCTAAATCTCGTAGAAAACGGAACTAACAGCTAATCTGACAGTTGAATAGATTCTTTCGAAACAGGATCATTCTGTTTAAAAATTCTACCTTTGTAGGAAACAATAGAAACAGGAACACTTGTCTGTCCACGTTTTTGATTTTCAGGAATCTGGATTAAAGAAATATTCATCTCCTCATCATCTAATTCGACCGCCCCTTCACTTCTGTTAACGACCTCTTCATCATCATCATCATCATTTTGGCTTTACAACCCTGTGTGGGTCCAAGCCTCCCCAAGAATTCTCTTTCAGTCGTCTCTATCCATCACCTTTCTCCGCCAAGCACGTATTTCCATATTTCTCATATCTTGGTCTATGTTATCTAGGAATATTGTTTTGGGTCTTCCTCTTCTTCTTTGACCAGTAGGTCTATCAAGGAGCGTTTTTCTAGCTCGGTCGGTTTGCTCAATCCGCATTACATCGCCTACCCCTAAGACGTCCTATCTTAATGTGTTTTACGATATCTGGTTTCTGGTATATTCTATAGAGTTCGAAGTTGTATCGTCTTCTCCAGACACCATTTTCATTTACCGCTCCATAGATTCGCCTTAGTATTTTTCTTTCGAAACATCCTAACTTTTATTGTTTTTTGTTAAAGTCCAGGTTCCTGAACCATATGTTAGGACTGAGCGTATTATTGTTTTGTAGAGTTTTACTTTTATATTTCTTGATTTAACTGTAAATTTAAAAGGGAGATTAAGTCCAAAATAGCATCTATTAGCCGTGCAAATTCTGCGGTTGATCTCTGCGGTGATGTCATTTTAGTATTGACGAACGTTCCCAGGTATACAAATTCGTTAACTGCTTCGATGACGTCGTTTTCTATAACAAGTGGCCGTAGTATTTATGGTTGCGGACCTATTTTCATGTATTTCGTTTTATTAATGTTTATTATTAAACCCATTTTTGTAGCCGCCTCCTTTAATGCTACATACGCCTCTCGTGCTGCGTTTTCCGTTCTCCCAATAATATTGATATCATCAGTATATGCTAGGATTTGCACAGATTTGTTATTTATTGAACCGGTGGTTGTGATTTGTCATGTACCTATTACTTTTTCCAGAGCTAGATTGAATAGTATACAGGAGAGTGGGTCTCCCTGACGTAGCCCGTTATTTGTATTAAAAGGTTTAGAGAGTTCCCCCTGAATTCGTACTCTGCATTCAATTTTTTCAAGGATTAGTTTCGTTAGACTTACCAACTGATTTGGTATTCCTAGGTCTATCATTGCTCTAAACAATTCTCTTCTATTTACAGAGTCATAGACTGCCTAGTAGTCTATAAATATGTGATGCGTGTCTACACCGTATTTCAGTGTTTTCTCTAGAATTTGTATCAGGGTTGAAAGCTGACGAATTGTTGATTTACCACCTCTGAAACAAGTCTGTTTTTGTCCTATTATTTGCTCTGCATAGGGTGCCATACGATGGCATAGTTGGTATATTGGAGAATATTTTATACGCTGCATTTAGGAGTGTAATTCCTCGATAGTTAGAGCATTCAAAGGTATCTCCCTTTTTGTGTATGGTACAAAGTATTCCAATATTCCAATCACTGAGAAGGGACTTCTGTATTCATATTTCTTTTATAAGCTGCTGTAGTGCTATTATGATATCGTGGCCACCTTCTTTATATAATTCCGCTGAGAGATTATCTATTCCGGGTGATTTGTTTCTGACTACTTCGTTTACAGCGTCTCTAACTTCCAGGATAGTTGGTGAATTCTCCTCCCTCTCGTCTGCTCCGCTTACCTCACAGCTTTCGTCTTCCGGGTTTTCTTCTTCTTCCTCTATATTAAGTATCTGGTTAAAATATTCCGTCCATCGATTTAGTATGTCTGTTCTTGTGGTTAATAGATCGCCATTCAAACTTCTACATTGATTTGTGTTTGCCTTGAATTCTTTTCTGTTGATGTTAACTTTCTTGACCTCTTCATCTTCACTCGATTTGTTCTTTTCTATATTTTTGTCGTTATGCGCATCTGCATCAAGCTGTTCGTCTTTTCCAAATACCACTCTATATGGAAAGCAACAAAAAAATTTAAACAAGAGACAACATAAAATTCATCTTTAAGAAAAACAGTATTTGAAGATCATGTTGCACCTATATTCGTAGCACCAGATACTAATAAAAATGCTAAATCCTCAGAAAGCTCCTGGCTATTGATTTGAAAACAAAAGAATAATTACTTCAGAAGCTACAGAGAAAAGCAGTGGTTATTAATAATAATATACAACAGCATACTACGTCTTCGATACTTTCCAATATAATGGAAATTTACTCAAGTTACTATGATTATTAAACCTGGTAAGCCTGCAACGCAAGCAAAGTCATAACGACCTATAAGCCTACTCCCAATATTGTCGAAAGTATTAGAAAGGGTTACGTTACCACTGATTGTCAATAGGTGATATATATTTTGTGGTCTTTTTGTAATTGGCATGTACTTCGTTTGTTTAGCGTTTATAGTAATTCCCATCTCAGCACTATTCATACTCAAGCTTTTGATAAGGTATTGAAGATCCTCTATAGTCATTGCTATGATCACAGTGTCGTCTGCATATCTTAAGTTGTTAATTAATTTTTCTTTAACGGTTACTCCCGCTTCGATATTTGGAAATTTTCTTCAGAATATAAGTTAAACAAGTGTTAAACGAGTGTTGCCCATCAATTTGAACTATGGCACTTTGGTTCCAATATAAGGGTTGCACTGTATTTATAATTTTTCTGTCAATGCACTTGTTTATAAGTATTGATATTAGTTTTTCATGTCTTACTTTATCGACAGCTTTTTGGTAGTCAACGAAGCACAAGTGTAGATCAACATTTACATCCCGACATCGCTGAATCAATATGTTGATGGCAAATAGTCCTTCTCGAGTACCCATTCCATTTCGGAACCCGAAATGCGTCTCGCTAATATCCTCCTCTAGCCTTTCGTATATTCTCTTATGTATTATTTTTAGCAGAACTTTTAAAGTATGACTCATTAGGCTCAGTGTTCGATAATTAGAGCACTCGTTTGTTGCTTGTTTTATTTGTTTGTTGGTTATAAATGCTGACTTCAGCCACTCTTGTCGTATTATTCCCGTATCGTACACCGTGTTGAATAAATCTGCCAATACTTCCAAGTTATCCTCTTCCACTAGATTTAACAGTTTTACTGGTATTTCATCTAATAAAGCTGCCTTATTGTCGTTAGAGTTTTTGATAGCATATTTGATTTCATCTATCGTGATCTTCTGTCTCTTCAAAGAATTTAATTCTTGTATTTTCTGCATTTCACCTCTTTTATCTTGGAAAAGTTCTCTAATGTATTCCTCCATCGTCTTTACTTCTCTGGTAAATATTTTAGTAGTACTCCTTTTTTGTCTTTTATGTGTCCTTGCTCTCTATTTCGACCCATTTCAGTCAATTCTCTAATTTTTTGTGCATATTTCTCATATCATATTTTGTTTCTAGTTTTTCATTGTTTACATTGTTTCATCAAATAGATTTGCTTAGCTGTTTTCATTTTTTCCTTAATTATTTATTGTATTTCTTTATACTTATGTAGATCTTTTCCTTTATATTTCCTTCTTTCTTCCATCAGTAATAATATTTTTTCTGTCATTCACTGTTTTTTAGCCACTGACCTATGTTATACCAAACTTTCTTGGGCTGGTTTCAGTAATGTGTTTTTTATATTTTATAAAAGTCTCCTATACAAACTGAAATTACACCTAAAAGACCAACTATACTTTATACTAAAATCATATCTTACTGACTTAACACACCATATAATCTGGCGTACCTCAGTGTAGGGTTTTGGGCTCATTTCTGTATCTGATACTTACAGCAGATGTTCCAACCAGCAATGATACCTTCTTAGCTACTTTTGCCGATGACACTAATGTAGCATCATAAAAAGTACAAAATCATTTAGATCAATTACAAAACTGGCTTAAGCAATAGAAGATCAGTGTTAATTCTAGTAAATCAGTACAAATTACTTTTACAACAAGAAAATCTATATGTCTACAATTTTTTATTAATAATACTCCCATTCCTATAAAACCAGTTGTCAAATATTTGGGATTGCACCTGCATGAAAAACTTACATGGACAACGCATATTAAAACTAAACGGAAACAACTAGGTCTTAAACTAAAAAATATAAACTGGCTTATTAACAAAAGGTTTTAGTTATCTCTTTAAAATAAACTGCTTTTGTACAAAGCTATACTTATACCAGTTTGGGTATATGTAATAGAACTAGGAGGCTATAGTAGATCTCCAAATACGAAGATACTTCAAACATTCCAATCCAAAATACTTTGTATGATAAGTAGAGTCTCATGGTATGTATTTTACCAAACACTTCACAATGATTTGGACATCCCATTACTTAACGATATAATAAAGAATCACCCAACAAAATATAAAAATCGCACTACTGATCACAACAACGAAATGATAAATCCTTTATTCACCCAACCACTTGTCGAAAGAAGATTAAAGAGGGTATGGCTAGAAGACCCACCGCAATATTACTTAGAGAACCGTCACTGGACGAAACCTAACTCACGTTAATTTACGTAAAGACTATTTACTTATTACTCTTTGTATGGAGTAGATTTTAAACATGCAATGTAACAACAACAGAAATCTGAGTTATGATCGTAATTTAAGCAAAAGTGCAAGTAAATTGTCTGATTTATTTTGTGAAAGTTTTGCATATCAATAAAAAAAGGCAGTAAGTGACCAAACGAGATATTATTTTTCACTTAATTATTGCAAATAACAAACATTTTATTGTATATACCAATACTATTAAATTAACCAAGAAATTTTCAATCGAGGTTTAAATTGATAAGAACTGGTTGGATTCCCATCAGGGGACAGGACCGCACTCACTTTTGCGGATAACACCTGTTATATTAAAATAAGTTTACCGAAGAAACATGGATTCACGTAATGCACAACAACTTGATTTCGCATCATTTCAATACAAAAGAAATGTAATGTACCAAAAAGCTACTCAGCAGTGACCAATCAATTTAAATTTCCTTCCAAAGAACAAGCACTAATGTTTAGTGAAATTGAAAATACTCCAAGACTACCTTAATCCTCTTGGTAATATAGTTCAACCAAAAAAATATCATTTACGCCTCCCGCCTTTCTAACAACCGAATTTGCATGTACCTTGCCACCAAAAATATCCTAGATGAGTTTTTAGATAACCGTGGTCAAATCACTATCCGAGGAGAAGTTTTAAGAGCTAGATGGCTTATAACACCTGCTCAAAGAATTGTTATGTCAAACGTATGCCCGACCATTCCACATAATACTCTTGAAAAAGAATTTCTTAAAATTGGTCTAAATCTTGTATCTCCCATAACATTTTTAAAAATTGGTGCAAATCTTCCCGATTATAGCCATATTCTAAGCTTTAGACGGCAAATATATGTTTTCTCATAATTTAACCGTCTAAAGCGCCATAACAATAACATTTGAAAACACGAACTCCACTAAGTTCTACAACTTCTAATGTTACAACTACAGCTGATTTGACTGCACAAACTGTAACAGAAACGCAACCATTAATGTCGCTGTCTAACCAAACTTTACCTTCATTATCACGGCAAAATACCTTTTACAACATACCAAGTCAGAATTACCCAATGTACAGAAGAAACAGGAAATAAAGAAACGCGTTTAAAAGGCTCTATAAATAAAGTCATCTCTACAGAAACTGACACTGCACCTCCAGAAAGCTCATTTCTAACACAAAAATTTACAGGAACTCAAAAAAACCTAAGAAATTTAAACTTGAAGAAATGCATTCGGATTTATCCTTTTCATCCATTATAGAACCAGCCAAAACCTTCATTAATAATCACGAACCACCATTTCTACTGAACAGTGCACAATTAGCCCTCCTACTAGACAACACTGCCGGCTTATCTAATTCCATAATCTTGATCAAGGATTTCACATCTGATTTGCAAGGTCTCTCTCACAATATGTTAAAACAAATCCGTCCCTATTTAAAAGAAAGGTCAATAAAAGTAAGACTAACCAACTTAAACAAAAAAGATGTAACAATAAAACACTGAAAACTTTGTTTTCAACCTTCCACAAAATCCATCAATTATTAAAAAAATATGTGCTTATCTTGGAGATGTGGGCTCTGAATTAGAAAGTGATGCATCACAAACTAGCTCTTATTAGCAGCTATCGTTTAGTTTTTATTATTTTTCTTATTTAAATTTTTCATTTCTTACATTCAACTCGATCATACAATGGAATATCGATGGATTTTTCCATCGCTTTGCTATGTTACAGATTGTCGTTGCCGAAAACTGTCCAGATATAATCTGTCTACAAGAGACCAATTGAAAACCCCAGAAAACAGAAATACAATCCTAAACAATACAGATGCTTCCGTAAAGACAGGATACTTGTTAACCATGCTAGTGGTGGTGTTATGATATTAGTAAAAAAATCTTTCAATGCAAATTCATTTCCCGTAGTAAGCAATTTAGAAGCCATAGTCATTAAAGTTGATTCCTTAATGTCATTTTATCTATGTAATATCTACATTCCTCCCAACTCACAGGTAAATTATGCAGACATACTGCACCTTATACACAAAAACACCACATATAGTCGTCGGTGACTTTAATGGACACAATATAATATGGGGACCTTTCCAACACAAATACGATGGGAAGAATAATAGAAAACCTAAGACATAACGTTAATTTAAATTTTCTTAATGATGAACTCCCAAGAGGACAACTCAGCATCAGGAGAATCCTCGGCAATTGACCTAAGTCTAAGTGTTGTCGTTCACCTACGGCAGCGACCATTACCCCATAAAAACCTGCAAAACTAACACCATACCGGAACCAAAAGACACCTTTGTCTTAAAATGGAAAACAGAAAAGGCTGATTGGGTGAGCTGTTCAACATATATTGATAATTCCGTAGAGAGCTGTGAAATAAATTACTGTGATATCAATAGAACAATCATTAGTTTAATGACTTAATACTCACAAGTGCAGAACTTTACTTATAAAAAACAAAAAAATTCACAATCATCATCCAGTAGCATCATCCGAGGACGACAGTGTACTAGTTGCAAGAACAGTAGAAAAATTACAAAGATTACTTACAGACATAAATATTGCTTGCAACAATTATGGTATAAATATCAATATTAAAAAAACCAAGTATATGGTCTTCAGTAAAAACATGACACAACCAGCGTATATTAGTATAAACGACACTCAAGTTGAAAAAGTATCAAGTTACAAATACTTGGGAACTTTAATAAACGAAACTGGAGACCAAAACAGTGAAATAAAAAGACGTATCGAAATTGCCAGGGTCACCTTCATAAAGATGAGAAAATTCTTCTGCAACAGAAATATAAGCATCCCTCTACGATTAAGAATGCTGAGAGGCTATGTATTTAACACGCTATTATACGGTGTAGAGGCCTGGACTCTCAAACAGAACAACATGAAAAATATTGAAAGTTTCGAGATGTGGTGCTACCGTCGAATGCTGAAGATTAGTTGGGTTGAAAGAATAACAAACTGTGAAGTAATACGAAGAATAGGAAAAGACCCAGAGATTTTGTTAACGCTAAAGCGTAGAAAACTCGAATATTTTGGTCACCTGATGAGAGGACATAAATACGCATTACTTCAAAATATAATGCAGGGAAAAATAAAAGGAAAACGGAATCCAGGCCGTAGAAGAATGTCATGGTTGTGGTTGCGGAATTTGAGAGAGTGGTTTGGCTGCACCATTAATGAACTCTTTAGGTCAGCCGTAAACAAGGTCAGAATAGCCTTGATGATTTTCAATCTCCGATAGGAGTGGCACAAAAAGAAGAATATCCAGTAGCATTGTGGAATAAGAATTGTGAAGAAGCAATACGGCAGAGTAAAAAAGCTCTAAATAGGTTAAAACGGCACAAAACCCAAGAAAGTAAAATAGAATTCAAATGGTTAAAAGCTAGTCCATTTAACCATAAAAGATTCAAAAAAACCTCATGGTCAACATTTGGAAATGGGTAAAGAAAATTTCCGCTTTAAAGTATTTTTAATCAATTAGCACTCTTAAAATAAACAATACAACAGTCTCTTCTTCACAAGACATTGCTAAAATTCTGCGTCCACCTTTGAACAACATTCCTCTAGCGAAAACTACTACAGTAATTTTAGGGACTACAAGCTAAAGAAAGAACGCATCATCTTGTCTCTAAAAGAATCCCACGAAAACCCCCTATCTCACCCTCTTACTATTACAGTACTAAATAACTCCTTACAAGATATGAAAAACTCAAGTCCAGGACCCGACAATATTCCTGTTGTATTCCTAAAGCATTTATTAATCTTAGCAAAAATTTCAATTAAACTTGGCAGCAACGACAATATCCGTTCATATGGGCACAAGCCACAATTTTGCGGTTTTTAAAATCCAGAAAGCCTTGACTTGATCCAGAATCATATCGACCCATCTCTCGAACATATGCCATGACTAAATTAATGGAGAAAATAGTCAATGTCCGGCTTATTGGACACTAGAAAAATCTCATTTCTTCTTACCAGAGCAAAACGGCTTCAGACGTAACCGGTCAGCAATTGACAATATCGTAGACTTACAAAGTGATATCTAAGAAGCGTCAGCAATGAATCAAATGTGCATAGCTATTTTCTTCGATCCAAAGAAAGCCTTCAATACATATTGGAGATTCAACATCATTAAAAAAATCCAATATTAAAGGACACTGCTTAGCCTATATCGAAAATTTCTTAAAAGACTTTTTTGCCAAGTAAGAGTTAATAACGTTTTTCCGAGTTTTATACTGCAGGAAACACTACCCCACAAGGCTCAGTACTTAGCCCTACCCTATTCCTAGTTGTCATAAACAACATATTAAACAAATTACATAAACTTCTCAAAGCTCGCCTCTATGCCGACGATTTAGTGGTGTATATTAAAGGAGCACAAAAAGAATCTATGTGCAGAATAGTACAGACATATTTAACCCAACTAGATGAATGGACGGCCAGTACAGGCTTTAAATTCTCCGTTACAAAGACAACTTTTATGGTGTTTACGAAAAAATCATCCAATACACCAGTCCTTTATCTTCACAACAGCATCATTCCCTTCCAAAACTCCGTGAAATTTCTTGGTATGTGGCTGGATCAAAAATTTATTTAAAATCTTCTTCTTCTTCTTGTAGTGCCTATCCGTTTCGGATGTTGGCGACCATCATGACAATCTGCGCTTTGCACACTGCTGCTCTAAAAATATTTGTGGTTGTTGTGTTAAACCACGTTCGTAGATTTTTCAGCCAGGAAATCCTTCGCCTTCCTGGTCCCCGTTTTCCTTCTACTTTTCCCTGCAAGATAAGTTTTTTTAGAATAAGCACATATAACGCTTGGCGCTAACATGCAACAAAAGACTCAATTTGCTTAAAACCGTATCAAATCGTTTTTTGGGTTTCGACTTCTTTACACTACTCCTTCTGTATAAAACATTAATTAGATCCAAACTCGATTACGGTTCAATTGTTTATGCCTCCGCAACCAAGAGTACCTTAAACCCGTTAGATACAATCCACAATGCCGCACTTTGGATCGTTCTCAGAACTTTTCACACTTCAGCCATAGAAAGCTTATATTCTGAAACTGGAGAACCATCATTGCAGTATAGCCGAGCACTTTTAACACTTTCACACGCTTCTTCTTTAGCTGCTTATAAGGATCACCCACTCTTCGAAAATACTTTTTCTAAAAATCTAAAAATAATCTTGACTTTCTCTTTAACAAACCTCGTACTGAAAAATCTTATTACACACAAGTAAGATCAATTCTGAATAATTTTGATACAACAATCCCAAATGTATTTTACTGTAACATCCAACATCCGGCTCCATGGTTAATAAGCATTCCAAATTGCAACACCTCTTTAATAGAGTTCTCAAAAAAATACAATAACAACATACTAATTAAAAACAAACTAAACGAGATTCTTGAACGAGACTACCTTAACTGCACAAATATTTTTACCGATGCCTCTAAATCTAATGATGGCATTGGTTGTGCATTTGTTACTCCAACGTCTACTTTCAAATTTAAACTACCACCTAGCTCAAGTGTTTTCACCGCTGAATTGTTTGCTTTGTACCGTGCCCTAAAACATGCAAACCTCTTAAAAATTTCAAAACCTCTATTTCTCACCGACTCGCTTAGCTCTCTTCTTGCAATACAGCATCTGTATCGTAAACAGCTCCTGGAGCAACTAATAAAAACTGAACTACAAATCGCCCAAGAGAACCACATTACCCCTAAATTTATATGGATCCCATCGCATATAGGAATTATCGGCAATGAAGAGGCAGACAGTAGTGCTCTTGATACAGCAACAAGTGCGGAATCTGAATTAGTACGTGAGAGTATATGTAAAGATCTCAAAACATTTTTTAAACAAAAAGTGAATGGTTTCTTTAGCAATCTAAATTAAGATCGCTAAAACTAGATACACGACAGTGGAAAACTAGTGCTAGTACACGGTTTATTCAAACGGTTCTAACGCGTCTACGTATAGGACACACTAAGATCACACACTCATATTTACTTTCGGCCAGTGAACGCCCCCTGTGCGAATTATGTGCTACGCCTCTTACCGTCGTCCATTTGTTAATTGAGTGTACAAAATACCATAGAGAACGTTTAATAAACAATATACCAATATTGAATAAGGTCAATCAATATTTTGTATCAGATTTAAAGGTTAGTTTACTGAGTAACGCCTGTTGGTGGATGCGGCAATATTTCTTTTTAATAAAAAAAACAAAACTTTCTTTGTTTTTATTTGTAATTGTATCAAAATTTAAATGACAAAAATCTAGTAGATGTTTTTAGCAGGTAAAAGCATGTAAAATCATGCATTATTTCATATTGAGTAATAAAAACTAAAAAGCGCAATATTTCTGCGGCGCCCCATTCAACAATGTACTAGATGTTGACAACATGAAATCCTACTTAATGGCGGTCTCTAAACTAAACCCTGAACTCTGGTCAAGGAACCGCCAAAGCACGGAGGAACATTTATGTGGCAGTCCCTACGGATCGCTAAAAACCCGATAGCCGTTTCTAGTGAGATAGGCAAAACTGTTAATATAAATCGTTCATATCTAAGAGTTTTCAACATTTTCCAAAAAATTGTTACAAGTTCTAGCATTTCGTACATTTCAATAAGCTTTGACGTAATGAATTCATTTACAAATTATATAGCTACCAAAATTATGTTTATATGGGTTACGCCACAATTGACTGTAATGAAAATTACATTCCTAATAACGTTTGTCGTTTTGATTTCGTCTCCGTAAATGGTTTTCAAAAATGATATTTAAAAATAACGCGAAAAAGTTTAAGCTATAAGTAATTATCTTGAATATTAAGTTTTTCAAAACTAATTGTTGACTTCCTTGGCCTTGATCATGAAGGCAATAGCCTTCTTTTGGTTAACAAAGATCTGACGGTGGTGTTTTTACTCTCGGAATATTAAATTCTACCAGTTTTGTAATAAAGAAAGAAAATTAGGGGTAAGGGAGTCAAAATCCTTCTAGAAAATTTGATTAATTTGGTTTTGCTTTGAGAGAGTGATAATCCTAGTTCGTTAGATTTATCCTTAAGTAGATTTACTGCACTTTGTATTAGTTTGCATGTGATGGGGACAGATATACCATGGCAGTAAATGATTAGGTCATCTGCGTATTGAACATATTTGAAGAGTATTGTTTTGAAGCTATTTTCTTGTGGCATTTTAAATGAATTACTATTTAACTGGGAATAAGCCACAATTAAAGATAAAAATACGTTTATTGACGTTTCAATTTCCACTTCGGAAATCGTTCTCAAAATGCAAACCTCGTAAAAATTTAATTGAATTTTGAAAATGTGCCAGTTTCTTGTACAGAATTTCCAAACTCCGAAAATTTTAAATAACGCTGGGCCCATAACGGTTTCTTAATATTTGAAGAGAGCAGGAAAGGACCTGCAAGTTTCGTTAATTGCAAGAATGAACAAAGTTAAACTTAATACAAATCCTTAAGGGACACCCGGATTTTGAGGAAAAAATTTTAAAAGTTTACCATTGGCAAGAACCATTGTGATATAGAAGACTACAGAGTATACTATTCAGGATCAAAAAATGGTAAATATGAGAATGGGGTTGGAATTATCACGCATAAAAGTTTAGCCAAACAAGTCAACAACTTCATACCACTGAACGATAGAATCCTCCTGTTACAAATAAATACGTCACCGGTGAACACAAACATCATACAAGTCTATGCACCCACAGCAGACCATAGTGATGAAGAAATATCAGAATTCTGCAAACAAATAAGCAACCTTATAAGAGATATACCGAGACACGAACTCCTTATAATCATGGGAGATTTCAATGCAAAAATAGGTAACGGAAAAGAAGGGCAACATATTGGTCCACATGGATTAGGAGAGAGAAATCAACGCGGAGAAACAATGAGTATCTTTGCAGCTGAGCATGACTTAATCGTGCTTAACACATTTTACAAACTACCGCCTAGACGCCTGTATACGTGGAAATCACCTAGAGACAACGGAGAAGACGTTATTATTAGAAATCAAATAGACTATATGGTTGCTAACAAAAGATGTCGAAATAGTTTCAACAGTGTTAAAACCTACCCAGGCGCTGATATTCAATCTGACCACAATCCTTTAGTGGGCATGTATAGAACTAAGTTAAAAAAAATACGCGGAAAAACTGTAAAAAAACTGAAATGTAGCAAAGTAAAAGAAATAGTGAGCAAAACATTAAATAGAAAATTTAAAGAAATCGATAATACAACGGAAAGCACAGAAGATAAGATAGAATCCCTTAAGAAAACAATAGACGACATTAAAGACAATTTTATGAAGAACGAAGAAGGTAAGAATAAGACATGGATGACGACAGAGATTCTGCAACTAATGGAAGAGAGAAGGAAAAACAAGAACGATAACTCCATGTATAAAACATTACAGCGAGAGATACAGAGAAAGATCAGAGAAGCCAAACAGAAAGAACTGGAGAAAAAATGCCAATAAATCGAAATTCTCCAAAGTAAATACGACGACTTCAACGTGCATAAGAAGGTAAGAGAAATTACAGGTAAATGTAAAAACAGAAGAATAAGTAAACTTGTAAATGACAATGGAGAGATAATCGTGGACAAAGAGAGTATCAATGATACCTGGAAAAATTACATAAGAAATTTATTTTTTGATGAGAGAGAGAACCAGCCCCCAATACCTACGGAAACAGGACCACCTATACTAGTGGCAGAAATAAGAGCAGCTATAATATCATTAAAAGAAGGTAGAGCTCCAGGACCAGACGGAGTACAATCTGAATTTCTTAAACTTCTTGATGATGAATCTTTAAGAGTACTATGTAAAATCTTCAATAATATCTATGACACAGGCAATATCCCAAAAGATTGGCTACTTTCAGAATTTATTACCTTACCAAAGAAACAGGGAGCAAAAAGTGCGGAGAATATAGGCTAATAAGTCTAATGAGCCATACATTAAAACTTTTTCTTAAAATTGTACATCGTAGAATATACAAGCTATGCGAAGAGAGAATACAAGACACACAGTTTGGATTCATGAAAGGCGTAGGTACAAGAGATGCACTGTTTAGTCTACAAGTATTATTTCAAAGATGCAGAGATATGACTTGCGATATTTACACCTGCTTTGTGGACTACCAAAAAGCATTTGATACAGTTCAACACCAAAAAATGATGGATATTCTAACAAAAGCCCAAATGGATGATAAAGATCGGCGTATAATACAAAATTTATACTGGAACCAATCAGCCACAATAAGAACGAATTTTGGAGGTGAACCAACGGAAATGATCCAGATTCTACGAGGCATTAGACAAGGTTGTATAATTTCACCTATATTATTTAATCTATATTCAGAGGAAATATTTAGTGAAGCCTTGGAAAAATGCGAACATGGAATACTTCTAAATGGAGAACGCCTAAACAACATCCGTTATGCAGACGACACCGTTATTTTTGCAGACAGTTTGAACAGTTTACAGCAACTAATAAACAAAGTAAATGAAGTAAGTGAAAGATTTGGACTTCAAGTAAATATAACAAAAACTAAATTTATGATCATCAGCAAAAATAAAGTTAGAGACGCTCAACTACTTATCAATAATCAGTGGACCGAGTAAAACAGTATAACTATCTTGGAACAACAGTAAATGAACAATGGGATCACTCACAGGAAATAAAATGTAGAATAGAGAAGGCTAGGAGTGCATTCAATAACATGGCCAAACTCTTTAAAAGCCACAATCTTAATCTGGAGATAAAAGTAAGGCTCCTACGATGTTATATCTTCTCAATATTGTATTACGGAGTTGAATCCTGGACACTAACTGAAGCAATGGAGAAAAAACTTGAAGCCTTCGAGATGTGGCTATACAGGCGAATTCTAAGGATATCATGGACAGACAAGATAACCAACGAGACCGTATTACGAAGAGTGGGCAAAGAAAGAGAGGTGATGTATACCACTAAAAGGAGAAAGTTGGAATATCTCGGACATATAATGAGAAACAGCACTAAATACAGATTACTGAAGGTAATCCTACAGGGTAAAGTATTCGGAAAGCGAGGAATTGGGAGAAGGAGAATATCATGGTTGAAGAACCTGAGGAAATGGTTCTCCACAACAACAACGAATTTAAAGCATCAGTCAATAAAATAATTATAGCCAGAATGATTGCCAATATTCGGAACGAATAGGCACTGAAAGAAGAAGAGAAGGTTAATTTAAGGTTAAGTTTATTGCCTTCAGTGAAATTTTTTTTTCCTAAATAAGTGGTGTGTGCCTTTTGTATTAGGAAAAAAGTGTAATTTTTCCATGAGGATCCTCTGCTTTGTTTAATAATGAATTTGGCTTTAGATTTAAGTTGTTTGTGTATTAGAAGATTTTCCTGGGTTTTGTTTCGCCGATATTTATTTAAAGCAGTCTTGGATAAACGGATGGCATTATTACAATCCACTAGGGTACTATGTTCTGAGTAGAAGAGATGGTTTGTAACCGATCTGTTATTCGAGACCATTAAGTAAGAATTCGTTAAACAAATTTAGAGTAATGTTAATATCCCTGTTATACGATTTTTTAATGATCTTTCTTTTATCTTAGTATAGATTAGTGCAAGATCTTTCATTAACGAGAGTATGTCAGAGGAAAATTTGCTAGCTTCAGTTAGAAGGTCGTTGGTGCCAAGGAAATGTTCGAGGAATGCAATAAGTTGGGTTACATGGAGTGAAAAAGATTCTGGGATGTCTTTATAAAGTTAACACTAAAGGGTTGTTCCATATTTGACGAGTCAATTAAAATGAGGGAGGTTTTGGGAAGGCACACTATTTTGAATATTGAGACATGACTGCAATATGTCCAACCTGTTTGCTAAAAAGTTTTTTAGTCTATTAGTTAAATAAAATCAATTTTCTGTGAATTAAGTTTACAAAAGAAATATTAGTCAATATTTGAAGAGAAAATCAGCACTGTTGGGTAAAATAAAAGTTACGTGGAGAAAACTCACAACACGAGCATATTCATCATCAGGTGATCCACATTTATCATAAGAAACAGGAGAAGTGTTAATCCTAAATCCATGACTACTTTTTTAATTACAGGATTAAAAATGCATGGGCTTACATTAGAAATCAATATTTTTTTGGTAGTTGAAATAAGTCTGTGTATTTAAATTGATAGTAATGTTTTGGAGACTCTAGATGCGAACAGTACGTTTTTGGGTGCAACAATACTACCTGTTGCTTTATTGTAATCAAACAGTACAGTATTGGACAGAGAAGACTAAATTTATTGTCTTGAAAAGGCAAAGGGAGTGGAGGTAATTTCATAGAGGTAGCAGCTGCATCAGATCTGTGTGCATGAGTATTATTTGTATGTGCAGTTAAGTTTGACATGTTGTTCTGATCCTGTTACCAAAACCACAAGCAACTGGTTAAATTAAGAAAAGGTTAAATGAAAGTAAATGTCTGCTCCGATCACAGTCTGCACCTCAGTGATAGATCTATTAAATTTTTAAGCAAATAAGCAACTCAAAATAATCTTTACCTGGTTTGTACGTATCAGCTAATTTATCGTACTTTTTGCAACAACATTTTTTAAGATGATGAAAACTCGTATTAAATTGCTATTAACTTAATGAAATGTGCTCAATGAAGACCAACACGTAAATCATCAAAAATTTAAATATAAATAAATATAAAATGTGTAAAATTATACACAATTTTTATATGTATCTTTCTAATTAATAAATGTTAATTCTGTTACCATTGTTAAAAAAAGAATATCTTTTTTAAACAATGCTGTTACTAATTGATCCTGATTCTCCGTTATAGAAGATCAATTCACCTTCTACTGGACTAAAAGTATTTGTCTTGATGTCACGACTGTATCGACGCTGATGATGTAATGCGGTATGCTTAATATGCTCAGAGACCTTGTCGACATTACAATAATATAATATAAAATAATAAAATAATATAATAAAAAACTTAACAAGACAACTTTGGATAAATAAGTTTTATATCTTTTTCTTCTTAAGGTGCCGTGCATTTCTGCGTAGGCGTCCACCGTACATCGTCTTGTCAGGTGAGATGTTAAATATTCTGGATTAAATAATTCTGTTTTTAGCAGCATTGCGAAGCATTTCATAGCTGTGGATTCCTGTCCATTGTCGAATATTGCGCAGCCATGACATTTTTTTACGTCCGAGACCTCTCCTACCCTCTATTTTCCCTTCGAGTATCAGTTGCTGAAAAGTGTATCGTTCTCCTCGTATAATATGCCCTAAGTATGCAGTCTTCTTACTTTTTACATACAGTTTGTTAATGGAACTGGCCTTTAATGTCCATGCTTCCATTCCGTACAGGATAACAGGCCTCACGTAACACTTAAGCATCTTGTATCGGAGGTTGAAGTCCAATTTGCGATCAGTCAGAAACTTACGAAGCCTCAAAAAAGCATTTCTGGCTTGTTCAACTCTGCTCTTTATTTCATTCTCGGGGTCCCAACCCTCATTCAGCAAACATCCCAAGTATTTGAATTGCCTGACTTGTTTAATTTCTTCTCCAGAGACATATATCTTTGCGTTGGGGTAATCATTTCTACTTATAATCATTAATTTTGTCTTCTTGATATTTATTTTCAAACCCCGAGCTTCACTTGCAAGAGTTAGATCATTTAAAAGGCATTGAAGATCTTCAATGTTATCTGCCACTATGGCTGTATCATCGGAATACCTGATGTTATTAATAAATATCCCGTTAACTTTAATATCCTTATTAGAGTTTTCCACTGCTTCTGCGAAGGCTTTTTCTACGTATAAATTGAACAGCATTGGGGACAGTGTACAACCTTGCCTTACTCCTTTTTTAATGGAGAAATCTTTTGTTTTGTTGGAATTTTGAAGACGTACTGTTGCTGTCTGATTCCAATACAGATTGGCGATGATTCTTATATCCTTTGCATCCAATCCCAACTCTTGTAGGTATTTTATCATCAATTCGTGTTTTACATTATCGAATGCTTTCTCGTTATCGATGAAACAGATAAAAACATCCTTTCTTTGATCTAAACAATTCTGTATCAATGTTTGCATACTAAAGATCGCTTCTCTCGTGCCAAGTCGATTTTTGAAACCAAACTGACTCCATCCACTGACCTCTTCACATTTCTTAAACAATCTAGTATGAAGTATTCTCAGGAAAAGTTTAAAAAGTGACTCATTAGGCTTATTAGTCGGTAGTCCTTGCAGAAGTTCGCACGTGGTGTTTTTGGTAGGGCGATAAATGTAGATCGAAGCCAATCTTTTGGAATCTGGCCCGTATCGTAGATGTCGTTAAAGAGCTTGACAATAATGTCTAGGTTTTCTTCATTAAGTAACTTGATTGTTTCTGCGTGCATATCATCTGGTCCTGGGGTTTTGTTACTTTTTAATAGTTTGATAGCATGTACAATTTCAGCTTTCAAAGTACTTGGGCCATACAAATGGTCTCCCAGTTGTGGTGGTTTTTGTGTTCTGTCATCATTGAACAAATTGGCTGTGTACATTTTCCAAGTATTAAGTATATCGCTAAGGTCCGTTATTAATTCATTTTGGTCATTATGTATACCAGTCACTTGTTTTTTCTTTAAGACACCAGCAATTTCCTTAATTTTCTTGTGAAGATTGAAGCTGTCGCCGAGTTTATATAGGCTTTCAGCCTCGGCGCAAAGTGTAGTCATCCAAATCTCCTTCGCCGCTATAATTTCTTTACGAATTTGACTGTGTATATTTCAGTACCCTACTTCGTCCTGCTGATCTTACACTGCCGGCGTTGTTCCATCATCTCTAATATTTCTTCTGTCATCCACTCATTCTTGGTAGTTGTTTTACTCTCGAGTAGAAAAGTGTTGTTCAACTCATTAAATGATTCTTTTATGGTGGTCCATGACTTTTCAACATCATTCTCAGTTGCCATATTAGAGAACCTATTGTTTATTTCCTCTGTGTACGCTTCATTTGTTTCATTGTTTTTGAGTTTTCTAATGTTTACTGATGGCTTCTGGTGTTTTCTTTTAGCTGTGGCGAGCCTTAGTTTGATATTTGCTACTAAGGGATTGTGGTCGGATCCTATGTCTGCTCCAGGTAATGCAGATACCTTAGTAATAGCATTCCTGAGTTTTATATCAAATTAAACTTGGGAAAACAACAGGCTATTTTTAAAAATTAAGTGTTTTAATAAATAGAGCAGTAAAGGCCAGTTTTGCTAGTTTTTGTCAAATATTGGTATAAAAATTATATCTTTTACGGATAGACAGATGATACAAAAATATCTGACTGCTGTTGCAGAAATAACGTTTCCTCATCAAATAAATATTATCTTAAACCATAATTTATCAATATTCACAATTGCAAGCAGAATTGAGACTTTGAATGAAGAATGGGAAGGAACCTGTCCAATCAACTTTGAATGAGTCATGGAGGGTACTGAGAGGATTAAAACAAAACTCAAAAGAAAAAATTAAATTGGGAAATATACAGGACAAAGAATGAAAGTACTATTACAAGGTACTGTCAACATAACAAAGACCACAATTCACTGGAAAAGAAAACAGGCGAAGACGAAGCAGATCCCCACAACAAGAATTAGAAATAATAGATAGGAACATGAGAATGGCCATAAAAGCAATTAAAAATAATTATGCACCGGGACCTGGAGGCATCTCACCTGAGCTTATAAAATACGGCTCAAAAAAATTACACCGGATAATACAATGGATATTTTAGAAAGTCATATAAGTAATATAATCAATAGGAAGATTATATGAAAAGATACTGCGAGAAAAGATAGAGCAAGCGATTAAAGGCAAAATCGGGGAGGATCAGGCAGGCTTGTCGGCAGGAAGATCATGCATAGACCACATACAAATTAAAACAAATGTTGGAAAAGAAAAAAGCAAAAAAAGAGATATACATTTGGAATTTGTGGACCTGAGAAAGGCGTATGACTCTTTACCAAGGTCAGAACTATGAGAGGCAATGTACAAATTAAAAATACAGACGGAACTCATAGAAGCTATAATACCAAGGCTGGCCTAGATATTAACCTCGCGAAAACGAAGTACCTATCTACAAGTTAAGAAGTCATAGAAGATCTACAGATTGATGACAACGTAACAATCAAAGGAAAGGAAAAATTTAAATACTTTGGGTTTATAATCACGAAAAAGGCACAACAGAGAAAGAAATTACGCAGAGATTAGGACAAACAAGAACAGCAATCCAATCCGACAACTTAATTCAGTATGGTGAAATAGACACCTAAATATGAAGACAAAAACACAGATTTATAAAAGATTAGTGCGAAGTATTATGATATATGGGGCTCAAAAAAGTAATACAAAGAAGAAAAATAGCAGTAAGATAGTACCAACAGAGATGGAATGCCTGCGACGGAATGCATAGTATGGACATGTAAGAAGAACCAGCGACAGCAGATGGATAAAGAGAATAACCAAATGGATCCCCATAGAAAGGAGGAAAAAAGGACGACCCCGAAGTAGACGTCGCCATGAGTAAGAGAAGCCTAAACGATGGAGAATTGTTTTTACCGTAAGATTATTACTAGACTTTGGCAAATATGCAAATAAAAAAGTATGAAATATGCCCATAAATATGCAGTATTTTGTGCAAAAATATGCAGTATTTTATGCAAAATATGCATATTTATCTAAAAAATATGCATGTAATAAAATTTACAATATTTTTTTATTTACAAAAGTACCTACAATATTATAAATATATAACATACACAATTATTTTAACATATAAATATTATTTTGACATGTTAACTATATGTGAACCAACTATTATAGCACCAATATTTAAATGGAAAGTTATTCGTTATTTGTAGTGTAGTGGTAGTGTTCACTATATAATCAGAATCTCCTTTCACTCACCTAATGCAAATATGAATGACTGCACTACTCGGAAATGAAATCTAAAAAACGTTTGCTGGAAGAAATATAGTAAAATGATAGAAGCGGATATCACTGACATACAGCAAATATTATTTTCAAACATAGATAATGATTTAAATGCATTCACATCATTAATTACAAATGCTGTAACACAACATACAGGTATGACCAAACGTTCACTAAATTTAGCTCCTTGTCCAATTATTAAATCATATAAAAACTTTTTCAACAAATATAAAAGAAACAAAACCAAACGAAACAAGAATAGGAGAACACAGTCTTAGAACGAATTTGTATCAAGTATAAATAAACAATATCGACTTCTATTGTCTAGAAAAATATTAGAAAAATTTCAGTTAATCAATATACTCAATCTATCTAAATTGTAGCAAATGAATATAAAGTTGTCATTAATAGAAAGGAAACAGCTTAGGTATTAGTAGCGGAGTTTGAAAACAATTCCAATGATCATTATTATACAAAAACAATTTTAGAAACACAACTTATAAGTAAAAAAGTACCTTTATATTTTACCGAAGAAGAATTCCATCCGATTATTTCGGATACATACAATTCCAGGACCTGATAATATACCGGATATTTTGTTACAAAAATTTTTGGATAAAAGCAAAGATCTGCTTAATTTATTTAATTATATATATATGGACTAATAATGTATTTCCAGGTAGTTGGCTTCTAGTAGTAGATGAGGTTATAATACTTCTTTTACTAAAACCAGACAAACTGAGAACAAAATCAGACTCACATAGATCAATATACCTAACAAATAATGTCATACGTAAAGTTATGTCTAAAGTGATAAACCGCAGACTACTCTAGTATATTAATCAATATAAATTACTAGCTTTTGAAGAAAGTGATTTTAGTAAACGTATGCACTACCGATAATATAATTGACTTTGAATCCCAAATCAATGCAGGATATGAGAATCACAAACAAGCATCTCAGTGTTTGCCAACATTACTACAGCATATTATACAGGTTTAAAATTATTTAAGCATTTCAAACAATACTGAAGTAGTCTATATACAAAAAATTTTGTTTAAAATCCTTTATAAAAGGTATATAAAAATGCCTCAAACGGGCTATCACAAACACATTGCAAAATGTTTTCGGATTAAACAATCCATCATCAGTGCAAACGGTTGTACATGCTAGTAGCCACCAAAATATATGGGTAAAAACCCTTTAAATGTTATATATTTCTAATTTGTGATGGTTAAGTTACCGTTGGATAGGTAACATGGCGGAATATGACTCTACATGAGTAAAATGGTCCTGAGACGAAGTGTCTACGAGTTAACTACGAGTGTCAACAGTTGTCATCAACAGGTCCTCGTAGACACTTCGTCTCAGGACCATTTGACTCATGTAGTCATACGCCGCCATGTTACCTATCCAACGGTAACTTAACCATCACAAATTAGAAATACTAATATTGTAAAACAACTTCAAATTTATAACATTTAAAGGGTTTTTACCCATATATTTTGGTGGCTACTAGCATGTACAACCGTTTGCACTGATGATGGATTGTTTAATCCGAAAACGTTTTGCAATGTGTTTGTGATAGCCTGTTTGAGGCATTTTTATATACCTTTTATAAAGGATATTAAACAAATTTTTTTGTGATATATGGTTATAAGCCAGTTACAGGAACTTAGTTTTCTCGTGGAATTTTAGTCTATATACATTATCTTAATTTTGTTGGTGCAGAAGTAGTGTATTTCAACATGTATTAGTTCTCTTCTAATCTAAGTTGGTTTAAACCAAATGTACTAAATGCATAACTAGTCTATCTGGAGATAGACTAGTTCTGCGCTCGCCAGATCGTGGCAGCGCTAGTCTGGTTTTTGTAAATATATTACCAACAACGGTTTTGTAATTACCACTTCCAGATCACAGGCTGTGACTGAAACTAAATTTGTAGATGGACATGTTCATAATTTTCCAACTACATCTTATTCTGAAAAAATAAGTCCACAAAGAAAAGAAGGTCAGGAGAATCATGGCGTAGAAATGAGATTTAAAGTAAGAGGAATCGTGAAATAGAGTATGTAAACAGAGTGCAAGCAAGAGCAAAGGAGGCCCCGTGTAATAATTGTAGGTTTAATTGTGTTTCAAATTTTACAGAAGAAAAACGTACTATGACATTGGATACATTCTAGAACCTAGAAAACATTAACCGTCAGAGGAATTTTATTATAAACAATGTAGAGGCGAAGCCTATTATGCACTTAAGAGTAAGAATAATAAAACTGATAACTACACTAATGATGTTAACGATAAGGATGATAAAAAACGTCGCAAGTAGTAGTAGAAAACAATCACGTAGATCTATGTCTTATTTCTATTATCCTTGTACTTCTGAAAAAAGGAAAGAGTTTGTAGAATGTTTTTCCAAAACCATTTTCCAAAAGAGATAAAATACTGAATACAGTTAGCGAAGATCAAAGAGGAAAAATCTGTGTGCTACAAAATTATCTGACAAAATAAAACAGTCAGTGATGGATCGTATAAATGTTTCTGAGGGTAGAAAGCCATTATTGTCGAAAAGATACACAGATGCAATATTTAGATTCAAATCTAAATATAAAAAAATTATGATTTATATAAAGAAGACTGTGAAAATAAAAATATTTAACAATTCGCTAAGTTGTCACTGTATAGATCTTTATTCAACACAAATTTTAATCTTGGATTCTTCTAACCAAAAAATGATTTGTGTGACTTATGCAAAAAACATAAAAACAGCAATGAAGAATAGAGAAATGAAGTGAAAGATTTAATTGAAGACCATTTAACGAACAAGGTTCTTGCAAGAGAAACAAAAGAAAAATCAAAGAAGAGATGTGAAAATGATGATACCTATTTTGCATCTGTGTTTGATATGCTACGGGTTCTTTAAACGCCACATTTAGATGTATTTCAGTTTTATTATTGTAGAATGTTTTCTATTTACAATAAGAGTATTTATGATCTTCATAAAAAAAGGTTATTTCTACCTTTTCTACCTCTACCTTTTCTATGTGGGATAAGACAAAAGGACAGAGCGAATCCACTAAAGTAGCTTTCTGTGTTACAAAATTAATAGAACAAAATGCTCTAAAAGGAAAACAAGAAGAATGTTTTTTTTTTCTGACAATTGTGTGGGACAAAATCTCAACAGAAATATTGTCGTAATGTATAAAGATCTAAGATTAAAGTTTCCCATTTTTTCTTGGAAAAGGGATATACCCAAAACGAAGGTGATAGTATACATAGTAATATTAAGAGGTCTTAAAAAAATGTTGCTATATAATTACTATTAAACTGGGAATAAGCCACAATTAAAGATAAAAATACGTTTATTGACGTTTCAATTTCCACTTCGGAAATCGTTCTCAAAATACAAACAGTAAATTAAACAAATTTTGTTTTTTGTTACATAGTGAAAAATTCTTCTAATAATTTAATTTTATCTGACTCATTTATATTGACAATTCAGACATACATTATGCATTTTAAAGTAGATGACTTTAAAATGATATTGCCAATATTGTTGAGTTGCGCTCCTGGGACGACTTTACTTATAAGATAGTTCATTCGATTACATGAAATCAACTTTAACTTGAGAATATTCGTCAGAAAAAAATCATAGCATGTAATTCGTCTTTAAAAAGACAAACACATGACATGATGAAAGTAAAATTCTCCTGTTAGTGATTCCATAGTAAATTATGAGGGAAAAACCAGGAAAAAATGGAAAAAAAAACCTATGGAATCACTAACAGGAGAATTTTGCTGTCATCATGTCATGTGTTTGTCTTTTTAAAGACGAATTAGGTGATACATGCTATGATTTTTTTCTGACGGATATTCTCAATTTAAAGTTTATTTCATGTAATCGAATGAACTATCTTATAAGTAAAGTCGTTCCAGGAGCGCAACTCAACAATATTGGCAATATCATTTTAAAGTCGTCTACTTTAAAATGCATAATGTATGTCTGAATTGTCAATATAAATGAGTCAGATAAAAATAAAATTATTAGAAGAATTTTTCACTATGTAACAAAAAACAAAATTTGTTTAATTTACTGTTTGTATTTTGAGAACGATTTTCGAAGTGGAAATTGAAACGTCAATAAACGTATTTTTATCTTTAATTGTGGCTTATTCCCAGTTTAATAGTAATTAATTTACAATGCCACATGAAAATAGCTTCAGAACAATGTTGCTATATACTTGCTAAAGTCAGTAGTACCTTATTGCACGAACAGCATGTAGAAAGATTCCATACAGTGTTACAAAAATTAATGAATTTTACAATTTTGTTGAATTTAGAAAACATGGCTACTTAATGGTTTTTGTATGTAATGTGAATTTTATCAGAATTAATATTGAGCGTAGTACAAGAAGAAAAACTTTGTCAGTACATAATGTACTTGCACATGTTGAATGCTGAAAATGTACCTATTGGTACAAAGAAATTAGAGGATTTGAAATATCTATGTAAATCATTGGTCATTCCGACCGTGTACCATAACTTATATTTAAATTTAAAATCATATAGAACTAGCATAAGTCCAGATAAATTACTTCTGCACTAATAATTCTGATGCAGCACTAGTCTATGTCCACATAATTTTTTATTAAAACAATAAAACAAAAAAATAGTTTTATAATAATGTAAAAGTTTCTGAATGAATTGAAAAGTATGCACAAAGTAAACGTTAATCTTTGAAAAACAAAATAATGAAAAACTACTCTTCTGAAAAACATCAAATTGCTCTTCTGAAAAATTGTGATTTCGAACATAGACTAGTTCGGTTCTAAAGCAGCGCTATATGTTGACTAGAAATGAATTGATCGAGAGTAGTAAATTGATGTCAAGAACCGCTATTCTATGACCTTACTCAGGACGACGCCATTTTGTGGCGTTACTTCCGTGACTCTCGTTTAAGCTTATTAAAGTAGGGAAAAAAGTAATACAACGTCAGTAAAGAAGCTTCGCTTTAAAAATCAGTATTTAAACCAAAATCTTAATACGATGAATCAGTGTCATGTATTTTTCTTGGATATTTTATAATTTTCACAAAATCTGTAAAGCTATAAAAAACAATAGCATTTGTAAAATAAAAAGCAAAACTAGAGTTCGCATTTTTACAAATAAAACGAATTTTTACAAACAAAAACAAGTGACGAGTGAAATACATCACTATCTATTCCTTAACTTTAAATTTTGTTTTTAAAAATTTTGTACTAAAATTTAATATGAAATGTTACCTTCAAAATTTAACAAATATACTTACATTATGTTAAATATCACTTGGGTTAAGTTAAGAATAATACACAATCGTTGTTCTGTTGATGGGCTTCGTATGAGCAAAATCCTATTTACTATTTCTTTTTATATTTCATATAAAAAAGGGTTAATGAGAACAGATAGCAATCCTGTTATATGCCAAACTGGTAATAGTCCAAGAGCCCAAAACACTTTTATTTACATCGATTTATTAAATATTTATATATATATATATATATATATATATATATATATATATATATATATATACGTACATATATATAAATATATATATATATATATATATATATATATATATATATATATATATATATATATATATATATATAATATAAAATTAATGTTTCTTGGGTTTAGGTTCAATAAAGTTCACTAACTGTGAAGATGTCTATATCGGTCAAACCAGTCAACTGCTCTAATCCAGAATTCGTTCTCACAAATATGACAAGAACAACGTCACTGCGCTCACAAAACATGAAAGCAAAACAGAAAAAAACAAAAAAAAAGAGGGAGATATATATACGAATCAATAGAAATAAAAAGAAATACCAACGCAATAAATGACAAAAAAGATACACAAAACCTAAATAAATTATATTTCAATCTGACTTAAACAATTATAATATAACATCATAAAGAGCTCTTAAAGTCATAACATATCTCCACCTTCATGAACGATACTAGACATGTGGCTATTTCGTTAGCTCCTCTCTTTCCTTGGCTTTCATTCCAATAATAGCAGTGGCCTTTCCGTGTTGTACTTTCATAGACAGTAAAGTTATACAATGCCAATTTTCTGGAGTAATAAAGTAGCATACTTTCCCCGTACGGTGTATTTAAAACTTTCTGTAAGTCGAAGAAAACACACAGAATACTATTTTTCTCATGAATTTTTTGGTGATATTTAAATCTCTTCCTTCTTTCAACTTTTTCTTTATCATCTTCTTGCTTTTCTACTTTAGTTTCCGGTCTAGGGTTGTTTTCGTAACCAACACACTTGACACATTTGTCTTTCTTGGGAATACGAATTCCGATATTGAATTCGTTCGTAAATATTTTTCTAAATAACCTCTCTGACACAACATCTATAAATGTTTCTATTTCTCTTTTCTTATATAGATTATAAAGATTTGTAATATTCTTAAACTAATTGGGCAAATAAAGTTTGGAGGAGTCTTTTCTTGCATAGTGTGACGGCACTGCTGGCAAACTTGTAATGAAGTTTTGTACAGAGTTCAACACTTCTTCTTTTGTTTTATTCGAAGGGATAGTTTTTCCTTGCATATCCTCTTTTCCCAAACCATAACAAGCATTAGAGAGTGTGCAATAAACATATCTTTGTGATACGTTCAACGTAGATAATAAAAACTTCAGACAAACTTGACGTTGTCCTTCACCTTCATTAATAAAATATAGAAATGTATTGGACTTTCTGCTTTCAGGTTTTACTCTCTTTCTCTTAACAGATTCTTTCTTTGACATCGAAACAAGCCAATCGCGACGTCGTTGTGGACATAGTGACCAAAAGTAATTAAATATGTTCAATCTTCTTTCCTCAGATTTATCGTCACAGCGATTAGTGCATTTCTTTGGTTGACATGGATTTGGTCCTATTTCTTTTGCTGGAACTTCTATGCCATTTTTCTTCTTATATTGTTTGCCACTTCGATATAATTGTTGCCTTTCGTTTGCTTTATTAGGCCGATTTTTCTTATATGCTGATTCTCCCACTGTTCCATTTTCAGCAGCAACCACTTCTCTGTTTTCTTCTCTTTCCTTTTCAATCTCTTTTTGGATTCTGTTTCCTCTGTACTATATTCTTCCTCAGACGAACTGTTCAATTACAAATTAACCCCTTAATTTGTAATCTCACATTATTCTTAACTTCTTAATCTTTTATAGTTTCACCGTGTATAAGTTTGCATTATATATATATATATATTGCAAAACCATATCGTATGATAATTTAATAATTAGTTCATTTACCTACAACTAAATAAATTGCCGAATAATAATATTTTCTAATTGAACTTCCTAAGTGTCGCAATTAAGGCGTAGATTAAATTGTATTATAAGCAAAAGTTAGGTGGTGTGATATGAACGAAGCAATGACCTAAGGTGCTTATGTATCTATTATGTGTGAGATTATAAATTGGGGGATTTGAGTTCAAATGAACACAGTCAATATTAAGTAGTTACCGAACGAACACCATATTGTGTAATTACGAGTTGCTGTCAATAAATCATCACTTTTACTCCACAACTTCCACATTTATTAACCCTATCATCATCGATCGAAGAAAAGCGGACAAAGGGGCATTTACGAACCGAAACGAACTTCACTACTAAGTTCGATATTTTCCATTGGTCCTTCGTCAAAACATCATCAAAAGGGCGTTAATTGGTTTGGAGCTTCGAAGGAGACGACCCTTAGCGACCCGTAGAGAAAAGAAAAAAGAAATAAAAAAGACCAGAAAGCACCGAAATAAGGGGTAGGAGCCTTACGAGAGCCTTTGATCACCAGAGAACCTTAATAGCAGTCCTTAAGTCTACTATTCCAGCAGTTTGGAGGTCCAGTTTCCAGCAGAAAAATCTAGTAGCATCCAGAGATCCAGCTCACCAGTTCCAGTTGCAGTTCTAAGAAGGAAGCAGGAACATACAAGTGAACGTCGGGATAAAACTGTAAGTTTTTGAATATTTATTATCATTTAGAGCAGTGCATTAATTTAATATATTAAAAAGATTATTAAAGAAACTTAAGATTCAAACTGAATAATACTAATTTGAAATATTTTATTCTGCATACTTTTTTACTTAAAATAGTAATAGTTTGTCTACAGCTAATTCAAATCTAATAGCTTAATTATCTTAATTTTAATTATATTCGATAATTTGATTCTTATAATTTAAAATTCTTAAAACATTTGAATTTCATAATATAGTGAATTATCGTGACAATTCGTTATTTTTATACACATTAAGAGTTCATTCTTCCAAAATAGTATTTGTAGTAGTTGCATTTTTATATAAAGAATTTCTTTTCTCTCTGGTTACAAGTGATAATATTACATTCTTTAATTGTACTATATAGCCGTGTCACAAAGGTTAGACAAGAGGTCATTTTGCGTTATTGTCTAAGGTAATCTTGCTAACACTAGTTTAAAAGTTGAAATTAGGTCAAACGTATATTGGTTTAAAATGGAACGATTATATTTAGATCAGGAAAAGCTAGGTCAAGAAATTACGAAGCTTTTAAATAATTTGCGAAAACTACGAAAAGAAAAACGAACGAGAGAATATTTAAACATTAAAAGACAGACACTTGATGAATTGTGGAATGACCTTGAAGATCAAAACACAGAAATTGAAGAGAAAGGTTCGAGAGTTGATAAATATTTTACATCTAACTTTTACGAACAAGTACAAAAAAGATATGAAGAAACGAAAAAGATTTTAGAGGAATTTATTAAAAGTTCGTACAAGTCTTCGACAAAAATTAGAGAAATAGAAATTAGGATGGGGAAACTTCATCATTTATTGGAAGACGACGAAACCGATGAAGATTTACATGAGGATTTAAAAGAAGAGGTACAAAAAATAGATACATTAATAATAGAAATAACTGTGGACAATGAACAGGATGCACAAGAAGAAGGTGAAATAGAAAGATTTTATACAATGAAAAGAAGGGTGCGGTCGATCATAAAAGAAAATAAGAGATTAGAGGCGGAAGGATGCAAGAAAGACAAAATAATATTACCCCAAGTGAAGTTACCCTGTTTTGAAGGACGGTATGAATCCTCGGTAACATTCTATGATATTTTTAAACGTTTGATACATGAGAATAATCAACTATCAAATGTGGAAAAAATGCAGTATCTGAAGACAAATCTCCAAGGAGAAGCAAGTAGAATAATACAACATTTAAACACAACAGAAGCAAACTACAGTGCTGCCTGAAAAATGTTGCAAGATCGATACGATAATCCAAGGATGAATCTATTTATATTAATAGACAAGATACTTCAGGCTGCGGAGATAAAAGAAACGTCAGCAAAGGCGCTGAAATCATTACATGATACTCTCCACGAATGCTTAAAAGCCATTAGTGGACTAGGTGTAATGACAGAGTCCTGGAGCCCTCTTATAGCAAGAATAAGTATGTTAAAGTGGGACACAGAAACCAGGAGATTATATGAAACGTCAATTCAAGACAGTAGGGACATTCCGAAATATAATTTAACTTAGGAATTCCTACAAAGAAGATTCCAGACATTGGAGATGTTGGAAACAGAAAGGAAAGGAACAGATCATAGACAACAGGTAAAGAAGAAGATAACCTGTGTGGTGTGTCATGAAGAACATAAACTGTTGAACTGTACAACGTTTCTACGTCAACAAGTACGTGAAAGAAACAAAATCGTAAAGGAAAAGCAATGGTGCGATAGATGCCTACTACACAAAAGGGAAGTACCATGTTATTCCTCTCATAGATGTGCAGAATGTGGTGGACAGCACCATTCATTACTACACATGTTAGAAGGTCAGTATGATAACAGAAGGAATTCTGAAAACAGAAGGCCACAGAATAGACCAAATTCTAGTGGGTGCCAGTATGACAACAGAAGGAATTCTGAAAACAGAAGGCCACAAAATAGACCCAATTCTAGTGGAAACAGAGGTGACAACAGTTACGACGGATCGTCAAGGAGACAAGAGAATGCCGTGAGCTGTTTAAGTCATCATAATAAAGAACTGCTACTTGCAACGGCATTAGTACGAGTAAGAGACTCAAAAGGAAGCTCACAATTGATAAGAGCATTGATTGACCAAGGCTCGCAGTCATCATTCATTACGAAGCAGGCCGATACAAGTCTCGGAATAAAAAGAAAAGCTGTCCACGCTCAGATATCTGGAATTGGCAATGAAGACCAAAGGACGTCGAAATGGAGCGTAACATTAAACTTAGAGGCGCATTTCAAAAATAAATTTGAAATGAATACCGAAGCAATTGGGCTAAGAAAGATAACAAAAAATCTACCGGAGAAAAAAAATACAAATAAAAGAAAAGAAACAATAAAGGAGTATCAGTTGTCCACAGGAACATACGGTATGAAGGCATCATTAACAGACTCCTTAACAACATTAGGAACACATTGGCACTTTACACCAGCCTATGGGACACATTTTGGAGGTTTATGGGAAAGTGCTGTTAAAATTATGAAATATCACTTGAAGAGAGTAATTGGGGATAGTTCGTTAACATACAAAGAGCTAAGCACAGTGCTAGCTCAAATAGAGGCATGCATGAATTCCCGACTTTTATGCGCTGATACGAAAGATACGGAGAACAGAATAATAATAATTTCAGGACACTTTTTAATTGGGAGAGAACTAATTTCGCCAAATAGGGAGGAAGAGTTGAGCACATACCCGAATATGCCACAAAGGTGGAGGCAGCTAGAAAAAGTAAAAAGAGATTTTTGGAACAGTTGGAGACATGACTACTTGTCAAATTTACAACAGCGATATAAGTGGCAAAACCCCGTTACAAACCTAGAAAAAGAAGAATTGGTGATTATAAAGGAGGATGACACCTCGCCGGGGAAATGGCCACTAGCGAAGATAATCGAAACACATCCCGGAGCTGAAGGTTTAACAAAAGTCGCAACAGTTCAAAAGGCGAACGGAAAAGTAACTACTCGTCCTATACACAAGTTAATACCAATAGTACGAGAGCCAACGTCACGAAAGACAAATAGAGCACGTAGTATCTGGAGAACATTTATGTTTTGCATCCTATTTTTAGTATTTTTAAAGCCATCAAATGCAGGTTTGTACAAAATTTATACCCCGTCCCCCGGATTATATTTAGAGCATCTAAGCGATGTGTACATAGATCGAGGGATATTTAAAATAAAAACTTATCTAGAAAAGAAAAAAATTTTAGATGGTGAACAAACGATAGATTCAATGGTAAAAACGCTGAAAGATATGTGTAAGATAAGCAATATAATAAATTGTGATTCACTATCGAGCCAGCTAAAAGAGGAACAAGAACGAGCAAAAATGATAAGTCGAGCTTTAGATCTGGAAGTCAAAAGAAGGCCGAAGAGGGGTTTTCTAGGAACAGTCCTCACATCAGTATTTGGGGTAAATGATGAAGTATACAGGGACATAGATTCCTTGGACGAAAATCAGAAGGATCTAATAAAAAATTCAAAACATCAGACGAAGCTGATGTTACAACCAATAGCCTCGATTAACTCTACAGAAGAAAGAATAAACGTACATCTAAATAGGTTCCGAGAAGCACTGATAAACGGAACTAGGGAAATGTCTAAGGGGCTAAGTGATGTCTCATATAGAGCTGATACATTAGAGAAGGAGTACATACGACTTAAAGTGGAAACGACTTATAACCGTGCAATGGAATATGCAAAACAATATTCGAACACATACAAAAAAATATTAAATCTTCATTACAATCATGGACACTTCATAGACATTATAAAACCTGGACAAATAGAGTCAATCATTTCGAATGCTACAAGGTTCCTTCCACAAGGAGTAGATATAAGAAGGCAACCAATAATAGATACGGTCGTACAAAATGAAAAAGGAGACATCGTCATTATTGGCTATTTCCTAATAATTGACAACATTAGATACAACCTACTGAGAGTCACAGCTCTTCCGTTGTCGGTGAGAGGTGGTGTTGTGCGTTCGTTGTTGGTCCCAAGGAATCTACTTGCAGTAGATTACAATACCTTACATTATTTTGAAGTGACATATGAAGAAAAAGGAAGGTGTATAGAACTAAACAAAGGAAAGTTGGCATGTTCACCAATGGGAATCATTAATATGGATACTTAGCCAAACTGTATCTTAAATGAATTATATGATAGAACGACCAATATCACTTGCAATATAATAGAATACACGATAAAGGAAGCCAGTTGGTTGAAAATGAGCACACCAAATCTGCGGTTAGTCATTCCACCATACGCTATAAATTTAGCTATAATGTGCGATGGTTCTCTATCTGAACACATAATCGATCAAACGAGTTTTATAAAACTGTCACCAAAATGCGTTGCTCAGACTCGAAACATAACGTTACTCACATCCAGTAACGGATTGGAAACAGCAATTGGAAGCTACTTAAAGACTCCCGTCATTCCCATTGCAGAGCTTATGCAGAGGCCAATCATAAGGTAGAACAACATTCCCAAACATAATATAGATATTCGGGGAGATGAGTTGCCAAATATTATACTTGAGGCAGAGCAGTTTGACCAAGATATATCAGAACAGACGTGGAAAACCATTGCTAACCATTAGTGGATTCCTCATTTAACCACGGGACTAGTCACTTTATTCATTTTTATGTTGATTGCCATTACGTGGAAGGTAGTCAGATATTTTCGAAACTACAAGAGAGCCAGAAAACAAAGGCATCAAGGTTCTTACATCCAACCTCATCCAGCGCCTCGAAGACATACTTCATCACAACCAAATTTAGGTAGTACTTTAAAAAAGCCCCTCCTAGATCAATTTCACTTATGAGCTTAGATTTGAATTAGATAGTTTAGCTGAAACATGAATTCTAAATAATCAAATTATAGGTAGCACTGCTCGGGTGAGATAATAATTCAAAAACCTAGTGAATTAGTGTTATGTTTATTCAGATTTAGCCATACGGCTCACACTCCCTCTAAGGGGAAAATTCACTCATCCCAGATACCTACGGTATCAAAAGGATTGAGCTCTGGTGGGACTCTTTCCATGTTATCGAGTCCTAGGTGACTTTGTACGTCGGTGTACCTCCCAAAAATTTTCGCACGCATCTGGACGTCGAAAGTAGCACAGATTTCTGCATGATCTTATATAGATGTTCATTTAGACCCAGCTTTTTTATGTTTTCTAGGAGGTTCTTCGGAATGACTCCAGTGGTAGAAAGAATAATAGGTATCGTCTGGGTACTTTCCATTCTCCATTGTCTCCTTATTTGTATTTCCAGATCTCTGTACTTGGCGATCTTTTCGTTGTACTTAACACGCAGATTATTGTTGTTAGGTATCGCCACATCGATTAGAGTTGTTTGTCTTGTTAGTTTATTAACTAGCACGAGATCTGGTCTATTATGTGCTACAGTTTGGTCTGTGAGCACAGTGCGATCCCAGTATAGCTTGTAGTTGTCATTCTCAAGCATACTCTCTGGAACGTATTGATAATATGGGAGATGGTTTGTTTGTAGAAGTCCCAGTTTAATAGCTATCTCTTGATGGAGGATCTTCCCTACTGAGTCATGCCGTTCCTTATATTCAGTTGCAGCAAATGCCTGGCAGCCTCCGGTAAGATGTTGGATCGTTTCTTGGGCTTGACATCCATATCGGCATTTGTCGTTTTGGACCTGAGGGTCTTTGACAATATATTTCAGGTAATTTTTGGTTGGTATAACCTGATCCTGAATGGCGAGTAATGAACCTTCTGTTTCAGGGAACATCTTTCCTGATGTCAGCCAATAGTTCGACGCTATATTGTCGACATAGTCTTGACTGACCTCATTCGGATGTCGCCCGTGTAGAGGTTTACCCATCCAGATGCGCATTTTTTCGTTCTTAGTAAGATGGTCTATGCGCATTTCTTGTTCCCTCAGTTTGATCGGTGTTGTATCATCTACTGCACAAATCGCGCGATGAAGAGTAGATGTCTCCGCCTGCACCTGAAAATAAGTTCTTAAATTAGTAATCTGTTTTTCTAATTGCTCGCTTATATCAATAAGTCCTCGTCCTCCTAAATACCGCGGTAATGTCGTTCTTTCTACTGCACTTCGAGGATGGTGTTTTTGTGCCTTTGTGAGGTGTGTTCGTACTTTTCTCTGAAGAGTTTCTATATCCGTTTTAGTCCACTTAATAATACCAAATGAGTAGCTAAGCGCGGAAAATGCATAGGTGTTTAATGCCTTAAACAAATTTTTACTATTAAGATGTGAGCGGAGTAGCTGTTTTACTCTTCGTATGAACTCTGATGTTAATTCGATTTTCATTTGTTTATGGTCAATTTTCCGCGCTTGCTTTACTCCTAGATATTTATACATGTCATTTTCGCCCATAGCCTCGATGTTTTGGCCATTTTGCATATCGAATCCCCCGGGCTGAACCTTTCCCTTAACTATATTTAGTACACGACATTTGTCTAACCCAAAGTGCATACTGATATCATTTGAAAAAGTTTCCACAGTTTTTAGCATTTGATCTAAGTGATTTCGAGTGGAAGCCATTAGTTTCAAATCATCCATATACAACAGATGATTAAGCTTTGCCACTACATTGTTGTTGTTTTTAATGCTAAAACCTGAGTCACTAGAGTTTAATAGCTGGGATAGTGGGTTCATCGCTAGACAGAACCACAAGGGACTCAGCGAGTCTCCTTGGAATAGACCGCGGTTAATTGCGATATTTTCCGTTTCTATATTGTTTTCACCAGGTGTTTGGAGGTAAATTTTAGCCTTCCAATCTGTCATTATATGTCTTAAGAAGGTCACTATATTATCATCGACTTTATATATTCTTAATATATCTACCAGCCATTCATGCGGTACTAAGTCAAAGGCTTTCTTATAGTCAATAAAGGCAGTGAAGAGGTTCCTTTTTTTGGTGTATGCCTGGTTAGAAATGACTGAGTCGATAATAAGTTGTTCTTTGCAACCCATGGAGCCCTTAGCGCATCCTTTCTGTTGAGGTTCTATGATATTGTTTAGAGCGCAGTGTTGGTAGATACGCTGGGCTACACAGGATGTGACCAATTTATACAGAGTTGGAAGACACGTAATTGGGCGGTATTTGGCTGGATCTTGGGTATTATTTTGATCCTTCGGTATTAAATAAGTCGTTCCCTGAGTTAGGAATGATGGTATTTCCTGCGGATTAGAAATAAGGCGATTAATTAATGTTGACAGGCACTCATGAGCACTCCAGAACTTCTTAAGCCAGAAGTTTTGAACTCCGTCTGGTCCAGGAGATTTCCAGTTATGAAGCTCCTTGATGATATTAGAGACTTCTTCTGTGGTGAAGGGTTCATAAACAGTTGTGCGGTAGTGTTGACAGCTGTGCGTCGTATCTTCTATCCATCCAGCATTGGTGTTAAGAGCAGCTGGTGTGGAAAGTTGATTTCCCCAAAACTCCTGAATGTCTTCTTGGCTTGGGTATGATTTATTGGCACTTTCGACAGTGGAATTAAGTTTCCGATAGAATGCCTTCTCGGCATGCTCAAAAAGCGCATTGTCACTTTTCCTGCTGTTACTAACCTTGTACCTCCTTAGTCGTCCGGAATAAACGGAGAGTTTTTGTTTTAATGTATCCAGGCACTGATGGGCTGTGATGTTTACTGGATCATATTGCGAGTGTCTTGCAGTGCTTAGCATTATTTGATCAGCTCTTTTAATGACTTTTCTACTTGTTGTTCCTCGTATATATTCTGTCATTTGACCAATGTCCCTACGCAGTAATTCAATCTTGTTTAGAAGCCGTTTCTCCCAGGCTGCAACTCTGTTATCAATCCTTCCGACATTGGTACCCCGTCGTGTTCTGATCTTAATTCCCATTATATTAGCTGTTACTGTTGCTGCACAGTAAATAAGCATATGCAAATATTCCAGCGTATGGGCTTCTACGACGTAATTGGGTAGGACTTCAGTATTTATAATTTGTAACAGAGCACCTAGTTTTTTAGAAGAGTTTATTTTTGGTAGCGGTGGTCTGCTAGGTGGATTTGTTCCATTAAACTCTTGTACAGCTCGTGCCATTTCGCTTACCAGAGTATCGCGTAACTCGTTGTTGTCCTGTAGTGTATTATCAGGTTGAGTTTCTTGTATGGTAAGCTCAGGAATCTGCTCATGTCTTTCATTAGGGACTTGATCTACATTTACCTCTTGGTGATTATCTCCCGTTCGACTTCGCTTCTGATGGTATTGCGTCTAGCCTCTGGGATAAGATTATTTCTTATAATTACCCGGTATTGATCAGCAACTCGTTGTTCAGTTACTTGAATTTCTGGGTACTCCCTGCAAAATTCGGCATAGAGATTTTGTCGATACCCGATCGTTTCTTGACCGAGGTTTGTCACCTGGTAATAGAAGCGCAAAATATTCTCATTTATGGACGCAGTCCATTTCATGCGCTGCCTCGGTCGTCCCGCTTGGGTGAGCGCCGGCTGATGTTCCAGCGCAGCACCTTCAGCGAGTGGAGCTCTTGTTGTTGTTTGGCTCGCTTGTGGTTGTTCTTGCTGTTGTTGTTGGGCTGTAGCTGATTTTATGACAGGGGCCCGCCTCCTCAACACCCTGCCACCGACGTCCCGCATGCTGTCACGTCCAGCGCCGGCTCCAGACGTGCCCTGGCGATCCCCAGGCAGCGACCCTAAACATAAATTATTATTCTCCATTATCATGGGTGTACATTTATGTTTATTATTATTATCCCAGATTTAGCCATACGGCTCACACTCCCTCTAAGGGGAAAATTCACTCATCCCAGATACCTACGGTATCAAAAGGATTGAGCTCTGGTGGGACTCTTTCCGTGTTATCGAGCCCTAGGTGACTTGGTATGTCGGAGTATCTCCCAGAAATTTTCGTACACATCTGGAGGTCGCGAGGAGTACAGCTTTTTGCATGGCCTTATAAAGATGTTCATTTAGACCCAGCTGTTTTATGTTCGCTAGGAGGTTTTTGGGAATAACACCAGTAGTAGATAGAACAATAGGTACTGTCTGGGTACTTTCCATTCTCCATTGTCTCTTGATTTGTATTTCCAGATCTCTATACTTGGCGATCTTTTCGTTGTATTTAACAAGCAAATTGTTAGTGTTAGGTATCGCCACATCAATAAGTGTTGTTTGCCTGGTAATTTTATTCACTAGTATGAGATCCGGTCTATTATGGGCCACTGGTTGGTCTGTGAGCACAGTGCGTTCCCAGTATAGCTTGTAGTTGTCATTTTCAAGCATTCTGTCAGGGACATATTGATAATAAGGAAGATGGTCGGTTTGGAGAAGTCCCAGTTTGTCAGCTAGTTCTTGGTGGATAATCTGTCCTACTGAGTCATGGCGTTCTTTATAATCAGTACCGACAAATGCCTGGCAACCACCGGTAAGATGTTGGATGGTTTCTTGGGCTTGGCATCCATATCGGCATTTGTCATTTTGGACTTGAGGATCTTTATTATTATTATCCCAGATTTAGCCATACGGCTCACACTCCCTCTAAGGGGAAAATTCACTCATCCCAGATACCTACGGTATCAAAAGGATTGAGCTCTGGTGGGACTCTTTCCGTGTTATCGAGCCCTAGGTGACTTGGTATGTCGGAGTATCTCCCAGAAATTTTCGTACACATCTGGAGGTCGCGAGGAGTACAGCTTTTTGCATGGCCTTATAAAGATGTTCATTTAGACCCAGCTGTTTTATGTTCGCTAGGAGGTTTTTGGGAATAACACCAGTAGTAGATAGAACAATAGGTACTGTCTGGGTACTTTCCATTCTCCATTGTCTCTTGATTTGTATTTCCAGATCTCTATACTTGGCGATCTTTTCGTTGTATTTAACAAGCAAATTGTTAGTGTTAGGTATCGCCACATCAATAAGTGTTGTTTGCCTGGTAATTTTATTCACTAGTATGAGATCCGGTCTATTATGGGCCACTGGTTGGTCTGTGAGCACAGTGCGGTCCCAGTATAGCTTGTAGTTGTCATTTTCAAGCATTCTGTCAGGGACATATTGATAATAAGGAAGATGGTCGGTTTGGAGAAGTCCCAGTTTGTCAGCTAGTTCTTGGTGGATAATCTTTCCTACTGAGTCATGGCGTTCTTTATAGTCAGTACCGACAAATGCCTGGCAGCCACCGGTAAGATGTTGGATGGTTTCTTGGGCTTGGCATCCATATCGGCATTTGTCGTTTTGGACTTGAGGATCTTTAACAATATATTTCAGGTAATTTTTAGTTGGAATTATTATTATTATCCCAGATTTAGCCATACGGCTCACACTCCCTCTAAGGGGAAAATTCACTCATCCCAGATACCTACGGTATCAAAAGGATTGAGCTCTGGTGGGACTCTTTCCATGTTATCGAGTCCTAGGTGACTTGGTACGTCGGTGTATCTCCCAAAAATTTTCGCACGCATCTGGACGTCGAAAGTAGCACAGATTTCTGCATGATCTTATATAGATGTTCATTTAGACCCAGCTTTTTTATGTTTTCTAGGAGGTTCTTCGGAATGACTCCAGTGGTAGAAAGAATAATAGGTATCGTCTGGGTACTTTCCATTCTCCATTGTCTCCTTATTTGTATTTCCAGATCTCTGTACTTGGCGATCTTTTCGTTGTACTTAACACGCAGATTATTGTTGTTAGGTATCGCCACATCGATTAGAGTTGTTTGTCTTGTTAGTTTATTAACTAGCACGAGATCTGGTCTATTATGTGCTACAGTTTGGTCTGTGAGCACAGTGCGATCCCAGTATAGCTTGTAGTTGTCATTCTCAAGCATACTCTCTGGAACGTATTGATAATATGGGAGATGGTTTGTTTGTAGAAGTCCCAGTTTAATAGCTATCTCTTGATGGAGGATCTTCCCTACTGAGTCATGTCGTTCCTTATATTCAGTTGCAGCAAATGCCTGGCAGCCTCCGGTAAGATGTTGGATCGTTTCTTGGGCTTGGCATCCATATCGGCATTTGTCGTTTTGGATCTGAGGGTCTTTGACAATATATTTCAGGTAATTTTTGGTTGGTATAACCTGATCCTGAATGGCGAGTAATGAACCTTCTGTTTCAGGGAACATCTTTCCTGATGTCAGCCAATAGTTCGACGCTATATTGTCGACATAGTCTTGACTGACCTCATTCGGATGTCGCCCGTGTAGAGGTTTACCCATCCAGATGCGCATTTTTTCGTTGTTAGTAAGATGGTCTATGCGCATTTCTTGTTCCCTCAGTTTGATCGGTGTTGTATCATCTACTGCACAAATCGCGCGATGAAGAGTAGATGTCTCCGCCTGCACCTGAAAATAAGTTCTTAAATTAGTAATCTGTTTTTCTAATTGCTCGCTTATATCAATAAGTCCTCGTCCTCCTAAATACCGCGGTAATGTCGTTCTTTCTACTGCACTTCGAGGATGGTGTTTTTGTGCCTTTGTGAGGTGTGTTCGTACTTTTCTCTGAAGAGTTTCTATATCCGTTTTAGTCCACTTAATAATACCAAATGAGTAGCTAAGCGCGGAAAATGCATAGGTGTTTAATGCCTTAAACAAATTTTTACTATTAAGATGTGAGCGGAGTAGCTGTTTTACTCTTCGTATGAACTCTGATGTTAATTCGATTTTCATTTGTTTATGGTCAATTTTCCGCGCTTGCTTTACTCCTAGATATTTATACATATCATTTTCGCCCTAGATATTTATACATATTATTATTATTATTATTATTATTATTATCATTTATATTTTATATGTGTTTAAATATTTTCGTCTGTTTGTTTTATATAGTGGCCAATATGTTCAATCACAAATTAACCCCTTTATTTGTAATCTCACATTATTCTTAACTTCTTAATCTTTTATAGTTTCACCGTGTATAAGTTTGCATTATATATATATATATATATATATATATATTGCAAAACCATATCGTATAATAATTTAATAATTAGTTCATTTACCTACAACTAAATAAATTGCCGAATAATAATATTTTCTAATTGAACTTCCTAAGTGTCGCAATTAAGGCGTAGATTAAATTGTATTATAAGCAAAAGTTATGTGTTGTGATATGAACGAAGCAATGACCTGAGGTGCTTATGTATCTATTATGTGTGAGATTATAAATTGGGGGATTTGAGTTCAAATGAACACAGTCAATATTGAGTAGTTGCCGAACGAACATCATATTGTTTAATTACGAGTTGCTGTCAATAAATCATCACTTTTACTCCACAACTTCCACATTTATTAACCCTATCATCATTGATCGACAAGAAGCGGACAAAGGGGCATTTACGAACCGAAACGAACTTCATTACTAAGTTTGATATTTTCCACGAACCTTTCAAAAGATCTTGAATCGCAGTCGTACTCTAAAATTCTTTCTTCTTTATCTAAGAAGTCTGTAGAGGCCGTTTGCAAAACACTTTTACGGCTACGATAGTTAGCTACCTTGCTAGGTCCAGATATGGTATCATCAGCTGAAACGTTTCCGGCATTACTACTATACAAGTCCATACCCACGGTTTCTTCAAGAACTGGTGAATTTTGTACATCTTGTACCAATCTTTGATTTGTATTGAAGTAATTTTGCTGGTCAACTGGGGTGTCAATATCCAAGCATTGATTATTATTTGAGTGGATTTGCATTTATTTGTTACATGTAATAAGACAAGTAGGTATAGATGACTGTAGGTGTAATTTGTATTACTTTATTTAGTTAGATTATAAGAACGTTACATTACATATTGTGCCTAGGTTATATCGTTGGCTGTTGCACCTGGCCTCATGGCATGTGAAGTGACGTTGTCAAGGAAGGCGGATGTCCCTGTTGAAACTGACAGACACACACTGTTCCCAACTTTCTTATTAAAGGTCACTTCACATGCTTACATGTGACATCTTCCCCTTTACCCCTTTTAACAAACATAATTCCTAAACCTGGAAGGTCTTCTTACCCTCCTACCAGAGCGTGTTACAACGTTATTATGTTCACTATTACTATTATTTTGAATAGTTTCCTTACTAGTTGAAGAAACTGTATCAGAACTTGGCAAAACATCAGTCTCTTCAAAAGGCACGTTGTATGACGTGTTTTGAACATATTTGTTAAGACAACGTCTAATAAAAGATGAATTCCTCCTGTAACTATTACCAAAATTATCTTTTACCCAATAAGATCTTGGACTATTAGTAATACTAACAATTTCACCTGGTACCCATATTTTATCTTTTCTTAACATTATGCTTTCACCTACTTTAAATTCACTTCTAACCCGAGAATGTTTATTATAATACTTAACACTTCTACTCCTCTGTTCTCTTAATCTATTTAGATCAACTATGGGTTTTTAAGATAGAACTTTTGAGATACCGGAATAGCTGTCCTAAGAACCCTGTTGTTGAGAAGTTCAGATGGGCATAATCCAATTTCTGTTAAAGGAGTTGTTCTGTACTCCATTAATGCATTGTGTATATCTTCATCAGAGTCATTGCATTTTCTAAGCATGTTTTTACAAATCCCAACTGCTCTCTCTGCTAGTCCATTAGACTGTGGATATCTTGGACTAGATGTGATTAGGTTGAAATTCCACTTTCGGGCAAATTGCCTGAATTCAACGCTACCAAATGGAACATTATCCGATACAAAAACAGCTGGGGATCCGTGTGTGGAAAACTTAACTTTTAGTTTTTTAATTATTTCTTGTGCCGTTTTTGACTCTAACTTTACTAGGTCTAACCAGTGACTGAAGTAATCAACCACTACTAGATAATCAGAACCTCCATAATTTAAAATATCAGCACCTATTTTATAGTAAGGGATATCTGATCTATCATGCTGAACGAGAGGTTCTTTCTGAGGTTTTCTTAGATATTTTAGGCATATTTTGCACTTTTCAACAAAATGTGTTACATCAGAACTCAATCCTGGCCAATAATAAAGACTTCGTGCTCTCGCCTTAGATTTCTCAATACCAAGATGAGCACTGTTGTGAACTTTGGCCATGATTGATTTTATTAATGACCTGGGAACGATTATTTTCTCATTGTAATATAAAACACCATTATTACAAAATAGATTTTCTTTTATCTTGAAAAATGTCTTAGCTTCCTGGTCCTGATTTATATTATTGGGCCACATTCTAGTTTCACAGAAATCCATTATTTGTTTAAAAATCTGGTCACTCTTTGTTTCTCTTTTAAGAATGTTTGTGTTAGGACCTGATAAAGGTGATTCAAATTCTAACGAGTGTACTCTTTTGATACCTGATCTAACATCATTATTTGGAGTTTTTAAGAATGCTCGTGACAACAGGTCAGTTATGTACAGGTATTTGCCAGGTAAATATTCAATTTTGAAAGTATATTTTAATAATTTGAGCTTAAGCCTTTGTAAGCGACTACTTACTTTATGGAAATCTTTACTGCAGATTGAAAGTAAAGGTTTATGGTCGGTTTTTATTAAAATTTCTCTACCATAAATAAAGTTATCAAATTTTTGTACTGCAAAACAAATGACAAGAAGTTCTTTATCAATTTGTGGATACCTAACCTCACTCTTTGTAAGCCCTCTAGAACAAAACGCTACTGGTTGGCCATCTTGTAACAAACACCCACCAATACCGAACTGACTACTGTCAGCTTGTATTTCAATTGGTACCTGTGGATCAAATATTTTGAGGTTAGGTATTGATGTAACTAATGTTTTAATTTTATCAAAGGCTCTGGTGTGATCAACTGTCCAATCAAACAAAGTATCTTTCTTTATTGATCGTCTTAATGGAGTCATAAATTCTGAAAGGTTGGGGATATACTTAGTTAAGTAGTTTAGCATGCCCATTATTCTGAGAAGATCTTTTTTTGACTTTGGATTTTCTAAGCTCAAAATTGCTTCTATGTACTGAGGATCTGGTTTAATACCACTTTTAGAAAAAATTTGTCCAATATACTTAACTTCACTTACTTTGAATTAAATTTTATCCCTATTAAATTTAACTCCATATTTTGTAGCACTATTTAAAACCTTCTGAAGAATTCTATCATGTTCCTCCTCTGTCTCTGCAGCAATTATATCATCAAAATATATTCCTATTTCAAGATCTCCAAACATTTTTTCGTTCATCCTCTGAAACACTTCGGGACTAACGCATGGCAATGCACCTGCTCATGGCATGTGAAGTGACGTTGTCAAGGAAGGCGGATGTCCCTGTTGAAACTGACAGACACACACTGTTCCCAACCGTCTTATTAAAGGTCACTTCACATGCTTACATTATTGGTAAACATTCATCAGTCAATAGTGAATTTTCGCCTGTAATGGGATATACTGGGATTAAAACTTTCTATATGCGTATATCAAGGTTTAGAGTAAATATTTTGCTTTTACAAGCCGCCTTCATAGGATAGGAGTAAGAGGCGATTGAAACACATTTTTTCTGATAAATGCTTTTGCTAATCGCGCCAAATACGTAGCAAAAACACCACGATTGTGTATTGCTTAGAATAAACACAGTAACTACAGGCTCCGTAAAGTATATGTGGGGTTTTACCTAAGTAATGTTGTAGATGCGGGGTTTTACCATAGTTCCACGCATGTTTTCGTATATGTCAGGTTTATTTCTTTCAGAATATATATTTCGGATTGTAAATACTGTACATTTCTTAAATAATTATGTAATAATTAATTCTGTCTGTTCAAGACAGAAACAAAAGAAGAAGACAGTTAATTGTTGGAACTGGTGCTGGCTCTGTCAAAGGTGTTCCAAAATATGTGGATCTACATGTGTATCGCATTGATCCTAGCACCAATGTGACTGCAATGGAAAATCTTTTGAAACCCCATTTTCCGGAAGTGCTTTGCGAGTCTATGGAGTCTCGCTACCCAAGTCTTAACTCATCATTTAAGGTCCGAATATATCAAAATAATTTCAATAAAGCTATGGATCCAGCACTCTGGCCTGAAAATGCAAGTGTAAACAATTTTTTGTACCTACGGAAAAATCAGAGGTCCCAGAGGTAATGTTTAACCCTAAGTTAATGTTACCAGATGTTCAAAGTATAAATAACCATAAAATATGTGACATTGTTGTGGATATTAATACATTTAAAGATATAGAAATCTTATGTCTAACAGAATTATGGGAAACCATTGACTCTATTAATAATGTATACATTGATGGATTTACTATAAGTAGTAGTTATTGTAGAAACTCTTTAGTAAGAGGAGGTGGTGTAGGAATATTCGTAAAGAGAAATGTAAACGCTCATAATATTAATGTTAAAAAATTCTGTTCTGATAGACATTCACAGTTTTGTTGTTCTTTAATTAGAGATAAAAACAATAATATATTTTACATATTGAATTGCTACCGATCTCCGTGTGGAGATATAAATATATTTTTAAATAATCTTGACTGTCTTTTAAATCATTTATACAAGCCAAATGCATGTTATATTATTTGTGGTGACTTTAATATTGATATGAAAACGTCAAACAATAACCAAACAAAACTACTTAATTGCTTATCTGCTTATAACATAAATACTAATCTTGTCAAATGGCCTACAAGAGTAACAAATACCAGCATAACAACAATTGATAATATCTTTATTAATTTGTCTAATTTAGGTACATCATGTATTCTTGACAACACTGTGTCCGATCATAGAACTGTTTTAGTTGAACTTGAAATCGATATATCGACCTTGCCTATGTCTTGTCAAAAGCGATATTTTTCTGAGAGTGGGATAGATAATTTTATTATGGGTCTTGTTATGGAAGATTGGAATCTTGTTTACGGTATCCTTGATACTAATTTGGCTTTTAATGTGTTTGTTGATATTTTTTCGTATTATTTTAACATTAATTTTCCGTTGCAAAATAAACGTATTAGGTATAAATGATCGTAAAAAATGGGTGAACACCGAAGTACGCTTATCTAGTAGTAACTTAAAAAACTTGCATGTTTTATCTAGATCCTGTCCGTGTCTTCGTGAATATTACAAGTTAGAAAAAAGGAAACACCAGAAACTTTTATGTTTGACAAAGAAAAATTATTACCAAAATATTATTTCGTCATCAGATAATCCTACAAAAAGTGCCTGGAGACTTGTTGCTGACATGACTAATAATGTTGACAATAAAGGAAGGAAAAATATATGCCTAAAATCAGAAGAAAATTGTGTAATAGAGGAATGCCTTATTGTTGCTAACATGTTCAATGTTTTCTTTAAAAATGCTCCAATTGAGGTACGTTCTAAAATTCCCGGTCATCAAAATAGTACTTTGAGGAAACCGCCTTATAATGAAAATAAAAATGTTTTACAATTATATCCTTACACTCCAAATGAGCTGAGTGAACTATTGATAGGAAAATTGAAATCTTCAAAATCGTGTGGATTTGATGAAATACCTCAATTTTTATTAAAAAAAGTAATTCCATTCATACTATCACCTTTAACATTTTTAATAAACTTGACTTTTTGCAATGGTATTTTCCCGGATTATCTAAAGGTGAGAAAAGTCGTTTCTGTACATAAGAAAGGTGATCTAAAGGATATTAGTAATTATCGCCCAATAACTATCCCTTCAGTATTTTCGAAAATATTCGAATACTGTTATCTTAACAGATTAAACTCTTATTTATTGGCGAACGGTATTATTAATAAATCTCAGCATGGCTTTCAGGCAGGTAAGTCTACAAACACAGCAGTTCATTCATTTTATGAGACTTTAACTAACTATATTGATGCGGATGAATGCCCTGTTAGAATTTTTTGTGATCTCAGTAGGGCATTTGACTGTGTCGATCATACCTTACTCATTAATAAATTAGAAAATATTGGAATAAAAGATCTCTCTCTAAAATTGATAGAATCCTACCTATCAGAACGTCTTCCGTACGTCTCCTTAACAGATTTATCCCAGCACTCAGAAAATGTTTGCAAATCAGATTATATTTACATTCATATGGGTGTTCCACAAGGTTCTGTAATTGGCCCAATATTATTTCTTATTTACTTAAATGATATTGTCTCAGTAAATTCTACTGTACAGTTTACACTTTATGCAGATGATACTTCAATACTTATATCAGATAAATCACAAATATCTCTTGAAAATAAATGTAACGAACTTTTGTGTGATCTTAGTTATTGGTTTTCCTCAAATTACTTACATCTTAATGCGGATAAAACGCATGCTATTCACTTCCACAATAGACAGAAACATCTGTTAGATATCGAACTATCAATATATTCTACACAAATTAAAAAAGTTCAATGCCTAAAGTTTTTGGGTTAGTATGTTGATGAGTGTCTCAATTGGAAAAGGCAATGTGATGATATTATCTCCAAAATAAACTCAGTATGCTACCTACTTCGAAACCTCAAAGATGCGCTAAGTGAAAAACAGCTAATTATGTTGTATTATGCTCAGGTGGAGTCTCGTTTGCGGTATGGCATAGTATTTTGGGGTACGTCTTGTAAATTCAGTGAAGTCTTTCTATCTCAAAAAAGAATAGTGCGTTGTATTGCTGGTATTTCTCGAATAACTAGCTGTAAGAGTTATTTTACTAGATATAAACTTTTAACTGTGCCGTGCTTACATATTTTTGAAGTCTGTGTTTTTATTCATTTAAATCTTGATAAATTTAAAACTAATAGTCAAATTCACAATAAAAATACAAGGCAGAATCAAAAATTGCATGTGCCTTTTTCTAAAGGAAATATGCATTTTTACTCACCTGCAATAATAGGTCAAAGAATATATAATAAGTTAATAGAGCCAATAAAAAAATGTAAGAATATGAAAATATTAAAATTAACTTTAAAAAATTTTTTATTGCAGAATACGTTTTATTCTGTGGATGAATATTTTAGTAGTTGACATTATTTTAAGTATATGCTAGTAATTTTACATTTTCTATTTGTGTTTGTAACCTTAGGTTTAGCGTAATTTTAGATTTACATTTATATTTAGTAATTTTGTTTTCTAAACTGTGACTGATCCTATACAAATTGTATTTGTCAAAAAGGAAATAAAGTATTATTATTATTATTATTATTAATACAAACTCTCTATATCTAATTTTTGAGCCCAACCAAATTTTCATAATCTTTGTATATGCGGTGTTTTTCCTCAGGACGGTATGATTCAGTAAATTTGTACTGTAAAGTGATACTAGTAGGAAAGTTTTGGGGAAGTTCTGATTTTTTCATTCCCTATGTGTTTTGGGGTGCTAAATCTGAATCTGAGGTTTGCGGACAAAATTTCGTGACGCAACATTTAAAAAACTAGAATAAATCGTCATTTTTGGCTTTTTTCCGGTTTTTTGCTTAAAACTCGAAAACTGTTAACTTTTTTGTTATTATACAGATGAACCGTTCGGTCTCAAGTGCAAATGATGGTGCCCACTGTGTCGCAGGATAGTTTTCTTGCAAACCCAAAAAACAAGAGCCGGTTTATCTATGTTAATGGAGAAACTTCATAATGCAAAAATTTATTCAAAGCAAGCTGTGGAAGATGCTGATATCCTAATTATCTCAACAGCTCTTGAAATGGCCCCTTCAAATGAACATGTGACAGTGGTGGGAGAAGATATCTACCTACTGGTCATTTTGATTGGCCTTAGTAGCTTTGATATAAAAAATGTATTTTTTGTTGAAGCCAGGAAAAGTAAAGGTTTCGCAAAGCCTCTACAACCCTCATCTGGCTGCTGAGAAAATTCTATTGGATCATATTTTATTCCTGCATGCGATGAGTGGTTGTGATACTACTTCTGCATTGTTTAATCAAGGGAAACTAAAATTTCCTAAAGTCGTGCAGAAGAACAAAGATTTGCAATCGGTAATTGAATCTTTCAAAGACCCCAATTCAAGTCCAGATGAGATTGCCATAGCAGGAAACATGTTTCTCACGGCTCTATAGGGAAAAAAAGACAAAACTAAACGATTTAAGATATAAACAATACGTATCTTCATCATTCAAAAATAAGACCAACATTTCCTCATTGCCCCCAACTGAAATTGCTGCAGGAGAATATTCACTGAGAGTTTACTATCAGGTGCAGCAGTGGTTATCCGGTCAAGCCACACCTAACGAGCAACAAAAAGACCCAAGTGAGTGGGGATAGCAAAAAACTAGTCGTGGTCTTGTGCCAGTACCAACTACTTTGGACCCTGCACCAAACTCAATACTCCAGTACATTTCATGTAAATGTAAAAAGGGCTGTCAACGCAATTGTGGATGCAGGAAGGCGGGACTCCATTGTTTCCCAATATGCGCATCATGCGAAGAATGTGAGCCCCCAGAAGACAGCTCTGACATATACGTAGAAGAAACTGAAGAAAGAGGGAGAGGTATGTTGGATCAGTTATTTTGTAGTCATTCATCTCTCCTTGATATATCATATGTGTCTCTCCTCTTTTTATTTTACAGGAGAATGACTCCCGACGCGGATGGAGCAATCAGACCCTAAGCCAGGACCCGATGCCATCGAAGAACCTCACTACGATGCGGAAGGTATGTTTAATCTCACAATCTATTTTGCAAACCTTATCTCTTCTTGATGAATGACTTAACTTTAAACTTTTATTTTGCAGAACAAGCAGAACCAGGACTCATCGTTATCGAAGAACCTCAGCCAGGGCCTTCCAAAAGACAACGGCTCATATAAATTTTGCATATTATAATTTATAATCATAATAATATATGATCATAAGTAACGACATTTTAAGTTTTATTTTGTTACGAGTTCTACCTACCTACTGAATTTGCATAATTTTTCGCTTTTTTCTTTTTAATTACTTGTGTGGAAAACTAGGTGACATTTATCACATGACAGCATCCATAAAAATTAAATATTGAAATGTAAAATGTGGGTTTTGCATAAAATGCTAAAAATTTACAAATTTCAACTCGCACTAGAAACCAAACGATTCGTCTGAAGGAAAAACTAAATACTTGTATTTGTAGAAAATTTTAAGTACTTTAATTTCTGTAAACAGACCATTTACCAAAAGTTGGTAGTTTTCGAGTTTTAAGCAAAAAACCCGAAAAAAGAAGACAAAAAACGGTTTATTTTGTTTTTTTTTTAATGTTGCGTCACGAAATTTTGTCCACAAACCCCAAATTCGGATTAAGCACCCAAAAAACATATGGAATGAAAAAAAATCAGAACTACCCCAAAACTTTCCTAGCAAAAATACAATTTAACTGAACTAGTAGTATACGATACAATATAGAATAAGTATGTCTTCTCTCGTCGTAAAAGGGATGTAACAAATTTTTGAAAACCAGGAATAAAAAACTGAGTTTTCTTCATATCTTTACGTGTGCTACTTAGGTTACGTTAGTAAGGCCAGAACGATTACTAAATTTGGGAAAAACTTTAAAATTATTAGAAATTATGGAAAACTTTGTAAAACAAATAACAATGCCTATTTATTTTATTTAAAAATACAATTTTTGTATTGCCAGTCTGAGAAGCCTCGTCCTGGAATACCATTAACAGCACATTTAACAAATCTTGCGGTAACAACAATGTCTTCATTGCTTCCTTTATAATGTGTCGCTTCATATATAAATTCCATTTGCACATCATATGACACTCCTGCTGCTCTAAAACTGAAACTTAGTTCCTTGGGTAAAACTCCATTTTCAGCGTGCTCGTACAGAAGTAAATCAATTTTTTCGACAGGATGAATCCTACCATCTGGATGATTTACGAATCCCATTTCTAGATGTGACATGGTAATTGGTTGACTTATTAAACCTAAAACGATCGTTGTTTTGTCGGATAGAATGAGAGTAGTATAGATAAAACGATGCATAAGCGACCAGTCTCTTTTAAAACCTAAAAGAAAAAAGTTAAAATTACTTCATTATCACCTTAATTGGCAGCATAAAACAAAAACATTTGCAAACACTCGCTTCTCTAGCTTATATTGTAACGCCAGCCTTGATACGCTTTTGATCGAACCTTCGCGGCATTCGAAAAAGTTCTACTGGTGTTCTGACGCTGAGAAAATTTAGATGGGTTCCTAATGCGTTTCGAACAGTAAGGCTTAATTATACATAAGGACAGGCATCAATGAGAATGGAACAGACATTAAAACAGCGTTAATGAAACCAAGCATAAGTCACCTCCGTAAAAGTAAAGAATATAAAAAAGAATGGATGACAGATGAGATACTGAACTTAATGGATGAAAGAAGAAAACAGAAAAACAAAAAGAACCAGAAGTATAAAGAGATACAAAAAGAAATTCGTCTAAAAATACGCACAGCTAAAGAAAACTGGTACGGGGAAAAATGCGAAGAAATCGAACAACTACAAAATAAACACGACAGCTTTAAGGACAGCACATCGGAAGATCAAAGAGTTGACGAGGAGACAAAGTGACAGACACAACATATTACTAGACGAGAGTGGAAACATTATTATGGACACAGAAACAAAAATTAAGAGTCTGGAAACAGTACATAGAACAACTGTTTAAAGATCAAAGAGACAATGTAGATAACGAATACATAAACAGTGACACAGGACCAGAAATAACAAGAGATGAAGTGGAATACACGATTAAAGAAATGAGGTCAAGGAAGGCTACAGGCCCAGATGAATTACCAATAGACATAATTAAACTCATCAAAGGCAACAACTTAATAAAGATCGTGGAACTATTTAACAGCATTTACAAATCTGGTATCATACCTAATGAATGACTAGTAACAACAATAATAGCTGTACCCAAAAAGTCTAATGCGAGAAAATGCTCGGAACATCGCACCATCAGTCTCATGTGTGATATATTAAAGGTCTTCTTAAAAATCATTCATCGGAGAATATATAAAAAATTGGAAGTTGACATCGGACCATCTCAATTTGGCTTTAGAGACGGACTAGGAACTAGAGAGGCACTGTTTGCTTTTAACGTTCTAACACAACGATGTTTAGACGTAAATCAGGACATATTTGTGTGTTTCCTAGACTATAACAAAGCATTTGATACAGTAAAACATAGGCCACTGATGCAAATACTGGAAAATAAAAATATTGATACAAGGGACATGCGAGTGATAAGAAATCTATACTACAAACAAGAAGCTACAGTACGAATTAACAGCTCGATATCAGATAGAATACAGATCAAAAGAGGTGTTTGGCAGGGCTGTGTGTTGTCTCCAACCTTGTTCAATGTCTACGCGAAAGAAGTTATTAAAAAAGCTTTTATAAACGAAAAAACCGGAGTAAAGATCAACGGTCACCCGATTTGCAATATCCGATATGCTGATGATACCGCGCTGATAGCAGAAAATATTGACGACCTACAGAGATTACTAAACAAAGTGGTAGAAGCAAGTAAAGAATTTGGTCTGTCACTGAATACAAAGAAGACCAAATTCATGATAATTACAAAGAAACGAATCGATAATATCAACTTACATGTAGGACAGAATCTCATTGAACGAGTACAAAATTACAATTACCACGGAACAAATATTAACGAGTCAAACAAATACACCAGAGAAATAAGAATAAGAATAGAGAAAGCCCGCAGTGCCTTTAACAACATAAAACAAATGTTGTGTAGCCGAAACCTAAGCCTAAAGCTGAAAATACGAATGCTTAAATGTTATGTTTTCTCGGTCCTGCTAGATGGGGTGGAGGCGTGGACACTAAATAAGCAATGTATGGGTAAGCTGGAGGCATTTGAGATGTGGGCGTACCGAAGAATGTTAAAAATCTCCTGGAAGGATAAGATAACTAACCAAGTTGTATTAGACAGGATGAACAAACAAAAGGAGGTCGTATTGAATGTTAAAATGAGGAAACTACAATACCTGGGTCATATTACACGTGGGAATAAATATCAACTATTACAACTAATCATGCAAGGAACGATTGAAGGTAGGCGCTGCATAATTAGGAGAAGAATGTCATGGTTGAGAAACCTCTGGAAGTGGTTTGCTTGCACTTAGATTGAACAATAATTAGATTGAAAATGTAACAATTGGAATAAAAGTCAACGGCAGACCCATCAACAAAATCAGATATGCCGATGATACTATACTAATTGCAGAGAATATACAAGATCTACAGACACTTTTAGATAATGTAGTAAATGCTAGTAAGGAAAGCGGACTAACGCTTAATGCTAATAAAACAAAAGTTATGACAATTTTCAAAATACAACAACAAGACATTTTAAACATAAGAGGAGTTCCAATAGAAAAAAAAAATACAGATATCTTGGTACAATTATTAATGAAAATAACGAGTATACAGAAGAAATAAAAATGAGAATTGGACAAGCTAGAGCAACATTTAATAAGATGAGAAAAGTATTATGCAGTAGAAACCTTAGTTTACAACTCAAAATAAAAATATTACGTTCTTATGTGTTTTCGGTGCTGCTGTATGGGGTGGAGGCCTGAACCTTAAAGAAAGAGGTGAACGATCGACATGAAGCATTTGAGATGTGGACCTACCGAAAAATATTAAAAATAAGTTGGGTAGACCGAATAACAAATGTTGAAGGCCTCAGAATGATGACAAAGGAAATGAAAATCATGAATACCATTAAGATAAGAAAGTTACAGTGTCTGGGCCACGTTATGAGAGGGGATAAATATGTGTTGCTACAAACCATAATGCAGGGAAGAATACAGGGAAAACGAAGTATTTAAAGAATACGCATCTCCTGGCTCAACAATCTGAGAAAGTGGTATAATTGCAGTTCCGTCGACTTGTTCAGAGCTGCAATCTCAAAAGTGAAAATAGCTGTGATGATTACCAACCTCCTTAGAGGAGATGGTATCTAAAGAAGAACAAGAAGTTAACGGACCAACAAGCAATACATATTTACTTAAAATAAATCGTGTTTAATTTAAAAGTTTGACATATACTCTGGGTGCTATGAGTAACTCAACACCATGCGCTCTGTTACTTGTTGAAAATAATGAAATTCCATTAGAAAATCGTAGAAATTTATCGGCAAAAAATATTTATTAAAATTAAGGGCCAGAATAAGTGGCTCAATGAGTAATGAGTATGCTGTATCAATTATCCATACAAAATTTAGTAACCAATTATTGGAAAATTAAAAATTCTCCACCATTAGCAAATGCCTTTCTGGAGCCCAATGATTTACCGGTTACAATATCAACAAATTTTATTATACCACACTACAAATTAGAATTTAGTACAATCTTCAAAAAAAAAACAAATATTATATTTCCGAAGTATTAAGATTTACATAAAATAAATAATACCGTTTTGAGCTCCATATTGAATGAATATACCAATAAAACTATAATTTACACAGATGGCTCTAAACTGAACAATGGGAAGGTAGGGTCTGAAGTATACATTCCTTACAATAACAAATCATTTAAAATAAAACTTCCTTCACATTTCTTCATTTACACTGAAACACTAGAAGCAGTAGTTATGCTTTGATCATCTCAGTTCTGAGCGGATTTAATAATTCTAAGTTAACCCGTTACTGGTAATGCGGGGTTATATAAGCCCAGGCAGATTTTTAAAGTGACATACGTCCTAGCCAATTTAGCGCGACTACTTGACCGCATCAGTACCTTTCCATCAGTGGAAATTTTAGAAGGGATTGTTCTTAGACCAAATGAAAAACTTGCCAGGATTAGAATAAAATATACCGATAATAATAGAACAGATCTAAAAGATTTAGATATTATTGAACTAAGAGCGTTTATCGGTTTGTTATTTAACTCAGCCATATTTATATCCAATACGGAAGACTTGAGTTTGATATTCGCTACCGACGGTACTTTTAGAGAAATTTTTGGATGCACCATGTTAATAGAACGATTCTTAGTACTTTTTGACAGCGCTTAGGTTTGATGACGAAACTATGAGGGAAAAACGTGAAACGAAACGAGAAACGAAACGTAAAAAACGAGAAAAAACCGAAAAACTTGCCCCATTTCATCAATTTTCAGTAAGTTTGTAGAAAACAGCAAAAAAAATTATTGCATAGGGCAGTGTGCTTGTATTAATAATATGCTCATTGGTTTCCGGGAAAATGTTTATTTTGCATGTATATGCTTCAAAAACCCCGAATATATGGCTTAAAGATAATAGCACTAACTGGCGCCCGAACTCATTACTTTTTGGATGTGTATGTATATACAGGTGCTGAAAATGATGGCCTAACATTGTCAGAAGAGGAAAGAAAATTTAACAAACCAACGCAATCAGTTCTTTGTCTAGTAAAATTAATTGAGAATTTTAACCGCAACCTAACAGCAGACAACTGGTTTATATCCTTAGAAGTGATTACTGGGTTGAGGAACCGAGGCCTAACTTATGTGGGTACTGTTAAAAAAATAAAAGGGAGATACCTATTTCTTTTTTGCCAACTAAAACGAGGCTCACGGGATCATCTCTACTTGGATTTGGCGATAGAGTTACATTAGTTTCATATGTACCTAAACAACGAAAAGCCGTACTTTTGATATCTTTAATCCACTACAGTAATTCAGTAAACGATGAAACAAACAAACTCAAAATTATCAAGTTTTATAATCAAACAAAAGGTGTCGTCGATGCATTAGATGAGTAATGTACAGTATATTATACATATCGTAGAAGTCGAAGATGGTCTCTTACTTGTTTTTATACAATTCTGGATATTTCTTTCATCAATGCGTTTATAATACTCATCCCTACCTGTAAACGCCCAAAAGTCGAGGTATGAATTCATCAAATTTTTGGCTTAATAATTTTTACAGGATCATATGGAAAGAAGACTAATTATTTTTTAAATTCCAAGGTAACTGAGACATAATATCGTTTCCATTTTAAAAACAGACAAGGTGCTCAAATGGTGACCAAATGATCATTGGATAGAAAAACGAAGATAGTTTGCCTTAAGTAGTTGCAAGGTGTCTTGCACCAGGTGGGAATTGATGACCGAGACCTCCGTATTATCACAAATTTGTATTGGCATCAATGTGCACACATACGAGCTGGACACAACACGACGGAAGCAGTGGAAATACGACGTGGAGTGAGGCAAGGATGTATTCGATCGCCACTACTTTTTAATATCTACTCCGAATTTATTTTTAAAGAAGCCTTAGTTGAAGATACAGGCATTAAAATCAACGTAATTAATGTCAACAATCTCAGATATGCAGACGCACGGTACTTATTGCCTCCAATGAAGAAGACCTGCAACGACTTATAAATGGGGTAACCGAAGCATGTGATGAATATGGGCTAAAACTTAATACTTCTAAGACAAAATTTAAGGTTGTCAGCAAGACGGAGTTACAACCAACGAACATCAGAGCGTATGGAATAGAGTTAGAAAGAGTCCACAATATTATCTACTTGGGTGCAAATGTTAACGATAACTGGGATATAAATAAAGTAATAAGAATACGCATTGAAAAAGCCAGAGCCGCCTTCTATAAATTAAAGAAAATTCTAATTAATAGAGATATTACGTTAAATCTTAAAATCAGATTAATACGCTGCTACATATTCTCCACATTGCTATATGGTATGGAGAGCTGGACCCTTACAGAGACATTAATGAAAAAATTAGAGGCCTTTGAGATGTGGATTTATCGACGAGTATTGCGGATAAGTTGGGTTGATCGAATGAGAAATGAAATAGTTTTACATCGAATGAAAAAGAGCGCAGAAATAACAAAAACGATAAAAATTTGGAAGTTACAATATTTCGGTCATATAATGAGACATCCAGAGAGGTATAACCTTCTACACCTCATAATACAGGGTAAGATCGACGGAAGGAGAGGCCCAGGCCGACGAAGAACATCCTGGCTACGAAATCTCCGAGAATGGTATCAAGAAACCACGTAGTTGGAAAGCAAGAGTTGCAAAGCGCCAATATGCCACATGTGTGAAACACACATTTGCAAAGATTACCTAAAAGAATGGATTGTAGTTTTTATGATGTTTTTTGTTTTTGGTTATTTCTTTTTGTTGGTAGGTTAGATTGAATTTTTAAGTTTATGTTTTATGAAAAAAAAAATTTCCTGTTTTTTTTTTGCTACAGGATAATGTTTAGTCTAGTTACTAAACAACTCAGTTTTTGAGGCTGTTTCTTAGTTTAAGTTTTTCATGCGTGATAAGTATTACAAATACTTGGTAAATTTATATTATTACAAAATATACGTCTTTAAGTTATAGAAGTCATTTTTTTTTTGAACAAATATCAGTGTCTAATTTTGCAAAACAAATTGAGGTTAGTGTGACCTTAACTCACCATACACGTAACAAAAAGTGGACCTCGCCAGTTACGGGTTAAACCATAAAACATGTTAGCTGGTATATGATATTAAACAATAAGTGGGAAACATTTATTTGGCAAAAAGTCACACAGAGATAAAAGTTAATGATGTAGTAGACGAGCTTGCTGAGGATTCTATTCATTCTGGGATATAAGAATATATTAACACAGTAACAGATCAAATCAAATTTTATGACCAAAAAAATAAATTTTAACTAGCAAGACAGGTGGAAAATATTAGCGGATACATCAAATTAACATTATTACAAAATTCAGCCAACATTACTATCCCAAACATAATTACCATATATATTCCATTATAACATATCCAAACGAGCAACAAGATTAACAACTAGTCTTGATGCTGTTCCTACTCCGCTGGCTAGATTAAATTTTATAGAATCAGGAAGGTGCTCATGCGATAATATTTTCCAGTGTGATATTAATTATCCTATATGGATGTACTAAAATAAAGCACTCTCAGCTACATTTTATGAAAACCAGTAAACATAACCCACAGTGCACGTACCGAATTATATTCTGATAATAGGTTTAACCCATTATGACCTAGTGTTACTTTTATGTAACGCTTGAAGAGGTACTTAAAAAACTGTAAATGAAGTTTCAATTTTTCTATAATCACGTACATGGCGGTGTAAGGCATTCAAAACAAACCTATTTGAGAGGTAGACTATTCGAGAACATACATATATCTAGAAAATAGAACAAATTCGAATATGATTGCTTTCAAGAACATTCGGGAACGATTAAATGATGTAAATACGATGTAATTTGGAGGATAGAGGACAGTTACAGTTGACAGTATGAGAGTAAATTAACACAGTTACAGTTTTACAGTGAGACAGTTAGTTAGTGAATTCATTAAGAAGTTAGTCAGTCAGTCGGTCAGTACCAGCAGTTCATAGTATAATATAGTATACAGTAATCAGTATTAGAGTATTAACTATACAATAGAGTATGTATGGAGTAAACAGTGATTCAAATTTTTATGGTATTAGAAAGTATATTACGTAGATATTAAAGATGAGTAAGAGAGTATTAGTTGGAAATTAAAAATTATAATATTTACATGGTGATTGGAGATTGAAAACAAAATAAGATTATTAAAAAGAAGAATAAACAACAAAGAATAATAAAGAAAGAAGAATATTTTGCCTATTTATAAATTGCCTATTTATAAATACTATTACGAAGACAAATATTTTAAATTGGTGGAAGCTGATAATTAAAACATTTTGATGTATTTGAAAAAAGTAATTTCACAAAAACAAGGATAATCGAGGCTGAAAACGAAGATATTGATTGGTGATTAAACCCTTTATTTTCGAAAACAGTTTCATTTAGGCATTCAGTGACAGAAAGGTACCAAATTTTGTTGTAAGAATTTTAAATTTAAGATAGGTTATTCTAAATATATATTGTCTATAGTAGATATGTATGTGTTCTTCTTCTTCACGTGCCATCTCCGCTACGAAGGTTGGCTATCATCATGGCAATTTTGACCCTGGAGGCTGCCGCTCGAAACAATTGTACATGACATTCTTCTCCTACCTATGCTGCGCCTACCTTCAATCTTTCCTTGCATAATTAGTTGTAACAGTTGATATTTATTCCCATGTGTAATATGTCCCAGGTATTGTGGTTTCCTCATTTTAACACTCAATACGACCTCCTTTTGTTTGTTCATCCTGTCTAATACAACTTGGTTAGTTATCTTATCCTTTCAGAAGATTTTTAACATTCTTTGGTACGCCCACATCTCAACTGCCTCCAGCTTACCCATACATTGCTTATTTAGTGTCCACGCCTCCACCCCATATAACAGGACCGAGAAAACATAACATTTAAGCATTCGTATTTTCAGCTTTAGACTTTGGTTTCGGCTACACAACATTTGTTTCATATTGTTAAAGGCACTGCGGTCTTTCCCTATTCTTATTCTTATATATGTGTGTATCATAATAATTATAATAACGATAATTTAAAAAAGTACTTATAAACTAATACTTTGAGAACCGCGATAAAAACCCTATATATGTTATTTTAAAACACTCATTGCTCATACACAAACAACACATCATAGCAATATATATATATATATATATATATATATATATATATATATATATATATATATATATATATATATATATATATATATATCGGAAAAAGGAGTACGACCGTCAAATTCCAATATATAAAAGGATCACTCAACAGAGTGGTGGGCTCTTATATCGGTCAATTTGTAGGTGGAGAAATGAAAGACAAAGTTGATGTGCCACTCTATCTATTTTGAAAACGTTTCGCTTTCGTATTCTGAAAGCATCATCAGTTCATTCTAAAAAGTATAATATAAGAACCACACAATCATGGAAAAGATGTTACAGGTGTTACCTTAAAAAGACATGTAGCAGTCAAAGATGTTAACAAGCTTATGAATTAAACTTGAATAAATGGACAATATAAAGTAGAAGTGTATAAACATTTAATTTACTAACAACATTTAGTGACTTATTAAAAAATTAGCACAGTGAGTGACCATGTGGTCAGAAGTATAAAAAATATATATTAAATTATAACGTAGATGATGCAAATATTTTATATATATTATTATATATATTATATATATATTATATATATATATATTTTATATATATTAAATACTTTATATTGTCCATTTATTCAAGTTTAATTCATAAGCTTGTTAACATCTTTGACTGCTACATGTCTTTTTAAGGTAACACCTGTAACATCTTTTCCATGATTGTGTGCTTCTTATATTATACTTTTTAGAATGAACTGATGATGCTTTCAGAATACGAAAGCGAAACGTTTTCAAAATAGATAGAGTGGCACATCAACTTTGTCTTTCATTTCTCCACCTACAAATTGACCGATATAAGAGCCCACCACTCTGTTGAGTGATCCTTTTATATATATATATAATATATATATATATATATATATATATATATATATAAAGAGAGAGAAGAAAAAGTTAAAGGTATCGACATAGGTCGTAACAAAGAAAAAAAATATAACAAAATATGTGTTTAAGATAGTCAGAAATACGGTAGTTTAGTGACCTTCTTTTATGCTTTATATACTTGTTGAATATTACGTAGGTATTAGTGAACAAAATTTACCAATAAATTAGTGTTAATATTTACCAAAGCTGTGATCTCTAAATGAATCCCAATTTACAATTGGATATGCTTCTCCATCTATTTCTAAAGTTCCGTTTACATGACCAATTTGTTCATAATGACGTTGATGTACACTAAAAGAATATAAGAATTATTAACGCATGAACGAATAACAAAGAAAAAAGCTGAATTTTATAAAGTATTATAAAAGCTAAATTTTTTATTATATCTTATTTCACTAAAGCATATTTGAGTTCGGCGCCGATATCGAATAGTATAGAAGCTTCTTGATCGATTCTGACAAATTGTAAAAATTACATAGTAATGACGATCGTAAAATTTTTGCACTGCACTACCATTAAGTGTTGTAGTATCAATTCGTTGTGAATCGAAGAAATAAGATCTGGAAGTACATATTTTATTATTAATAAAGTAATCCGTGATCACAGTATCTTAGAAAAACAGTACATAAATTCAGCCATTTATCAACACCAGTTTTTCTCATCAAAGGTAACTATCAAAAAATACTGGAATTTGGTGTTACTGAGAATAACGATAAATAATACTTCGCAACCACCTTTATCTTACTCAGCTGCAGCAAGTAAACAACAGGAACCAATTTATCCATCCAAACTACAAGCAATAGTTTTTAATTATCTCAATAATGTCAAATTAGAAGAACACTTGTTAGCGATAGGCACTCTAGTTAGTCCAAAATATATTCTTTTTTAATTAAGAATCGCCAATAATCGTATCGAAGATCTGGTTTTACTTAATTTCAAACGAACTGTTTTTTAAATTATTAAAAAAATTTTAAGTTTCAACTTCGTTACTGAAACAGTGGAGTCGACAATTTCTGATCAAAATAAAGTCCTACAGAAATTAAAATCGCAAAATTTATTACTTAGACGAGACTTGGCTAAACGCTTGTCACAACAAATTTAAAGTATGGGTCGACAATTCGATAACATCCTATAAACAAGCGTTTTTAGATGGATTGTCTATGGGGCTATAAAATCCTGCAGGTATAGTTGCCAACAAATTATTGCAGAAAACATTAACTTAACCCTGGAAGTTCACACTTGGATGTAAGATACCCATCCAGACACTTAACTGAATGTAGCATACGTAACCACATTTCAATGGTAATGCCGCTTTATGTAAATTCATTCTGTAGTCTGCCAAGGACGGATGTGTAGTTGCGGTCTCATTCAAGCAATATTTCCAATCACTAAAATTTATTGAATAATCTTTGGGGTATGTAGCACCCATGTGTGAGGATTGTCATAATTTATTAGTTTTTTTATAATGATTTTTTTTGAGAAATGGCTTCATGTAGTTGGAAAGAAAACTGGATAAAACGTCGTCCGTTGACCCAAGCTGAAATGAAAAGAAAAGTTGAAAATTTATTTGCTGATGAAAACAACGAGGATGATAATCAAAATATCAGACGATGACCACTAAGATTTTTTTTTTCACATGCTTGATGCAAATGGTATAAATGCAATGGTGCTATTTTCTCTCGCAAATCTCCATTGGAAAGAAAATGCATCTAATATTAGATCATTTCTGAAGTATTTGGGAATGGCTTTAATTAGACCACTAATGCAAGAGAGACTCTAAATACCTTCTTCACAGAAATCACTCAGGCAAACAATGTGTGGGTGGCATTCTTCGAGCTTCCAACACAACACCTCACAAGTTAAGTAAAGCAAACTAGGTGTTATTTCTGCGAAGGAAAAGATGAAAAACGAAGATTGCATGCTAGGCTTGCCATAAAATATACTGCATGGAGCATAGAGCTAAACGATGTTGTGAATGTAGTAACTAAAATGAGTGAAATTGAAATACCTGGCTAAGTTGTTAGATTTTAGTTAGAAAGACCATTTTGTTATTAAATTGAAGTAAAATATTTTGAATTATGTTTCTGTGTTATATTTTTGTGTATTCAATAGTGAATAGACAGTCTCTAGAAATCAAAAAATATTTACTTTTTTTTAATTTCTTCACAAAAAATCATTATGTATCTGATACCCATATGTGCGGTATATGTTAAAAAAATGGTGTGATCTTCCAGAAGCTAATTACAAAGTCATTTTTATTTGAGTGGTTAGGTTTCGAGGGGTATCTACCATAAACAAATAGTCCAGTCACAGATGAACGATGCAACTGCTACCTGCTTTTGTTAATAATCCTATCAAATAAAAATGACTTCATAATGACATGGCAGATAACAGATAACAAAATTTTACAATACTTTAGTGGCGACTGTATATTAAAGTATACCTGCTTTTTCACGTCAAATAACTTTTAAAATTTTCAGGAAAAGGAAAGAGACTAATAATTTGTCACATTGACAGTAAAGATAGATTTCTAGATATTTATAGATAGATAGATAGATCTTGCGCTTCTATTTCCCATTGTTGTACCCCCATTCTAGATAAATCGGTTTCAACATCATCCTTCCATCTTTTTGTCGGTTGGCCTCCTGATCTTCTATGATATGGTCTTTCAAAAAAGACTGTCTCTAACACTCTGTCATCCTCTGATCGTACCACGTGACCTGTCCATCTTATTCGGTTTGCCTTGATATGTCTAACTGTTTTCAGTTCCATACAGTCACCAATTCAGCATTGCGGCGTCTTCCCCAATCCCCTGTGAATTCATCTCTTTGGGGGCCCAATAATATTCTGAAAACCTTTCTTTCAAATATTAGAAGCTTATTGCAGCTTTTTTAACAGCTTTGATCTTAACAATATTGAAAGGGAGTATAATGCTCTATTTCCCGCAGCTATCCTTGCTTAGACCTCTTTTTCTATGTAGTTGTCAGCTGTGATTATCGCCCCCAGGTATCTAAACTTCTTTACCACTTCGAAGTTGTGATCATTAATACTGATGTTCTGCCTAACTCTTAGTCTTAGATTTTTGGTTACTACCATTGTATTTTCTTTTTTTTTCATTTATTTATCTAGGCTCATCTTATTATTTTTAATTATTATTTATTGATCTAAACTCATCCAAGCAGAAGTGAAAAATTCTGTAGCAGCCAAACAGAATACTTTTAAATTTGTAGACATAAAAAATATTTTTTATGATGCAATAAATAGAGAAGAAGTCGAGAAGTCGAGAAGACGTACTCGTGTACTTGGTAAACAGGGAAGAAATACTTCTCTAACCAAAGAAATTGAAAAAGACTTAACTGATAAGATAAAAATTAAGGCAAAATGGGGGTTTTCAGTCATTAAACCGGAGATATAAGCACTAGTTCAAACCTTACTACAATACAAAAAAACCACCTTACTACACAGTGTAAGGAAGGAAAGCCTGGCAAAGAGTGGTTTAAAAATTTTGCAAGCATAATAGACTAAGTCAAAAAAGCTTTAGCAACTGAAAAGATGTAGAAGGTTAGCTACAAGTAATCCATTCATCATCTTTGTCTCCTAACTGTCCATTCACTTATGTTTACATTTCTCACTTTTTGCAGATGACACTTTTTCGAGATGACAAAGCAGTCATCTCTAGCTGGGGTAATCCTGCCTCGACCTGAACCAGGTCTTCGAGTAAGCAGACTGGTCTCTTCGTACCGTTGCCATACTCATTGCACACTCGAGAGACTTACACCTACGTTTCTCGCACTGCAATACACTGACAGTGATAACAATACACAAACAATTTACAATTGACTTTAAAACCATAAAAAACAAAAACTGTGCTGATAACGGTTTTTAGTAAATAGTCTAAGGGGCCCTTTTTATCTCAAACGCTTGTCGAAACAACAACGACAACATTTTTTTTTTTAAGAAATCCATTAGTAAATTATGTTACACCCGAAAATGATTAAAACACAATAATAATTTCTAAAATAAATTCAAATTGTGGGGTGACCCTAATTTTATGCTCGGTAGTGTATATTATTCAAAAGAAACTTTTCGATTATTCTAAGGGACTTTTGACCCTCTATAGTAATGTAATTTTTATCAAAAATTCTTATTAGTTTTCTCAGGAAAATCCGAAAATCCGAAAATCCGAAAGTCCGAAATTTTCTTACGCTTAAAAATGTTCTGTTTGTATAAATTTAATTTCTTTTGCAGAAGCATTGTAAGATATGGCCTACACCGTCACCCAACCACAATACTAATGCAGTGTCTGGTGAACCTGACAAGGAAAACAATGTTTGAGGAAGAAAAAGAAAACGAGGATGTAACATCAATCAGCGACATCAAAACAAACGGAACAGTGGCCAATCATATACTTGCAAAAGAGGAAAGGAAAACGTTATACCACAAAAATCGATGGGACAAGTTGTTTGTGCAAAGAGTTAGTATCAACAGATGAAAGAAAAAGTATTTTTCAGAAATTTTGTAAGATAAATAATTTTAATACCCAAAATGCGTATTTATTTGGATTACATGCAGATTAAAACAAAGGCCCGCAGTACCAAAACAAAGGAGTCGCCTTCCCGAAGGAGTCACTCTGTCGATTATTTAATAACAACTACAGGCAATACGAGGTAACAAATTTGTAAGAAAGCATTTCTAAAATATACATGGACTACAACATAATAGGGGTAGAGTCGAGAATATTACTAAAACATTAAACAAGGTTTACTAAAGCCGAAAATTGATGGAAGAAGACGTCATGCAAATCACAAAAAAAAAATTTCTAATGAGAAAATCCTATTTCTTAAAGAATTAATTGAAATAGTCCCAAAATATAAGAGTCACTATTCCCGAAATAACAACTGTAACACATATTTTATGACAATGGACTATACAATAGAGAAGCTCTATGAGGTTTACAAAATTGAATGTATATTGCAAAATCAAGAATGTGTATCTGCTGATAAGTTTCAAAGAGTATTTACTGACGACTTTAATACTAAATTTAAATTACCTAAATCCGACACGTGCCACATATGTGATTTAATCTATGTTATTTTGAAAGAGGCTACAATATAAAGAAATGAAAATCAATTGAAGCAAGAACTTCATCACAGAAAGGCTAAAGCTAAAAAAGACGCGATAAAAAATGCAACAAAAAAACCCAAGTCTACACCGGCTAATCCATGTAGTATTAGAAATGCTGTGCGAATGCGCTTCTCTGCTGAGAACTTTGAACAAATCGAAATCGCTGATACATACAATGGTGAGTTTATACTTAATTCAAAGAAGAGAAAGAACTGGGATCCTACAAGACCATTTTATTCAAGATCTTAAAAAAATATATTCTACACGGCTTGGTATTGAACCAAGTAAACTTGAATATGTACTTTCGTGTTTGGATTGGATTCCCAACGTTCATCGCGAGTTTTACATGCGATTCATTATTTACAAAGTCCCTGTAATGTTTTTCTTATTTCTATTATTGTTTTTTGTGTTTATTTCTAATAACATTGTTTAGTATATTTGTTTTATTTTTATATCCAATGTGCAATTTAATAAACCTAAAAAATGGTATCTACAGTGTTTTTTATTCAAAGTATCGTTTTTCTCGTAAATTTAAAATTTACGAAATATGTGAAAATACTGCTATAACAAATGTCATTGCAACAGAGTAATCAATCGGTAAAGTTTTAAGTTCAATCTCTGAACATTTTTTGTAGAAATGTCACTTATTATTATCTTCACCCGAGCCCTTCAATTTTTGGATTTCCTGCAATTTCTTGAACAAATTCACCAATTTTTTTTGCGAACGATGGCGTTAACATGTCAAATTTGATAAAATGTGGACTTACGAATTTTGCAGGTTAAGACGATGATAATAAAAAAAAAATCAGTTGAGAAAGGCACTTTGATAAAACAGCTGTAGTAAAAATGAGTTATAATAAATTTTGTGGAAGTATGGAGAAACATTTTTACTGTTTTATTTTTAAATAAAATAAACTTCCATTATGGAATCTATTAGTTCTTTGGGGTTATTGAATGATGCAAGTTGTAGTTTGCCTAGAAATACTAAGGCAAAATTTTTAGACCTAACGTTAATTTTATAATTTTTATTATTTTATAAAATTACTGAAATAAATAGTGCGCTTCAATAGCAGCGTTATTATGTGAGCAATAGTTTTTGGATTTATGTTACTTATACTAAAGATCATTTTGTCTTGGGGTAAGGAAATTAAATCAGGAAACTTAATATCCTCTTGGTTCTAGTAAGCAAAGTTTGTTATATTAATTTTATTCTAAATAACAATGGGAATACTTACTTCTTTAAATTTTGAAACCATTGCTCGGACCACTCTTCAGTTGCTAAACTTCTGGCTAGAGTTGATATAGGCAAATCGATTTCAAGAAAGAACCAGTCATACTCACTTGTCCAGTCAGCTTCGAAATTCACATGTACACGTTTTTGGGGATTATTCTGAAATCTAAAGGTAAATAAAAATAAACAAATGCACTCTTAATTGCAGGAAAAACGGAAAGTCCTATATAATTAGATTAAAAGAAAGCAATTTAATGTAAATGTGAAAGCTCTAAATCGTAACAGTATTCTATTTAACAGAGCTTATAACAGAGTTTTATTTAATAACGTAGATGTTGAACTTCTTTTAATCTTATTAAGACATAATTGATGCCAACTAGAGTATATTATATTAAGGTGTAAAAAAAAATTAGGGGGCAGGAATTCGAAAAAAAAACTTGACTGGACTGCAAAAATTTTACGAGATCTCACTTATCCTAGCTTTATTTATGATTTTTGTCAAAAAATAATGAAGATTGATACTTTGAAACGATTATTTTGTGACAAAACAATCACAAAAATGATACCTATCCTGCGGGTTTATTTTTACAATTAGGTCTAAATAAATTAAATGCATTTTAGAAACTTTTCTTCTCTATATTCTCCCACTATAAACATTTTTATTTAATTAATTACTGCTTATATACTTTTCTGCATAATTATTATATTAACAAGCAATAAATATTACTACATCTATTCATCTCTTCTTTTCTTTTTCACATACATGATTGAAACCTGAATTTAAAACTCAGTAATAACAAAAACTTTGTCATTGGATATACATACTACGGCAGCACTGTTTCAAGCTTCTTAGCTTTTATCAAGCAGATTTTTTTAAATTCATTTAACAACACAATTTAGCAAATAAATTTTAATAAAATTGTTGATTCTTGAATTTAGATATCTATTACGTGTATTATATTTATATTATATATTACAATAATGCCAATTAACAAAAAAATTTACATTTTCTATATAAAGTTCAAAAGTGACTAAATAAGATATATTTGGTTAGTTTGTGCCCTTTTTAAATAGCATTTACTTTTTCAGACCTAAGTTTTCCCAAGGCATAGACTCACCGACCGAGTAAAGGCGGTATAATCTTAACATCTCGCACGAAAGAAATGTCGTTGCCACCTCCAGGACCACTACTTCCTGAGACTTGTCTGGAAGCTACAGTCGGCAGCCCCGGCACCAGATTCGGGTGCGGAAGGCCAATAACGTACTTATCTTAAATTTCATTTTTTTAATGAAACATTTAATGAAACACGGACACAATTTGGTTGCTGGAATTTCTAAATTGTTGGTTGAGATTTCTAAACTAGCTCTCGCAATAAAAGAATTAAATAGGCATAAATTAAGCTTTGTTGGTCTATCGGAAGTACGATGATTGGGCAAAGGTGAACACCATTCACAAACAAGAGAACTCGTATTATACAGTGGTAAAGAAAATGGAAGTCACGAGAGCGAAGTGGGTTTTCTACTCAACAAACAATCAAAAAAGCCTCATTTTATGAAAACCCATTAAAGATAGAATTATAAATACCAGATTTTATACCAAATAGTAATAATAATAATAATAATAATAATAATAACCTGTGGGAGTTTTTTATCAGTTCTTCTATCAGGCGCGGCCCCCTGCGAATGGGGGATGCTCTCTGGATATTCTTAGAACCGATACCCAGAGGGTAACAGGAATACCTGTCGTGGAACAAAAACTGACACCTGGCAGTAGGTATAAAATGCACACCCATGAAAATGGAGACTAATAATTATTTATGTTTAGGGTCGCTGCCTGGGGATCGCCAGGGCACGTCTGGAGCCGGCGCTGGACGTGACAGCATGCGGGACGTCGGTGGCAGGGTGTTGAGGAGGCGGGCCCCTGTCATACAATCAGCTACAGCCCAACAACAACAACAACAACCACAAGTGAGCCAAACAACAACAAGAGCTCCACTCGCTGAAGGTGCTGCGCTGGAACATCAGCCGGCGCTCACACAAGCGGGACGACCGAGGCAGCGCATGAAATGGACTATGTCTATAAATGAAAACATTTTGCGCTTCTATTACAAGGTGACGAACCTCGGTCGAGAAACGATCGGCTATAGACAACAACTGTATGCCGAATTTTGCAGGGAGTATCCAGAGATTGAAGTATCTGAACAGCGAATAGCAGATCAATACCGGGTAATTATAAGAAATAATCTTATCCCAGAGGCTAGACGCGCTACCATTAGAAGCGAAGTCGAACGGGAGATCCATAACCAAGAGCTAGTTGTGGATCAAGACCATAATGAAATCCCAAATGAGCAGATTCCTGAGCCCCTTATACAAGACACTCAACCTGTTAATACCCAGCAGGACAACAACGAGTTGCACAATAGACTGGTAAGAGAAATGGAACGGGCCATACAAGAGTTTAATGGTACAAACCCACTTAGCCGACCACCGCTACCAAAAATAAACTCTTGTAAGAAACTAGGTGCGCTGTTACAAATTATGAACACTGAAGTCCTACCCAATTATATCGTGGAAGCACATACATTAGAATATTTGCATATGCTGATTTACTGTGCAGCAACAGCAATTGCTAATGTTATGGGCATTAAGATCAGAACACGACGGGGAACTAATATCGGAAGGACTGAAAACAGAATTGCACCCTGGGAAAAAAGACTGCTGAGGAAAATTGAATTATTGCGCAGGGATATTGGGCAAATTACGGAATACATCCGAGGAGTAAGAAGTCAAAAACTAATTAAAAGAGCTGAAGAAATTATTCTGAACACTTCAAGACACTCACAACATGATCCAGAAAACAACACAGCTCAACACTGCCTAGACACATTAAAACAAAAACTCTCCGTTTATTCAGGTCGCTTAAGGAGATACAAAGTTAGTAACAACCGTAAATGCGACAATATACTTTTTGAGAATTCAGAGAAGGCATTTCTATAGAAAACTAAATTCCACTGTAGAAAATGTAAATAAATCCTACCCAAGCCAAGAAGAAATTCATGAGTTTTGGGGAAATCAACTTTCGACGCCAGCTACCCATAACAACAATGCTGGATGGATTGAAGACACGGAGAACAATTGTCAACACTATAGGAATATTCCTTATGAACCTTTTACCACTGAAGAAGTCTTGAACATCATCAAAGAGCTTCATAACTGGAAATCTCCTGGACCAGACGGAGTTCAAAACTTCTGGTTAAAGAAGTTTTGGAGTGTTCATGAACTTTTAACAGTATTTATTAATAATATTATTTCTAATTTGCAGGAAATACCATCATTTCTTACTCAGGGAACCACTTATCTAATACCGAAGGATCAAAATAACACCCAAGATCCAGCCAAGTACCGCCCAATTACTTGTCTTCCAACTTTGTACAAATTGGTCACATCCTGTGTGGCCCGGCGTATCTACCAACACTGTGCTCTGAACAATATCATAGAGCCCCAACAGAAAGGATGCGCTAAGGGCTCCATGGGATGCAAAGAACAACTTATTATCGACTCAGTCATTTCTAACCAGGCATACACCAAAAAACGAAACCTGTTTACTGCCTTCATTGACTACAAGAAGGCTTTTGACTCAGTGCCGCATGAATGGCTTATAGATATATTGAAAATATATAAAGTCGATGATAATCTCGTGATCTTTTTGAAGCATATAATGACAAAGTGGAAGACTAAAATTCACCTTCAAATACCTGGTGAAACCAATATCGAAACTGAAGATATCGCTATTAACCGGGGCCTTTTCCAGGGGGACTCGTTGAGTCCACTTTGGTTCTGCCTAGCGATGAACCCACTATCTCAGCTGCTGAACTCCACTGACTCAGGATTTAGCATCAAAAATAACAACACTGTTGTGGCGAAGCTTAATCATCTGTTGTATATGGATGATTTGAAACTAATGGCTTCCACTCGAAATCACTTAGATCAGATGCTAAAAACTGTAGAAACTTTCTCAAATGACATCAGTATGCACTTTGGACTAGACAAGTGCCGTATACTTAATATAGTCAGAGGAAAGGTTCAGCCCGGAGGTTTCGATATGCAAGATGGCCAAAACATCGAGGCAATGGGTGAAAATGATATTTACAAATATCTCGGAGTAAAACAGGCGCGGAAAATTGACCATAAACAGATGAAAACTGAACTAACTTCGGAGTTCGTGCGAAGAATAAGACAACTAAATCGGTCATATCTTAATAGTAAAAATTTGTTTAAGGCATTAAATACGTACGCCTGTTCCGCGCTGAGCTACTCATTTGGTATTATAAAGTGGTCAAAAACGGATATAGAGGGTCTTCAGCGGAAAGTAAGAACACTTCTTACAAAGGCGCAAAAACATCATCCACGCAGTGCAGTAGAGAGAACAACATTACCGCGGTATCAAGGAGGGAGAGGACTTATGGATATAGGTGAGCAATTAGATAAACAAATTGCTAATTTAAGATCTTATTTTCAGGTACAGGCTGAGACATCTACTTTACATCGAGCAATTTGCGCAGTAGATGACACAACGCCGCTTAAACTGAGGGAACAAGAAACGCGCACAAACCATCTGACTAAGCAAGAAAAAATGCGCACCTGGATGAGTAAACCTCTGCATGGGCGACATCTCAATGAGATCAACCAAGAATATGTCGACAATACAGCGTCGAACTATTGGTTGACATCAGGAAAGATGTTTCCCGAGACTGAGGGTTTCCTACTTGCCATTCAGGATCAGGTTATTCCAACTAAAAATTACCTGAAATATATTGTTAAAGATCCTCAAGTCCAAAACGACAAATGCCGATATGGATGCCAAGCCCAAGAAACCATCCAACATCTTACCGGTGGCTGCCAGGCATTTGTCGGTACTGATTATAAAGAACGCCATGACTCAGTAGGAAAGATTATCCACCAAGAACTAGCTGACAAACTGGGACTTCTCCAAACCGACCATCTTCCTTATTATCAATATGTCCCTGACAGAATGCTTGAAAATGACAACTACAAGCTATACTGGGACCGCACTGTGCTCACAGACCAACCAGTGGCCCATAATAGACCGGATCTCATACTAGTGAATAAAATTACCAGGCAAACAACACTTATTGATGTGGCGATACCTAACACTAACAATTTGCTTGTTAAATACAACGAAAAGATCGCCAAGTATAGAGATCTGGAAATACAAATCAAGAGACAATGGAGAATGGAAAGTACCCAGACAGTACCTATTGTTCTATCTACTACTGGTGTTATTCCCAAAAACCTCCTAGCGAACATAAAACAGCTGGGTCTAAAAGAACATCTTTATAAGGCCATGCAGAAAGCTGTACTCCTCGCGACCTCCAGATGTGTACGAAAATTTCTGGGAGATACTCCGACATACCAAGTCACCTAGGGCTCGATAACACGGAAAGAGTCCCACCAGAGCTCAATCCTTTTGATACCGTAGGTATCTGGGATGAGTGAATTTTCCCCTTAGAGGGAGTGTGAGCCGTATGGCTAAATCTGGGATAATAATAATAATAATAATAATAATAATAATAATTCACCAAGAACTAGCTGACAAACTGGGACTTCTCCATACCGACCATCTTCCTTATTATCAATACGCTCCTGATAGAATGCTTGAAAATGACAACTACAAGCTATACTGGGACCGCACTGTGCTTACAGACCAACCAGTGGCCCATAATAGACCGGATCTCATACTAGTTAATAAACTTACTAGACAAACAACACTTATTGATGTGGCGATACCCAACACCAATAATTTAGTTGTTAAATACAACGAAAAGATCGCCAAGTACAGAGATCTAGAAATACAAATCAGGAGACAATGGAGAATGGAAAGTACCCAGACACTACCTATTGTTCTATCTACTACTGGTGTTATTCCCAAAAACCTCCTAGCGAACATAAAACAGGTGGGTCTAAATGAACATCTTTATAAGGCCATGCAGAAAGCTGTACTCCTCGCGACGTCCAGATGTGTACGAAAATTTCTGGGAGATACTCCAATATACCAAGTCACCTAGGGCTCGATAACATGGAAAGAGTCCCACCAGAGCTCAATCCTTTTGATACCGTAGGTATCTGGGATGAGTAAATTTTCCCCTTAAAGGGAGTGTGAGCCGTATGGCTAAATCTGGGATAATAATAAGTCCTACCCAATTACGTCGTAGAAGCCCATACGCTGGAATATTTGCATAATATGCTTATTTACTGTGCAGCAACAGCAACAGCTAATGTAATGGGAATTAAGATCAGAACACGACAGGGTACTAATGCCTGAAGGCCTGATAACAGAGTTGCACCCTGGGAGAAACGGCTCCTAAACAAGATTGAATTATTGAGTAGGGACATTGGTCAAATGACAGAATATATACGAGGAAAAACAAGTAGAAAAGTCATTAAAAGAGCTGATCAAATAATGCTAAGCACTGCAAGACACTCGCAATATGATCCAGTAAACATCACAGCCCATCAGTGCCTGGATACATTAAAACAAAAACTCTCCGTTTGTTTAGGACGACTAAGGAGGTACAAGATTAGTAACAGCCGGAAATGTGACAATGCGCTTTTTGAGCATGCCGAGAAGGCGTTCTATCGGAAACTTAATTCCACTGCCGAAAGTGCCAATAAATCATACCCAAGCCAAGAAGACATTCAGGAGTTTTCGGGAAATCAACTTTCCACACCAGCTGCTCTTAACACCAATTCTGGATGGATAGAAAATACGACGCACAGCTGTCAACACTACCGCACAACTGTTTATGAACCCTTCACCACAGAAGAAATCTCTAATATCATCAAAGAGCTTCATAACTGGAAATCTCTTGGACCAGACGGAGTTCAAAACTTCTGGCTTAAGAAGTTCTGGAGTGTTCATGAGTGCCTGTCATCATTAATTAATCGTATTATTTCTAATCCGCAGAAAAAACCATCATTCCTAACTCAGGGAACAACTTATTTAATACCAAAGGATCAAAATAATACCCAAGATTCAGCCAAGTACCGCCCAATTACGTGTCTTCCAACTCTGCATAAATTGGTCACATCCTGTGTAGCCCAGTGTATCTACCAACACTGCGCTCTAAACAACATCATAGAACCTCAACAGAAAGGATGCGCTAAGGGCTCCATGGGTTGCAAAGAACAACTTATTATCGAGTCATTTCTAACCAGGCATACACCAAAAAAGGAACCTCTTCACTGCCTTTATTGACTATAAGAAAGCCTTTGACTCAGTGCCGCATGAATGGCTGGTAGATATATTAAGAATATATAAAGTCGATGATAATATAGTGACCTTCTTAAGACATATAATGACAGATTGGAAGACTAAAATTCACCGCCAAATACCTGGTGAAAACAATATCGAAACGGAAAATATCGCAATTAACCGTGGCCTATTCCAAGGAGACTCGCTGAGTCCCTTGTGGTTCTGTCTAGCGATGAACCCACTATCCCAGCTACTGAACTTCACTGACTCAGGTTTTAGCATTAAAAACAACAACACTGTAGTGGCGAAGCTTAATCATCTGTTGTATATGGATGATTTGAAACTAATGGCTTTCACTCGAAATCACTTAGATCAAATGCTAAAAACTGTAGAAACTTTTTCAAATGATATCAGTATGCACTTTGGGTTAGACAAATGTCGTGTACTAAATATAGTCAAGGGAAAGGTTCAGCCCAGGGGATTCGATATGCAAAATGGCCAAAACATCGAGGCTATGGGCGAAAATGACATGTATAAATATCTAGGAGTAAAGCAAGCGTGGAAAATTGACCATAAACAAATGAAAATCGAATTAACATCACAGTTCATACGAAGGGTAAAACAGCTACTTCGCTCACATCTTAATAGTAAAAATTTGTTTAAGGCATTAAACACCTACGCATTTTCCGCGCTTAGCTACTCATTTAAGATTATTAAGTGGACTAAAACGGATATAGAAACTCTTCAGAGAAAAGTACGAACACACCTCACAAAGGCACAAAAACACCATCCTAGAAGTGCAGTAGAAAGAACGACATTACCGCGGAATTTAGGAGGACGAGGACTTATTGATATAAGCGAGCAATTAGATAAACAGATTACTAATTTAAGAACTTATTTTCAGGTGCAGGTGGACACATCTACTCTCCATCGCGCGATTTGCGCAGTAGATGACACAACACCGATCAAACTGAGGGAACAAGAAATGCGCGTAAACCATCTTACTAAGAACGAAAAAATGCGCACCTGGATGGGTAAACCTCTGCACAACAACACAACTAACAACAATAATCTGCGTGTTAAGTACAACGAAAAGATCGCCAAGTACAGAGATCTGGAAATACAAATAAGAAGACAATGGAGAATGGAAAGTACCCAGACGATACCTATTATTCTTTTTACCACTGGAGTCATTCCGAAGAACCTCCTAGAAAACATAAAAAAGCTGGGTCTAAATGAACATCTATATAAGGTCATGCAGAAAGCTGTGCTACTTTCGACGTCCAGATGCGTGCGAAAATTTTTAGGAGATACACCGACGTACCAAGTCACCTAGGACTCGATAACATGGAAAGAGTCCCACCCGAGCTCAATCCTTTTGATACCGTAGGTATCTGGGATGAGTGAATTTTCCCCTTAGAGGGAGTGTGAGCCGTATGGCTAAATCTGGGATAATAATAAACATACAGAAGTTAAAACACTTCACAATTGTATTTGGGTATAAAAAACATATAGTGAAAATTTTTAAAAAGTTTTGTCAAAGTTTATGTAGTAGCATAACGTTTTCGACCTAATCAGATCATCCTCATTGCCTTATGTAGTTAAAGCTAACAATAAAGTTGTATCTATGACATCCGTATATGGGTTAACATTCGTTTTTAACACGTGGTTCTTGCCAGTTAAAACGACACAGACCAACTGACACCAACCATAGAACACAAGGAAATCAACACCGACGAATTTAACATAAAATCCACAAGAAAACTAAGTTGTCCCTGTAGCTGGCAGTATACCATTGTATTACAAAAACTTTATTGAAATCCTTTATAAAAGGTATATAATTAAAACACCCAATCGGGCTTTATTACAACAAAATGTTTTCGGAATACATATTTATTATCAGTGTCTAGGTGTATATGTTGTTCAAAACATTTGAATTTGTGTAGGATTAAAGTGGTTTTATAGAGTTCAGTAAGCGTCGTATGTCATAAAGCACATCATCAATCAGCCAATTGCGTTTACTGCTAGACATAGGCCTTCCTCAGTTCTTTCGAGTGTTCTCTGCACTGGGCCGCTTGTAGTAAGTGCCCCGCTACACGTTTAATATTATCGGTCCATCTAGTCGGTGGTCGTCCTCGGTCCTCCTTTTATAGTTTCTGGGGCTCCATTCACATCTTGTCTTCTGGCTAAGTGCCCTGCCTAGTTCCACTTAAACATCGTGGTGCATTTTCGATGACGTCTTGAACTCCTGATCTTTGCCTGATTTGTTGGTTTGTTATGTGGTCTCGAAGGCTCACGTTTAGCATTGCACGTTTCACGGCTCGTTGTGAGTTTATTCGCAGATTTTTGTGTGGGTGTTGAAGTCTCTGCTCTATAAGTTTGTACAGGCAAAACATATTGGTCCTAAACCTTTCGCTTGAGTTACATGGGAATTGAACTTTTTAGGATATGGCTTAACTTGTAAAATGCTGTCCATGTCAGGCCTATTCGCCTCTGTGTTTCATGTGTTTAGTTGTCTCTGCTTATTTTGATCTCGTGTCCTAGATATTTGTACTTGTCTGTTTGTTGTATGGTATTATTGTCAATAGTTATATTTCCACTCATTACGAGATTTGTCATAAGTTTAGTTTTGTCATAAGTCTATCTTTAATCCTGCTCTTTCAGACGACTATTAAGCAAATGTATTATAGAAACTGTATCCTGTAAGTTATCTGCGATTAATACAACATCATCTGCAAACCTTAGATGATTTAATCTTTCTCCATCTATATTGATGCCCATATCTTGCAAATGAATGATCTTAAATATTGACTCTAGATTTGCTGTAAACAATTTTGGTGAAATGTTGTCTCGAGTCCTCGACATAAGCTGAATTTTTCGTGTAGTCGTATACTTGATGTAGCATTATCGTAGATGTTTTTGATTAGTGCCGTGTACCTGTAATCTATTCGGCATTGATTTAGGGCTTTCAGTACTGTTTTAAGGTCTACAGAATCAAAAGCCTTCTCGTAATCAACAAATGCAAGAACCGGTGGTATGTTGTACTCGATGCAATTTTCTATTAAGATCTTTTTTTGTATGCAAATGGTCATTTGTGCCATATCCTGCCCTGAAACCTGCCTGTTCTTTGGGCTGACAGAAATCAAGTTTAGGTGTTAAGTTAGTTTTTTGTTAAGATTTTCATAAAGAGTATGTGTCAAGAGGCTCATGGGTCTATAATTTTCTAATTTACTGTTCCAGTCTTTTGGAAACGTACCCGTAAGTAAGCATTTATTAAACAGTTCGCTTACTGATTTTGATAGAATTTCTCCTCCTGCTTTTATTGCCTGCACATAACATGGCTGAATTGTAACTGGGCAGATCATGTGGCCAAAGTTAATGACAGGCAGTGCACTAAAAAAATTACAGTGTGGAGATCACGAGCAGACCGAATAGCAGAGGTAAACTACCTTTAGGATGAACAAAGGACATTAAAAGAATCGCTGGTAATTGGCTGCAGGAAGCTTGAAAAAGGCCAAGAGAACTGAAAGAAATTAGAAGACGCTATGTTCAACTTTGGATGCAAAAGGCTGGATGATGATTATGTCTGTGTTTTAGTTTTTAGATAGCTATGAATACATAACCAATTAAACATACAAGGACTAATATGATATACACTGAGACATTCGTAAAGACAGACTATGAGTTAACAAATATCTTACTTCATTGTGCCATTAAAACCAATTTTCCATTTTTTCATTGGTACTACAGGCATAAAAGTCATACCACCACCAGAAAAACTATCTTGATTGTACAAAGATAGTACGGTAGCGTCCATAATTGTATTAGGTAATTCTTCGCTTTCTAGTACTCCATAATCAGGATGCTAAAAGTAAATATTTTATATTTAAAATGTTTTCATAATATTTAATATTTAAGTTATTTGGAAATTAAGGAAAAAAAAACGTAAAATTACTATGTTCAAAGCTCAAAAATACATAAATGTTTGCTGGTTTAAATTCTCATTGTACAAATGGGCTCCCGTTCTGCTATACGCGCTTCATTAACAATTAAAAAACAATACTTAAAAATAAAATAAGCCTAGAATTTTTATCGGGAACTGAAAGAAGAAGGCATGAACTTAGATTTAGACACTTGATGATTTCAAGAAATATATATTTTTTCAATGAAACTACTTGTGTGATCGCTCCTTTGCTTCGGGTAAGAACTAAACGACGAAAGCATCGTTATTGGATTCATCCGTTAACACATCAAAGATATTTTAAAGGAGAGTTTTATATGATATTTAAACAATAGTTTTCAAAATCAAGGTAGCGTAACGGGTGCATACTTCTCTGCAATCCCGGCAGGGGATAGATTTACTTCAGGAATAGCACACCTGCCCACGCGAGCTTATGGATTTCCCCAGCCTTTTATTCCCGGAGAAACAATGTCCAAATTCAAACCATTCCCATCTCCACCTCTTTTCTCACCCACTTCTAAACTAACTTGCCAACACGTACTAAATACGCCAAGCATGGCGTTTTAATGGCTTAAAACTTTAAAAGTTATTTTCCATCAAAGATGAAACTACTGAACTGTCGGCGGCTGCAACACATCCAATCAAGGTAGCGGTTGGAACAGGTTTGGAGCAGAGGGTGATAATAATCCGCGGAAGAAATCAGGCTACTACAAAGAGCGACAAATGCGTACTGATTCATACAATTTTAGAACCTTATATCAGACCAGAAGATGTTCGAACTTAAAAAAGATCTGAAAAACATAAAATGGGACATCATCGGCAAGGTAATCCAGACATATGCTCTAATGACTACCCACTCGGATGAAGAAATTGAAAAAAATTATAAGGACCTGGAAATAACGTTACATGCCACACCAGCGTATTATATAATAATAATAGGCAACTTAAATGCAAAAATGGAGTTTAAACAAGATGATGCAAAAGTAGCAATGGCGAAAGAAATGTACAAAAGAAAAGATTAATAGATAATAAAGAGAAAACAAATAATTAAAGATATCGAAGTACTCAACAAATTTGCAAGAGAAAGCGACAAACAGATTAATTCGAGCTAAGATACTATTAAATGTCAAATTGGATAGAATAAAGATGATCCTAAAAATAAGAAAAAAAGTGGATTTTTCCAGAAAACAACGACCTGTATGAAGATATACCAACCAGCCATATACAAGACTTGCAAGACGAAATAGAAGATGTAGATCAAGCAAATAATGGCATAATGAAGGCTCTAAAAGAAAGGAAAGGTAAGTGCTGCCTGACCGTTCTGACTTATAAAGAAAAACTAAGCCAAAATACCAAAGAGCTAATAGGTAAAAGAAGATAGCTAATGGAAAAATACGGCTCCAACTACACAAAGATGAAGAAATTAAATCAATATATCTACGATATCCACCGGTCAATCCGAAAAGACGTAAGAGAAAACAATACAAGAAAAATAACTAAAATAATTCAAGGAAACCAAAGTTTAAAAGTTTTGAGGCAAAATAAGAACAACATAGGCAACAAAAATATATACAAAATAACAAACAAAGAAGGAAACATATCTACTGATAGAACCAAAATCCTTGAGGTTGTCGAATCCTTTTATCGCAAAGTGTAAAAAATTACCGACGATAGGCAAGATCAGCCCCTGTCCAAAATCTCAAACAAAGGATCAGAATTAAGGCCAAGCTCTTCACCGAATGCATCTATCAACGAAAAACTCTTTTGAATTGAAACAATGCAGTCATTATTATATTACACAATCAAGGAGACATAATACATTTAAAAAACTACGGTCCTATTGGTTTGCTTTTATACATATAAACTTCTCACAAAAATTATCAAAAAATGACTGAACGCTAAATTAGACTTCTATCAGCCAATAGAACAAGCTGTATTTAGAACGGGATAGAGTACTAATGACCACTTACTAGTAATGAAGAACCTGATAGAAAAGTCTGCATGATACAACAAACTATTTGCACGAATATTAAGAAACCATTAGAAAATGTTAAAAGCTGACAGAATGTCGAATAGACCATCGCTACATCTCTACACAACATAATCAAATATATCTACCAAAATGTCATAGCTAGCGTAAGACTATCTGAAGACTATCTAATCATAACAAGGCACATCTAAACGAGCAAGATATCAACATAAATGGAGAAAAGCTTAATAATTTGAGTTTTGTTGTTGACAATAATATTGTCTGAAAAATTATATCACGTCTCCTTGAAGGTTGGACTAAAGATTAATATGAACAAGACACAAATAATGACTAATCTGCTGCTAAATTGAAATATTGCTGTTGATGGAAGGAATATTGTGCAGACTACATCGTTTAAATAGTTGGGACATGAAATTCGGTTGGGCAGAGATAACCAGATATATGTGAGTTCCCACGTCGCATAGGATTACCCTGGGCAACGTTTGGTAAACTAAACTATGTATTTAAATCGGATCTAAGAATATGACTTAAAAGAAAAATTTTTGATCAATGTGTGTTACCTGTACTGACTTATGGAGGGAAAACATTAACATTCACGAAAAAGGTAGGTAATAAGATTCGCGGGACTAAGGTGGTTATGGAGCGCCAGATGTTGGGTGTCTCGCTGAGAGACCGAATCCCAAACGAAGAAATACGTCATAGAACAAAAACAACAGACGTCATAAAAAAATCGGGTCGGTAAAATGGAATTGGGTATGACACTTCGCCAGCTTATCAGACAAACGATGGACAAAATATATTTTTAGAGTGGAAACCAAGACAAGAAGCAATACGGAGCTGAGGACGCCCACCAACTAGATGGACTGACGACCTGAAGCGTATTGGCAATAACTGGATGCAAGCCGTACAATACAGAGACAGATGGAAAGAGTTGAGGGGGGCCTGTGTCTAGAAGTGGACATATACAGGTTAACGATGATGACTTAAAATTAGTGGTACATAAAATTAGAATCAATAGTACGAACAATGCGCCCATCATTTTTAGCATATACTTTACGAATTTTGAAAAAAAAAAATAAATTAAATATTGTTGAAGACACACCAGGCTTAGCTGGTTTCAGAATCACTACTTAAAAATCGTAAGTAGATGCATATCTATGCTTGTCCGTATGATTCAGTGTGGTAGGCGACTGTCGCGGTAAAAATAAGACAAGTTACGTTTTCTTAATCACTTTGATTATTTAGTCGCAAATGAATTTACTTGTATGTATTTGAAACAATGTATTTAATCAAGTGGAGAGCTAGCCTTAGTATAATTATACCGCATTCATTATTGATTTACTACCAAGCCTATTACTACCAAGTTGGCAATCTAGAACTAACACGATTTTATCATTTTAAAAAACTTACTTTACTTTACTTTATCGTGGTCCGGCCATGTCATTCATAAAATTTCGGCCCAGTATCGGGCTACGTCGGTTCCATCTTTGTTGGCGAGCCACAAATCTTCAAGGGTACATCGATGAGGACAGTTTCTGCATGTAAGAAGATGTTCCATATTCTGTGTTTCTCCACAGTCACAGTTCACATCATCTTGGTCTATTTTTCCCCATTTTGCCTTGTTTGATTTTACTGTAGCAACCCCCGTTCTTATCCTACTCAAGGTTTTCCACGTTTTAAAGTCTAGGGTCTGGTCGGTCCATTGAACCTGGGGAAGTGGAAAATACTCAGGCGGTTCATCCTGCACTGTTCCAAGGAAGCTTTTTCTAGATTTTAGTCGCTTTCGTGGTGTTCGAGCTTTGTATAGGGCATGCCGATTGTGCGCGATCTGTTTAATTTTCTCTATGTGTTCTGCAGCGCCTCTGCGTGTTGAGAGTTCTGCAAAACCCGCTGATCTATATAGATTTGAAAGAGGCGTTGGTTTCATGCACCCCGTTACTATCCTGCACGTCTCATTTAGTGCAGTATCAAATTGTTTCGTGTGGGCAGATCTGCTTCAAACGGGGCATGCATATTCAGCAGTTGAGAAACACAGTGCCTGTGCCGTTGTTCTTAAAACGCCAGGACGAGCGCCCCATTTACTTCCCGTTAGCATTCTGAGTATGCTGTTCCTACTTGTTACTTTCCCTCTTGTTTTTATGCAATGTTGTCTGTAGGTGAGGGACCGGTCCAGAGTTATCCCAAGATATATAGGTTGGTTTGTGTGTTCTAATGCATTACCATTCCACACAATTTGGAGTTTTCGCTTGGCTTCCTTTGTGCGAAGGTGGAAAGCGCAGACTTTGGTTTTAGAGGGATTGGGTCTCAGAGAATTCTGCAGGTAGTACGCTGTCATTGTTTTTAAGGCAGTTTCGAGTTTCTCCTCCACTTCTTTAAAACTATTTCCTTGAGCACATATTGCAAGATCGTCAGCATAGAGGAAGTGCTTGGTTTCGATTGGAGTAAGTTGGTCGTTTGTGTAAATATTGAAGAGCATTGGTGCTAAAACACTTCCCTGACGGAGGCCGTTTTTTTGAACTCTCCACTTGCTTACTTTACCCTCCAGCATAACGAAAAAACGTCTATTTTGCAGTAAGGAATATACGACCTTTCCCAGATGGTGGTCATTAAGAGTGTCGTATAATTTGCGGAGCAATGTTTTGTGCCTTACTGTGTCATAGGCTGTTGTCAGATCTACAAAAGCAGCCCCTGTTATAGGTTTTTCTTCAAAGCCCTCTTCAATGTGTTCTGTTAATGCGAGGACTTGACCGGTGCCAGATTTGCCAGGTCTGAATCCTCCTTGTTGTGGGATGAGGTGCTTGGCGACATTTTTTTCTATTCTGGCGAGTATGAGTCTCTCGTATAGTTTAAAAAAGTGACACAATAGCAAAATAGGTCTGTAGCTACTGGGATCTTCTGGATCCTATCCTGGTTTTAACAAGGCTATTACTTTGGATTTTCTCCATGATTTTGGAATTTTGCAGGTTTTACAGCACGTGTTATAAAATTGCAAGATCCAGTTTTTTGCTCCTTGGCCTAAATGCTTTATTTGTTCACTGCATATATTATTCACACCTGCAGCTTTCCCGTTTTTTAACCTGTTAAGACCGTCGTGGAGTTCTTTTAGTGTAAAAGGAGTTCCTAGGTGGTTTGTCTCCGAATCCAATCTTCTCCTAGTGTTTGGGTCCTTATATCGGTAAGTAGTTTTTTCATTCGTAAGGAGTTGAGTAGCGACTTGGTTTGCTGTAACCTTGCAAGGTGGTTTATGTTCTTTTGGATCGCCGCTGAGTTTTTTTACAAGGTTCCATGCTATTTTGCTACTATGTGTCATGTCCCTTTTTTTTTCAGGGTCTCAATCCACTTTTCCGGTCTGGCTTGACTTAGCTGTTGGAGCAGTACTGCTCCACAGTCAACGGTTTCTTGGCTAAAAGGGTCAGTGGAATAGAGGTTTGCGTATGTTCTCATTAGTTCTTTGGACTCGCTGGACATCCCGGGAACATATTGTTGTCTACATCCTCTATGGATAGATTTTCTAGACACATTTTTGAGTACCTCTACGAATTTTTCGTAGTTCTCTACTTTTGGTTTAAGGCGTAGTAGTTTAAAATCTAGCATGTCTGCATACTTTTGCCAGTTTGCCTATTTGAAGTTAAATCTTCTTCTGAATGGAATAGCTTGTGGTCTGACAATTGGAAAGATATTTATACCAATTGGTCTATGTTGAGTTTTTGGTATGGGACCATATACTACTTTGGTACATCGGTCTTCGAGCTTGTTGCTTGAAAAACAGATATACTTGTTATATCCTCTTTTCCAAACTTTGCTATGAAAAGATGGTGGAAGTTTAGGATCATGGATTAACGTGAGGCCACTCGTTTCGGCCCATGCTTCTACTGCGTCTCCATTTGCGTCCGAATCTGCATAGCCCCAGAGTAAACTGTGACTGTTAAAGTCTCCCAGTCTCCCAGTACAGTTATTATCTCATTCATCTCATGTGCTATCATTTGTCTTATTTTAAAAAACTTCTTCTTCTTCTTCTTCTTCTTTTTATATAGACATGACTTTTTTAATGTGCCTCCAGTAAGATTCATCGTTTCCTGGTCTTCCTACTAATCCAGTCATTCCATCGTTTTCCTGGTCTTCCTACTAATTGTCTTCTTATTGGGGAACCGTCTCTTGCCTTCTTTACTACTCAATTTGTTGTCATTCGGCTTATATGATCGTTACATCCTACTCTTCTATTTCTCACTCATCTTTTCTAGCTCTGTCCCATAGTGTCTTACCATCAATTTTTCTAAGTATTTTTATCTCTGCTGTTTCTAACATCCTTTTTGTCCTCTCTGTGTTAGGTCTTGTTTCTGCCGCGTAAGTCATTATTGGTCTGATGACTGTTTTGTAAATTCTGCCTTTTGTTTCTTTCCCGATATTTTTATTTTTCCATATTATTTTATTTAGGCAACCTGCGGCTCTGTTTGCTTTATTCACTTGGTCTTCCAGTTCGGTTTCGAGCTTTCCTTAGATAGATAATGTGATGCCCAGATATTTAAACTCCATCACTTGTTCTATTATCTGACCTTTATGTTCCAATTGGCATCTTAGTAAATTTGCTGTTGTTACCATGAATTTTGTCTTTGTTGGGGAAATTATCATGTTAAATTTTTTTGGCGGTTATATTAAATTGATGCAGCATACGTTGTAAATCATCTTCACTTTGAGCGAGTAGTATTGCGTCGTCTGCATAGCAGATTATTTTGTTGTTATTTTTGTTGTTGTTATTAAGTTGTTTTTCTCCCATTTGTTTTCTTTTTTTTGTTTATACTTTTTTATTATTTTATCCATAATCAGGTTGAACAATAGAGGACTCAGAGAATCTCTCTGTCTTATCTCATTTCTAGCTTCAATAGGTTAGTTCTGTTATTCGTCTAATTTTACTCTTATTGTGTTGTTTTGATAGATATTTTCGATAGTTTTGATTATACCTAGAGATATCTCTCTTGCATACAGTAAGTGGATAACGTCTTTTAATTTAACCCGGCAACTGCCTTTTTTAAGGTCCACGAAACATAGCTATGCCGGTTTGTTTTATTCTAATGATTTTTCCTGCACTTGCCTCATTATAAATATATCGTCGGTGAATGATCTTCTCGACCTAAAACCTTGTTGTTCTTTTACTAGTGTTATAATTTCATTTAATTTATTTGTTATCACATTGGTTGTTTATTTTTGTGTTGTGTTTAATAAATTAATTCCTCTGTAATTTTCCGGGTCCCATTTGTCTCCATTTTTAAAGAGAGGTACTGGGATGCTTGATCTCCATTCTTAAGGAACTCTGTTTTGTTCTATTATTTTTTAAAGTAGTTTTAATAGTTGTTTGGTCAGATCTGGTCCTCCGTACTTTAAGAGTTTGTTCGGTATTCTGTCTTCTCCTGGTGATTTTCTATTTTTTTAATTTCCTTAATGCTTCCTTTACCTCTTTCTCCTTAATATTTATTTTTTCGTATGTCGCCACCTCTGGTGTTGGTGGTTCATTATCGTCACCTTTAGCAAACAGGGATCGAAACTAGTTTATCCATGTTTCCTTCTGTGTTTCGTTTTTGTTAGTTCGTTCAATTTTATTTTAAAAAACTGATTATATTAATGATCCAGATCTATTTTAGTGGACTATATCGGAAATAAAAGTGAAGATGGTTTAAATTGACCATAAACATCACAACCAAGACCAAAGACCACTTATACGAAACTGGCCTGTTCTAAGATTGATAAATGTTTCAAAATTCATAAAACCAGTAAACAGTGGTAGTGACAGTAATGACTGGGAGACGGATAAAAAGGCTAAATTTTTTTTAAGGCACAATAATATAGACTTAAACCATCAAAATACGAAACATTGTTGCAATTCTATTTTTCTTTCCCTTCAAAGCTGGTAAATGTTCACTTAATCTGGAGTGGCAACTTGAATTATCTTTTACAATAACTGAATGTAACAATAAAACACTAAAAACTTGGTTTTCAAAATTTTCACAAAATTTATTATAATATCTTATCACTATAGCTGTTTCGACAGAGTGCATTTCTCGTGTGATATATTTTTGATATGTGTTTATACTTTGTAGTCTTTAACTGAATAGGTTGAGGAAAAGAGAACTGTTTGTCTCAAGTTAGTCATTCAGAATCTAGAAAGTAAAGTACGTATGTAGAATATGTTCTTCTACTATTGAACGTCCTTTTATGTTCTGCTATACGTTTGATAAAAGTTTTATTAGTTTGACCGATGTAGTTTTTGGGCAGTCGCCACATTTAAGTTTAAGTGTTAAGGTACGATTCCGATCACGACCACAAACTGCAAACTGCAAACCGCAGACCGCAGACCGCAGCGACAGACCTACTGGTTCATATGGTTTCTTATGAGCTGTATGTTGAGTAGAGCGGCACTGTCGCCACCGCAAGCAGAACGTCGCCACAGCAGACCGCAGGACTGCACCAGAACCAGTAGTGTCTCCGACCGCAGAGTGACAACAAGTATTGTTGCTGTTTCTGAATATATCTTCGTTAGCCATTAGATGATTTTTAATGAGTATTGAATAACTTCCTTCAAATTGTCTATTTTTAAATAAAGACCTAGTTGGTTTCCTTTTTCTTTTATAATGCAAAAGTAATAGATCGTTGTCATCTTCTTCTTACATCAAAAGATATAACATTAATTCATCGTTGTTCATTGCGTCTGACATCCTACTTATACGACTTTTAATATTATACTATTATAAATTTCCATCGTGCAATGCTGTTTTCGCTGTTTTGTAGATGCAGTGCAGTTCTGCTCGGAATTGGTCTGATAGCAGACGACACTGTCGCTGCAGTCTGCGGTTTGCAGTCTGCAGTCTGCAGCTACTTTCTGAATTTAACCTTTAGACGAGATAATGCAAGCCGTCAAATTTATTAAAGCCAGGCCTCTCAATTCCCGTATTTGTGAAGAGTTTTTTTTTTAGAAGTCACTGCCTATCGGAAATAAACAGGCTGATAATTTCAAAAACTTATTCTTTAGTACTCTCAACGAGCTGAACTTAAGTCTATAACGTAAAGATAACGACATCATTTAAGTTAAAGATAAAATGGAAACTTTGATAAAAATCTTTACGTTTGGAAAATCGTACAGTTAAATAATTATTATTATTTCCATACAATGGCAGTGTTTTGAAATCCTCTGGTAGGGAAATGTAGAGTAGAACTTTCGTTTTGGGATTATATTTTAAAACCCGACAGAAATAAAAACTGGATAGCTGGACTTTTCAACGCGAATATTTCAGATATCATCGGCTTGGCAACTACACAGGAAAATCAATTGATACAAATAACATATGATTCAGCTTTAAAACATCATTTTAAAGATTTTTCCTTATCAAGTTTGTGGGTGAATATAAGAAAGCTATAAAGTAATATCAGATAACCACTAAAACATATACGACTTTTCTCATCCAAATACCTCAACGAAAAGGGATTTTCTGCTCTTGTATATCTTAAACACAAGCACAAAAACAAACTACAATTAAAATTCTTAAGTTATAAATGAGATTATAACTAAGTAAAAACGTCAACCCAAATGTAATAAATTTAGTAGTCAAAAAGCAGCACCAACTCTCACATTAATACAATATTTTTAATTTTCTTTTCAATTCTTAAATAAATTGTTCTAAACTTATTTCTGGGCTCTTTATTTAGAAGGTCCTTAAAATTGTGCTTGATTTTCTTGGGGTCCGTAGACTGAAAAAGGTTAAGAAACGCTGCTCTATTGGATTTAAATTTGGGCTCCTTGGGGGCCATGGTATTAATGGAATCTCAATTTCATTCAAGAAATGCTGTGCTGTTCTTGCAATGTCAGTACGAACATAATCTTGCATCAGACACAAGTTTTTTCCAGCAAATAGGGCAAATCACACTACATGACCTTATAAACATTGTTCAATATACCTCTCAGCGTTTAAATTGCCCCATTGAATTGTAACTAGTTCTGTATGAGGCTCTAGGGAAATGTTTGCTCACACCATTATAATACCTCCACCAAATTGAACTGTGGGAGTAAAACAACATTGATGATAAATTAATTATTCATCATCAATCAGCTCTTCGCTATATCTTATGCTACCAATCTAATAATTAACTGTTAAACTTTGATTCATTCGTGAAGGGCATCTCACCCAATTTTTTTAACAACCTAATTAAGATGTTTGTGAGCAATGTTTCCTTTTATTTACGTGGTTCGTCATCTTAGGTTCCGTGTAGTTCCAAAAAACCTCATGAAGAATTCTTTTTTCTTATAAGTGTCTTTAATGCACAAATCGGAAATGAAATAGTTCTAGGAGTAAAACAAAGATTTAATAAAAACCATGTTAACCCAAATGGTAATAATATATTTTTCGACCATAAGCTCTAGTATAAAATATACATTTGAAAACTTCACTCCACTCCCACTCAAAGCAGACTCTAGATATACGAGCTTTAAAGTCAAAGAAATCACTGAGCAAAAATCTTCTAGTACAGAAGATATAGCTGAAATAAACAGACGACATTGAAGATATAAACGCGAGCTGGAAGGAAATTAAAAACAACATTGAAAAAGCAGCAACAGAAGCTTTACAAAAACGCAAAGTCATACTAAACAAAAAAAAACAACAAAAGGTTCAGAAAAGAAATAAAAGTAAAAAAAAATGTATAGAGAAACTAGAGGTCTACACGAAGTACAAAACATCAAACACTCCAGAATCCCGAGACACCTATAGAAGAATACGAAGAACTTATTAATTCTTCTTACCAACAGAGCAGTTGGTAAGAAGAACAGTATAAAAAGAAGAACAAAAATAAACACTAAAAACAGTTTACAAAAAGGATCTAAAGCGGTCCACAACAACAAATATGAAGATTCATAAGAAACCAACAGACAAAAATTGCAGATTTGAAGGAAAACAAAAACATACCAGCAAACGAATGGGAAAGATACCTGACGGAACTGTTTAAAGAAAACAAAATAATAATCAACACAATAACGTACCTGAATTAAGAAACGAAATAGAAATCAGTTTTCAGGAAGAAAAGATAACCATAAATTCACTAAAAAATAAAAAGTCGCCAGCACCAGACGGAATAACCCACGAGCTTCTAAAACATGGAGGAGAAAATATAACTCTAGAGATGACAAAACTTATACAAAAACTAATATTGCACTGCAAGATAGCAGGCGCATGGAGAAAGAGCATGATGATACCAATATTATTAAAAGAAGATAAAGAAGACCTTAACAATTATAGAGGTATAAATCTACTACTAAACACCTCACTTATCAATAAAGTCCTAACCAATTAAATTAATAAACCAACAACTTTATCAGATAAACTACAAGGATTCAGATCTGGAAGATCCTGTGTAGACGTATTTCTACTATGACCACTCCCAGAAAAAGCCATCGACTACAATAAACCAGCATATCTATGTTTTATAGACTTGACAAAGGCGTTCGTTCGCATCCAATTCAAAGACGTCTTACACGTACTATATAAAAGAAATATACTAATCAATATTATACAAGTCATCGAAAACATCTACTTACATAATTGAATTCAGGCAAAGATAAAGACAAAAATGGAAGAATTACAGGAAAACAATAACATACCAGCAAACGAATTTGAAAGATATCTAACAGAACTGTTTAAAGAAAAAAAAATAATAATCAACAAAATAACGTACCTGAATGACACCAAATTAAAATCAGTTTTCAGAAAGTAGAGATATCCATAAATTCACTCCAAAATAGAAAGTCGGTAAAACCAGACGGAATAACCAACGAGCTTTTAAAACAGGGAGGAGAAAGTATAACCCTAGAAATGACAAAACTTATACAAAAACTTAAATTGAACTGCAAGATACCAGACGCATGGAGAAACAGCATAATGATACTAATGTTATTGAAAAAAGATTAGGAAGACCCCAACAATTATAGAGGGATAAATAGGGATAAATCTACTAAACACCGTACTTTCCACAAAAGTCTTAACCCATAAAATTAATAAACCAACAACTTTATCAGATGAACAACAAGGATTCAGATCCGGAAGATTCTGCGTAGACGCCGTATTTGTACTAAGACATATCACAGAAAAGGTCATCCAGCACAGTAAAGCAGCAAATTCTATGTTTTATCTACCTGACAAAGGCTTTCTATCGCATCCAAGTCACAGACGTCTTACACCTACTATATAAAGGAAAGATACTAATCAATATTGTACAAACCATCGAAAACATCTACTTACATAATTAATTACAGTCAAAGATAAATGGAAACTAATTCAGTGTATACCGGTACAAAGCGAAGACTCGTTAAGCCCACTTCTCTTTACTATAATAATAGACGAAATAATACAAGCAGTACGTAAAGGTCATGGTTATAAAATAGGGAACAAATAAATCCAAATATTATGTTATGCAAACTACTCCGCATTAATTGCCGAGACAGAAGATGAGATCCAAAGATTAACACATACCTTCAATAGATATAGCCAAGAAATAAAATATCAGCAGAAAAAATCAAATGTATGAAAACATCTAATTACCCACTTCGATGTAAAATCGAAATTTATGGGAAAATTATAAAGCAGGAAGTACGGTTTAGATATATATATATATATATATATATATATATATAATATATATATATATATATATATATATATATATATAACCCATATGTAGTAATAGATTTATAATCTATTACTCTAATCATCCAAATAAGTTGAAAATGAACCTTATAACAGGATTAAAGGAACGTGTTTTAAAACTTTCTCATCCAGACTATCTACAAGAAGATCTTTATTTGTTAAAAAATATTTTAATCGAAAACTCTTATTATCCAGATATGCTACATAGGATGCTTTTTTCTAATTTATTAAATATAAATAACTTAACACCATTTTTTGCTAAATCTCAAAACACCGTATCCAACAATCAAAACATATATTATCCTTCACTACCTTTTATACCATCATTAACTCCCAAATTAATACAAACACTAAATCTATTGACAATATAAAAATAGCAACAAAGAACATCAAAACCATTTCATCTTTATATTCCAAAACTAAATATCCTATAGACAAATTAGATGTAGTGTACAAACAAATGTAGTCTACAGCATTGTTTGTACTCAGTGTGAAGCTGAGTATATTGGTGAGACTGGAAGAAATCTCTCAAATCGCATTATTTCTCACAAGAGTGATTGCAGAATTAAGAAACCATCTTGTGCTTTGGCAGAGCATGTAATAGACAAAGACCATATTATGGATTTTGATAATATTAAAATTTTATGTAGTGAAAGTAATAAATTTAAAAGAACTTTTTTGGAAATGGTTTGTATTAGCAAAAGTGATAATAATTTAAACAAAAGGTCAGAAATTCAAAATCTAAGCAAAATTTATAATTATATTATTTCCATGTAATTTATATATGCAGTCAGTAAAATATCACATTTTGAATTTTCCATGTATTTGTTACATTTTTTCGGGCATCTATCAATGGTGAATAAATCTTCTTCTTTTTTGTTACTAAACAAAGAAGAAGTTTCTAAACAAAATTTTATTTTTGACGATATGTCAAAAATAAAAATTTTTAAGTTAGTATTTATGACATTTAGGCTGGTTTGTAGCTATTCAATTTTTGTTTACAAATTCAATTGTTTTTGTTAAGAAACTATCAAAATTCAATTCTTTTCAGAGAAACAATAATTAGAATAGGACATTTTTTTATTAATATTTTTTGTAATTATTATGTAAGCAGCAGTTTTATATAACAAACTAATTTTATTTGGTGAGTTAACAAAAAATTTTTTATTTCTAGTTCAACTTTGTAAGATATTTTGTATTTTTTAGAAGCTCTTGATAATAATTGTAATCACAATTGAAAGCTCGAGTAAAAAATAGTCAATAAATAGCCCCTTTTATTGACTCCAACCCATCCAAAACAGTTTTATATATATATATATATATATATATATATATATATATATATATATATATATATATATATATATATATATATATATATATACTGACACGTTATGTAAAATAAAGGTTTATTTTGAGGATGCAGCCATTAAGGTAGGGCAGGATAAGTTAAACTCTTTGTTCTTAAATCAAGCTTTCGCAAAATTTATTTATTAACAAAAACAGACACGAGTGTCTTTCTGACATAAATCAAACATCATTATAATAATCAATGTCATAAAATATTCAAAATTAAAATATTGTACTTACATAAAAATATAATTTAGATAAGAATGTTTTGTGAATTTAATAATTTAATGGTTTAACCTCATGTTGTAAGTTTTTATATTAATTTTATACAATTCTAGTTTCATTGTATTCTAGTTTCATTGTTTTTTAATTCTAATTTCATTGTATTTACCATAACATATTTTAGCATATCCTGATGAAGCAAATAAATTTTGCGACAGCTTGATTTAAGAACAAAGAATTTAACTTATCCTGCCCTACTTAAATGACTGCATCTCAAAATAAAACTTTATTTTATATATATATATATATATATATATATATATATATATATATTTAAATATGTTGTTTATATATAACTAGTTATGAAGATGTTGAAGAAGAAGTACGATAACAAAGCTTAAAAGCAAGTAAAGCGGCGGGATCTCTTAATGACACAATCTGGAAGAACAAACACCTAAGACAAGACACAAAACAAGAATATATAAAGCAGCAATGAGACACCCATATAAACATACACGGCGGAGACAAGCCCTGACACATCTAAAACCAGACGACTACTAAAAACAACAGAGATGAAAATACTCCGAATATCAGGGAAAAGTCTGTTGGATAGGGAGAGAAGCGAAAACATAAAAAGAGCATGCAATATAGAAGACATAAATGGATGGGCGACAAAACGGAAACAGGAGTGGAACGAATACATTAGTAGAATGGCAGAGAATAGGATAGCACGAGATAAGTCACCAAATGGAGGAAGAAGTATTGGCAGACCAGAAAAAAAGATGGTGCGATAATTTAAACAATGTATTAGGCTAGTTTTAAACAAGAAGCAGGCTTTAAAGTCTACATAAAAGAAGGAAGAAAAAGAAGAAGTGAGCAAGTGAGTGTAAACGTTACTTCCGATAATCTACTGTTAATAAAACTCCCGTAATAGGTATTCTAGCTCCTACGCCTTAGTCTTAGATTAAAGCATCTTCGAAAGATATAAATAGATTGACATGTTTTTATTGACACCATTTAATAGTTTAACAAGTACTGGTGCAGATAATGTGCGATCGCCTAACGCTTGCAATCTAATAAAGCGATCTTCTACCTGACTTGTGGAGCTTCGTTTACTTTAGCCTGACGTCCTGGTGTATTGCCTAGAACACTCAAATTCGAGAAATTCCTAAAGTATTTGCGATGTAACGTTCTTGTAAGTAAACAACTAGTACTGATTCATCTTTTGACATTTTTTTTATTGCAATTTTTGAAAACGAGGAAACAAAAGAAATTAAAGCCAAACGTGTAACACGTAAAATAGCAAAATAAACTTTTAATATTGCTGTTTAATTGACAAAAAACTATTTCACAATAATAACAAAAAGCTTGTGTAGAACTATTGTTCGCAAAAATCATCTAAATAAGTAAAAACAAAATAAAACGTTATCGCTAATAAGACATAAAATACAACCTTTAAGTCTCTCGATAGCTGATTTGATTAGTATAAAAATATTTATTAAAAAATTGTTTCTTACCACAATATAAACTAATCCCACTATTTTGCCACCATGTCGCCGCTCCATACCAGCGCAATAGTATATTCCATTCTGAGATGCAGTTTGAACATAGACAGCATCAAATGCCTACAAATTTATTAAAACTGGTCAAAGAAATGTATAGGAAACGTACTTATCTATTTTGAGAACAATTTCCGATGTAAAACTCGACCATATAAGTAGAGTTCCTCTAGGAAATAAGTCAAAATTTTTAGTATTAGTTTTTCAACAATTTAAATAAGAACCTGTAATAAATTAATGGGTATATACATGATACTAAGACAAGAAGATAAGATATTGCGCATAGGTCGTAACGTCATTGGAGAGTTTGATGTTCGAAATGTCAGTTTTTTGTATGTATCAACAAATAATCTTTTATAAATAGTTTGGAGATATCCTTATGTGTACGATTATTGTTATTATTAAACCTCTTAACTTATTTTCGTCTAGTAATTTCATTACAGAATGCATACAAATCCCATTTAACTTTAACAAGAATTCAAATTCTACTCTCCAATGACGGCATGCGCGAACACGACCTATTTTGTGCTACGAGAAGATCCTATCTTGTTAGTCATAGAATCATGGGTATATATATATATATATATTATATATATATATATATATATATATATATATATATATATATATATATATATATATATATATATATATATATATATATCGGAAAAAGGAGTACGACCGTCAATCCAATATATATAAGGATCACTCAGACGAGTGGTGGGTTCTTATATCGGTCTCTAGGTGGAGATGATGATAGATACTATCAACCACTCTCTACCAATCCTTGTTCTAAATTCACAAATAAAATAAATAAATTTATAACACATTTAAAAAATATTAAGATCATAGATCAACCTTTAGCTTAATCTTTACATAATTATGATGGATATGCTCCAAGATTTTATTGTCTACCAAAAATACATAAACCTACGTTGAGCAAGAGACCTATTGTGTCATCTATTAATTCACCTAATATAAAAATAGCTAAATTTCTAACAGACATCTTATCTAAATCATATAATTACAACAATGACTTTAATATTGTTGATTCTTTCAACTTTAGTGAATTTATTAACAATTTTCAACTACCACAAGGTTACATTTTAGTAAGTTTTGATGTGGTGTCTCTCTTCACGAACTTACCTCTGTCCAGTGTAATCACTTCCTTAAAAATCAATGGAATTCTATTAAACCTAACTGCCCTGTGTCTTGGGATATATTTGCAGAACTGTTGCAACTTGTTTTCGACACTAATTTCTTGGTCTTTGATGACAAATTTTACCTTCAAACATTTGGTACACCTATGGGTTCCTCAATCTCTCCCATCCTAGTTAACTTTGTATTGGATGATTTGGTTTCTGACCGTTTAGGTCTGTTGGATTTTCAAATCCCTTTTATTAAAAGGTATGTGGATGATTTATTATTAGCCCTACCACCTGACAAGGTTCAGGGTACCTTATCCTTCTTTAATGAGTGTGATCCTCATTTACAGTTCACTGTTGAACTTGAGGACACTACCACCGATAGTATACCATTCCTAGACATGCGTGTCATTAGAATGGGAGACAACACCCTAACCACAAGTTGGTATAGAAAAACCAATAGCCTCTAATAGGTTCCTTAACTACCATTCCTGTCATCCCATGAAATATAAACTAAACCTTATAAAAGCTTTGAGCTACAGCCAAATATATCATGCTTTAATTTTGCAGAATTAGGCTTCTTGATCTTTTCACTATATTAAATGTCATATTAGGTGTACTACTTGAACCTTTTTCCATTTTTCATGAAATAATTTATATACATAAAATAGAAATAAAATACATAAAATAATTAAATAAAATAATTTAATATCTTTACTTAACTTACTATTACATATGCAACTTACATTGCATTTTCATACACTGATTACTTTGATTAGTGTGAACAATTTTATACTTAAATAAAATAATACAAATGTTGTAATTGATTCATAGAATCCTTTGCAAATCACAGTTCCAAGTACATGAACCTTGGGCTGTTGGAAATTAATGGGTCGTTAACCACCTGTGGCTGATTAACTAGCCATAATGATTAACGTTATTACATACATATGATGTTGAATGAAAATCTCCTGTTTGTAAATCTGGGCTGATTAGTGAGAGCAGTTGCTATTACAATACCAGTTTCTTTCACTGTTTTGTCTTTTACAACCGGGTAGTCATCCAAACTCATTTAAACTTTACAATTGACCGCCCAATTATTTGGGTTGGTACCTCCACCTTGCTGATCTGTCAAAAGTATTTTGACCTCAAGGTTGGCTGTTTTTTCGCGGTTTAGTTCGTTCCGGTTCATCTAACGCCATTTTTCCGGCGACACTTGTAGGACTTTGATCGGTAACTTCATTTACACTACTTTTATCATTTTTATTAATATCACTTATAATGCTACCTAAAGTTAAAATCAAAGCTTAATAATCATAAAATAGTTGGAAATTATCTATGATTTTCTTGGTTCTTGCTCACTAATTAACATTAAATAACATTTAATTTACTTTAGACCACATGGTCATTTGCTGTGCTAATTTTATAAGTTCATATATTATGTTGTTAGTTACTTAATTGTTTATACAAAATCAGCATATTATGTCCATTTACTTACTTTCATTCACATTATTGTTAATAACATTGACTGCTACATGTCTTTTTAAGGTAACAATTAACATCGTTTCCATGATTGTGTGGTTCTCATATTGTACTTTTTTAGATAAACTGATGATGCTTTCAAAACTCGAAAGCGAAACGTCTTCAAAATATATATATATATATATATATATATATATATATATATATATATATTATATATATTATATATATATATATATATATATATATATATATATGATGTCAACGATTCTAGACATTGTTGTTTATTCTATGGAGATTAAAATAATTTAAGTTACTTTCTATTGTGAAGAAAAATATCCAAATCTTAAAACCACGTTGTAAAGTGTAAACAAGAGGAGCGCATCTTATGGTAATTGACACAAGACAAATCTAGTAATCAGTTTATAAGCAGAAACATTATTTTTATTAGTATTGACCACGATATACAGACACAAGAGATAGGATAATACGTATGAAACGCATACCGGGCCCATCTAAACATTCCGTATATTACGTATTTGGCACCTAGGACATTTCAATCAATAAGCGGTAAGGTGCCAAACACATAATATATGGAATGTTACTTTGGTTCGAAATTCATATATGAAGGGTCCAATGCATAAACCGGTCAAGTCAAATACAGCAAAATGTTCAGGAGAAGTATACAACATTTTGAGCGAAAACTATGAAATCCTGATAAATTTTGTATTTTCTAACATTTGAAGGTCATCTTGTTTACTTTATTTTTTTTTTAATAATAAGTTGTAAGTTAAAAAACAAAAAAGTTATGGTTGAAAAATAATTGGACTTGACTGCTTTAGGCAAAGTATTTATCTTTTTATGCGGGAAAAATTAAAACAAAATAGAATTTCATTATAAAAACATTATTTTTTAGCAATTAATTTAATAAAATAAACAAGAACATAGTTTCATCTAAATGTTAGTGCATAGTTAATATATTTTTCTTTACTCACTGTCACTGAATTCTGATACCGAAGCTTCCTTATTGTCTGGTGAGACGTTCTGATGGTCATTTCGAACTGCTTCATAAAACCTTTGATCACACTGTGGCACATAATTTGTTGCCAAAGACATAACATGCTCGAATTTGATCTTTTTCATCTTTCTTATTTCAGTGTACAACTTATGGTTTGATAAGGTTTGGTAAGGTCATGGGCTGCAAGTTCCTCTTATCTCTTATTTCAACAGTATCGAATACAGTACAGTTGACGGTTTCGCTACATTTAAACGTCATTTCACTATATAATTTTTCATATCGCATGACACGATATTTTGAGATGGTAAATTGGTTGTTCTTCCGTAAAGGATTTTTCTCAAAAAATTGTTAAAAATGGGTCTTAAAGTTAGGAAACATATATTGAGTCACATTAATAACTTGAAACCTTTTGTTACTATTTTCAATAATGTTTGAGTATTCTTGGGGTAAATCTATCTTTTCATGTCTCCGTTTTTGTCTTTCTATTGCTCCAAAGCTTTTGTCATAGGGAAGGAAACTATGTCCTGGTTCAGGGTATCTGTGCACTATCAGACTAAGCTTCTCAGTAGTTGCCAAAATTGTATAAAACAACTGTAACAGTACAAAATTTTTGTTTTGGAACGAACAGTTATCAGAAAATATTTAAATAGTTGTTACGTCTTGAATAATATGATTATTTAAAAAATGATGTAGTGTCCAAGCTACATCGTTTTGTCCTTTTGCAGCTATTGTCTCATCATAAACATAAAAATAACTTTTTCCAGTACTTCCCAGATAAATTCAAAAATTGTATACCCAAAGTTGAATTTTGTGGAAAACTTCACTACTCGAGAACACTGGAAGTGGCAAATTTTACTATAAATCGAATGTTAAAATTTCTAGTTGTAAATCATTCTTAGCTAAATCTGTTGTTTCTTTCATGTCTTGATAAAAAGTTTCAGCTTTTGTAATATGTAGTTTTTTCTCCGTTTTCAATTTTTTTTTGAGTATCATTATCTGTGGCATTAATTTGATTTTGTAACTTATTACACTTCTGACAAGTATCTGACTTTGGTTTACCGAAGGATATTTTAAAGTTTTCTGTAAAAAATTTTTCTATAATATTCATACTTTACAATCGGTACAAGTAATTGTTCAGGTTCGTACTGTTCTTAGTACATGTGATGCATTTTTGCAATATTTAAAAGAGGCGAGAAGTAATAGTGCTGCAAGTTATCTTTTAAACTGTAATGCGATTTGTATCTTGGGTAACTAAGTATATGCTCACGTATCTTATTATCAGTACCGACGGGTAATTTATAAGGTCTTATTACGTGTTTTCCTCTGCCATCCACAGGAAGAGTTCCATGTCCCATATGTAAGTAATTCTGTAAACGTTGAAGTCTTGCTTTCGAAATACCATGTAGTGAAGAAAGGCCTTTTTCAAAATTTTCCTTGTCGTCCCATCGCACCGAACCTGGAACAATAAAACATTTTGAGTACTTGGTAAAAACTTAAACTCAAACAATTTATATTTCATGTTTCAACCAGTAATATTACCTTGGAAGTAAATGATGTTTTCTTTTTCATTCCTTAGCCAGAACGTGGTCTTAGTCGTTAAACTTTTAATTTGTCAATATTTTCATATAAATAAATATCTTGGAGATCTTTTGTTCCCATGGCACAAAAATCGCGAAATATTTTGGTACAGTTTTCATGCCCAATTTCTTTAAAACACTTTAGCTTACAGTTGTAGTTAGTACCAATATGTATATATATATATATATATATATATATATATATATATATTACAGGATCCAATTTGTAAATAGAATACATCTTGGAGACGGCTATCGCCGTATTCCCGTCCTCCTCCGCCAATCCTCTCGGTCCAAGGCATGCTCCACCTCCAAACCTCTCGATTCCATTGCTCTTCTAATACCTTCATTCCATGAGCGTCGAGGTCTACCTCTTTTTCTTCTACCAGGGGGCTTCCATCTGTGAAGTTTTTGGGACCAACGTTCGTCAGGCATTCTTAACAGGTGTCCAAACCATTTTAAACCTCTTAGTACCAATATGTTTTCCGGGTTTATAGACACCAGCAATGGTCAAATAAGGCTCACCCTTAACTCGTTTATTTTTTCGTATGTTGTTCGTATTTTTACCATAATGCTGTACGTAGAAGTCGCTTTTTTTCTTTTTGTGTCGTATTATTAGACATTTCAGGAACATCTGACGTATTAGGGATGGCTTTAGGTTCTTTATTTTCTCCATCAGAGCTAAACGAATCATGGGATGCAGTATAGTTTGTAAGGGACTGAATTTTGTGGTTATGTTTATTTTTAATTGGCACATAATCCTCGTCACTGGATGTATGGGTGGCTTCAAAAAGATCACTGACACTTTCTGTTTCAGAAGACATTATTTTAACTTTAAAATTATTAATAAACACTGTGAATTACTTAAAATAACAACACATTGATGTCAACAACAATAACACAATGAATGATAACCTATTTGACTGAGGACTAAGAGCACTGTGCATTAACCGGTCAAGTCCTGGACTCCGCCGGTTTATACAAAGTATCAAAATTCAGGCATACCTAAGTAAACTATGGTCAACCCTACAGCAAACCAACATTAAACATGGTCTTATCGAAGCAGTCTAAAGTCTGTATAATGGAACGACTGCAAAAATTAAAACTGGATCAAGGGTATCTGAAGGATTTAAGGTCACAAAAGGACTAAAGCAGGGTTGCTGTGTTTCGCCTACCCTTTTTAAAATTTATCTGGAACAAGCACTCAAGCTGAGGAAAAGAAAATGTAATGGCATAGAAATCCCTCTCAATGACGAGACTACACTGTACACCTGATGTTTCGCTGATGACCAAATACTGATTGCTCGAGGTCATGACGACTTAAATTACATGACTCGGAAGCTAATACAAGAATATAACAAATGGGGTCTCGAAGTCAACATTAAGAAAACTGAAGCCTTGTGTATTGGAAGGACAAAACAGTCCATTATATTAGACGATGGGGTAGAAATTAGAAACTGTGATGAATACAAGTACCTGGGTATGAAGATAACTCAAGATGGAACACTCGATGCTGCTATAAAAGACAGAAACATACAGGGTAGAAAAGCCATATCCATGATGAACGGGATTCTGTGGGACCAAACAATATCTAAAGCGAACAAACAACTCATATACAACACCATACTTAAAAGTGTAATCACATATGGCATGAAGTTTGGCCAATGAAACAAAGAACAGAGAAACTGTTACTAGCAACAGAAATGGACTTCTGGAGAAGACCAGCAGGAAAATCAAGAAGATATCGGATACCAAATGAGAGAATACGAGAAATGGTGGGAGTCAAGCATACAATAGTTGATGACATAAAAATAAAACAGTTAATATGGTACGGCCATGTACAGAGAATGCCAGATGACAGGATTTCAAAACAGATTTTGACGTGGACACCACAAAGGAGAAGGAAAAGAGGAAGGCCGAGAAGAAGCTGGAGAGAGGGAATTGAAAAAGAACTAGAGGAAAGAGAAATTTCTCCAGGCCTATGGCTGAATAGAGAAGAATGGCGGTTAGGAGTCGGAAGGCGTCGGAGAAAGCTGTAAACCGATAGTAGTAGTATCAAAATGCAGGCAACACATTATACGCTCTAGTATTGATATTTTTAATCCTATCGAGCTGCTTTATGCACTGGAAGATGTAGAATTTTATACTGTGCATAAATAAATGCTTAACTCATTTTGCCCAAAAAGTGGACTTGACCGGTTTATGCATTGGATCCTTCATATGGAATGTTTGCATACCAAAAAAGACGACTTTTCATTAAAATCAGAAAAGGAAAGTGCTTTTAAAATATTTGTTAATGTATTATTAAAAAAAAAAAGAGTAAATCAGTGCAATAGGAAATAAAACAATATATATTTGAATAAATAATAAAAAAAAATATTTTTTTAAATGTAATACTTATACGAAATTGAATGTTCTTCTACATTTTTAGTTGCATTTATTTAATTTGCTGAAATGTTGGACGAAATATTGTGACCCAAAACTGCAATATCTGGGACATGTACTGAGGGGCGAGCGTTATAACTTTTTGCAATTAATAATACAAGGAAGAATACAGGGTAGAAGAAGTCGCGGAAGAAGACACATCTCTTGGTTGAATAATTTGAGAGCTTGGTTTAACTACACTTCTGCTGACCTCTTTAGAGCAGCGGCGTCGAAGGTGCGAATTGCCATGATGGTTTCCAACCTTCTTAGAGGAGATGGCACGTGAAGAAGAAAAAGAAGAATAGGCTAGTTTCCGCAAAAGATATATAGTACATCTAGGCGCTTGGGCTGCGGCGGCATAACCCTTTGCGGCTCATTGGTTTCGCCAAGAAACCACCAGTTTTATCCCTTCAATGTGCTCAACTGACCTACTGTATCCACTACGTTGGCGTACTAGCAGTGCCATCTATATTTTAGTAGATGAACTTTAAAGTCAAAATGTTTTAGTTTGATCTATAGCTAGAATTTTTTTGGTATGATGGCGGTAGTGCCACAACACATAAATATGTTTGGAGTTCTTACAATTTTGACTGTTTTTTTGATAAAAACCTCAAAAATGTTGTGCAATAAGTCGATTGTCAAATATTTTTTTTTGAAAATAAATCAAAAATGCGGAAAGGCATCCACGACTACCGTCTTATTTACAAAAAATAAAATGCTGATCAATGGACAAAAAAGATATAACACCGGAGCTGAACGTGTTAAATAAATTCCGAAATTTTCTAAACAGAAAACTTGTCCCAAAAAAGCATTTAATAGATAAGAAACAACTACAGCGAGTATCATAATTTTTACTATTTTAGTAAATACTTACAAGATTATGGTTGGATAACATCTGGAGCTTTTCCAAATCATGTATTTTCTCAATGTTGTCTTTACCATATATATAATATTTAAACCTTTTTATAAGAAGGGGTTAGAAGCAAAAGGGTACAAGTGCATATTTTCTATGAAATTAGTTATGTGCAGATTTGGGTAGTTAAAATATCAATTTATATAGTGGCATAAGAATCCAAATGAATTCAATACCTATGGTGCCATCTATTGGCTAGTGGAAATTACATAGAAATAAAAATGTAGAAAACGTTGGTGGCAAAATGGTACAAACACGCTTGTACCGTTTTGCCTCCAAACGTTTGCGGTAAAATCTTTGGCGGTAAATGTTAAGTTGTAGGTTATATTCTTTTGTTTTAGTTTTATATTGTCGGTTCTCGTGTAAATTTAATTTGTTAAAATGAGTGAAAACAATAGCAGTAATAAACGTAGATGTGCTAAAAGTGAGTACCAAATTGTTAAACATTATAAACATTCATTAAAATAAATTTTTAGTTGATTTGCAAACATTACCCATGAAATATTTTTATATTTTGCAGGATTTCAAGTCTATAAACCTGATATCCATGATTCTGATGGTGATTCGGATCCTTATGCAACTGATGGGGATAGTGAATATTATGAATTAACTTCAGACTCTTTATCCGAGGAGGAAGGTGGCTATAATCTCAATCCTAACATATTGGTATCAAATAGTAGCATTGAGGCGACGTCAGCTTCGGTTCATGGTAAAGTTTTTATATTGTTTCATTCACGGTGCACAAAATAACACACATTTTTTTAGTTACGCCCAAGAGAACACGAAAAAGGCAAATAAAAAAAGACGAATGGAAAAGAATGAAGGCAAAGAAAGCAAGAATAAGTGGAAACGAATATAAAACGAAAAAAGGTAAAACTATCAAAAAAAGGGAAATGGAGTTTTGGATGCACGAATGCAGGTACGACTGCATGAAAATATCAGAAAATGATGCACTAAGTGTTTTTACAAAGTTTTATGAACTTCAAACATACGAGTTACAAACAAATTATATTGGTTCCTGTATTAAGAAGGTGCCTCCCAAGAGAGTAAAAGCTGAGGCACGCTATCACAAAGAATTTGTCACCCATATTCTCCTGATGGGCTTTAGAGTCTGCAAAACATTCTATTTAAAACTATTAGGAATAACTAATCGCAGATTTAATACGGTGTGTAATAAACTATCCAAGGAAGGATTTCTGGAAGGCGATAAACGTGGCAAACATACACCATCCAACAAAATAAGTAAAGAGAGACGTGATGACGTCATATCCCACATCAAAATGTTTCCGAGATATAAGAGCCATTATTCTCGGTTAGAAAATTCTGCCTCCAGATATTTAGCAACTGATCTAAATATCAAAAAAATGTACACCCTCTATCTTGAATGGTGCTCAGAATTAAATAAATTACCAGTAAAGGAAACATACTATAGGCATATTTTTTGTACTGAGTTTAATTTGAAATTTCATAAACCCCATTCAGATACATGCGATAGATGCGATCGATTGAATAACTTAATAAGATATGGCTCCAGTAGCGAAGTCATTACACAAAGTAAAACAGAGCTGGAGGTACATCATAGAGTTGTAGAAAGTGTTGTAGCTGCCAAGAAAAAAGACACTGAATATTGCACAGAACACTCTCTCTCAACTCGCTTAATATCCTTCGACTTGGAAAAAACGCTAGCCACACCCCTGCTCACTACTAATAAGGTATATTACCTCAGACAGCTGTGGACATATAATTTTTGCATACATGAAGTCATTTCTGGTAAATCTTACATGTATACTTGGAATGAAACAATTGCTGCACGAGGCTCTCAAGAAATTGGTTCTTGTCTGGTGAAGGTAAATTTTATTACTCCTATATGTGTTTGAAAATTGTTGAATGCTACTTTTTTTATTTAATTTTTAGTATGTTAAGCAGCTGCCCCCAGAAGTTAAACATCTAGTTGCCTATTCTGATTCCTGTGGAGGGCAAAATAAAAATAAAAACATAGCTAAGCTGTTCATGTATCTGGTGCAATGTACTAGTCTGGAAAGAATAGACCACAAATTTTATGAAAGTGGGCATTCATACATGGAATGCGATAGATCGTTTGGCCAAATCGAAAAAAGGAAGAAGAAATACCCTCAAGTATTTATACCTGATGATTGGGTTGACATTATTAAAAAGACAAGTAAAAATTTCATTGTCACCTGCATGAGTGACGCCGATTTTCTCTCATTCCAATATCTTCATGAGAACATAAAGGATCCAAAGAAAGATGAAGAAAACCGAATATTCAGATGGCGTCAAAATGTCTGGTTTATTTATACAAAGAATGACTTTTTGAAGTTTTCTTTTAGGGTGTCCAGAAATGAAAGCTGGACTCCAATTTATACCGAAAGTTGCTCTAACCTAACAAGGGGAAGACCAACCTTCACATTGGAAAACCTCAATAAAAAACTCTACAAGAACGCATTAAAAATTTCATATGAAAAGTATGAAAATTTAAGGACATTATTATATTATATACCCCCTTGCCATCATCAATTTTATATTGATTTGCCTCATGAAAGTAAAAAAGGCAAGAAAGCAAGAAAAACAGCTAATATAACCCAGTTAGATATACCGTCAACTTCCGAGGTAGATGTGAATATACTGCCAACTCAGACATCAGAAAGTGAAGGTGATAACAGCGATGTTCAGGATCTGTTGGACTCAGATTATGATGATTAATTAATGAATGTTTATAATTATTATTTTTATTATCTAAACTATAAATAAGTTTGCTATTTTCACTAATAAAACATTCCGAAATACCAAGTTTTTTAAATTTATTTGGAAGCAAAACGGTACAAGTGCACAAAAAAACAAAAACAGGAAATTTTTGAAAAAATGTCTTATGCTAACAAAATTTATGAGATTGCAACATTTAAGTTGCCGAAGAAATGAAAAATGCAATAGCTCTCTGGATTTTACAATAAAACAAAAACTTTAACATTGAATATCTCTATTTTTCATTTTTGTCACTTGTACCCTTTTGCTTCTAACCCCTTTTGATGTTTATGCTCAGAAAGGAAAATGGTATTACCTCAAGTATATCATAATAAGTTTATTGATATTTATCAATAAACTTATTATGATATACTTGAGGTAATACCATTTTCCTTTCTGAGCATAAACATCAAAAATCTTTTTTGGTTGTTCCTTTTTACTATGTTTTATTAAAACTGCTCCAAGGATCAGAGTAAGCAATATAAATCCAAAATAAATCATCGCTTTTGCAGATTGCTTCTTAGCCTAAAATATAACATATAATTAAAAAAGTTACATAGTGAAATATACAACGAAAATTGCAAAATATTCTTCTAAATTTGTTTTTTGTAACATTTGTTTTCATATGAGGTACCATAGATATTAAATTCGACATTTTTTTAAAGACAATGATTTTTTGAAGATAATGAAACCGACTCTATATGGTATCAAAACAGTTATTTATACACCCTAAATTATACACCATGTACAATAACAATTACCATACCATGTATTCTAGTTTAAAAAAAAAACATTTTTTTGTCAATTTTTAAGAAAATTATGTTGTTGACACAAATACGTTCTATATATCAAATTAGAGTGAATGATGCACAAAGAGCACAAGTGCCATTTACCCCTAGTGTTTTACTACCGTTTTATGAAGTTTTATGCAGTACCAAAATAAGTTAGTGTCCTGTCTATCCTGCATAAAATTTCCGTGATTGCCTTATTGAACAATGTGATTCGTGCTTCGTCAGTTAGTGTTGTGCACATTTTTGATGTGTTGTTGACATTTTGCTACTAAGCCAAAATACCCAGAAGGCAAAAGGTAAAAGAAGACAGCTGACGAAAAAAGTACGGCTCCAACTATATAATAATGGAAAAAGTAAATAAAGATATCCACCGATCAATCCGAAAAGACGCAAGAGAAAACAATACAAGAGAAATAACTGCAGCCCTGCAGCCAAAGTCCAATTATCGCCCTTAATGGAACTCCATTGCAACTAGTTACTTATAAAAAAATACTTAATTACTATTAAACTGGGAATAAGCCACAATTAAAGATAAAAATACGTTTATTGATGTTTCAATTTCCACTTCGGAAATCGTTCTCAAAATACAAACAGTATTTTGTAAAAACTGTTAATATAAACTGTTTGTATTTTGAGAACGATTTCCGAAGTGGAAATTGAAACGTCAATAAACGTATTTTTATCTTTAATTGTGGCTTATTCCCAGTTTAATAGTAATTAATTTACAATGCCACAAGAAAATAGCTTCAGAACAATAATAAAAAATACTTAGTTTAACCTTTGACAGTAGGCTAACTTAGAAATAGCATATTAGTGTATTAAAGGGCAATGCAATGAAGAGACTTAATATCATCAAGGCACTATCAAAGTACACATCGGGTGCGGTCGAAACCATCTTACTTAATATATATAGAGCTTTAATCCGCTCAAAACTGGACTACGACAGCTTCATATACATGTCTGCATCAAAATCTAACTTAAAGGTACTGAACTCTGTGCATAACACTTCTATTTTTCTTTGCTAGATTCGACGAGAGTATCTTCTTCAACCTTACTTTGCTTCCTTATCCGCAAACCCATCCTATCCAGTCTACCATTTAATTACTTCAACATCGCCTCCGGAGATACAGCAAAGGATCCAATTAATAATAGATATCCAGAAATTAACTCTAAGAAACACCATCGACCTTACTAAAATACATCCCTTCCCAATCCTAGATACTACGCCTTGGAATAGACCAATCCCACATTCAATCACTTCTCCATTAGAATACAGTAAACATGAAACCTCAAGCCTTCTCATACGCCAACACTTCAAAGAAATCATAAGCAAGAACCAATTCCAAACAATTCTGTATACAGATGCCTCCAAAAGCGAAGCAGGCGACAGCAAACAAATGTCCTAACACAACTACTGAAACAACCTCATTGCCACAATCAAATAATTTCTCATCAACATTGTCAACAATTATAATAGTTGATACAAGTTTTGTGCATCTTCAAACGACTACATTATTACCAGCACCAGGTGTCAAATGACTACATTCATTAAATAATGACACAAATACTCTTGTAGACCAGGCATCCGACGTTGATGTAATTCCCCCTCCAGAGCACTCCTCCAGCACTGATAAACCAAAATTAATTGGGAAGAAACCTAGGATGCAGTCCACAAACGAAGCTATTCTATCAGACAACACAAAGACAATTATACAAAATCTATGTAACACAAATCCGAATGACTACGTTTTAATTATCTATCTTTTAATTATTTTTAGTTACTTTCAAATTAATTAAATGGAACTGTGATGGATTCTATCCGAGATATGAAAGAATCAAACAATTGATCGCAAAAAGAAAGGCAAATTTTATATGTTTACAAGCGACAAACTTTAAAGATAAAAATTAACAATTACGAAATATACAACTTAAAAATTACACAAGATATCATTGTTTAAGAAAGAACTACCTAAAAGCCAGTGGCGGTACCTCAATTTTTGTTTCCAGAGATCTGTTTTGACACATCACATATTTACTACTGGCATTGAAGCAATCACAGTCTCCATATGTTGTCCTAACAAAATTATGGTATGCAGCATTTACGTACCACCCAATTACAAACTTTCAAAAAAGGAACTGTATAATCTTTTTTTAACTAGCTTTTTGAAATAGATAGTTCTTCTTTTTCGATATCTGTTGAGGGCCGTTTTGCATTGACGTACATTTAGTTCACATTCTGAATTCCACCATGGTACTGCAAACGAGCATTACTGATGTTGTGGAACGCATAGCGGAACTAAAATGAAACTGGGCAGGCCATGTAGCGAGAATGCACGATTCACGATGGACGAGCAAAATTACAAATTGGAGACCAAGAGCAAACAAACGCAGTAGAGGAAGACCACCTACACGTTGGGCCGACGACATCAGGCGTATCACTAAAAATTGGCAACAAAGAGCACAAAATCGTGAGGAATGGAGGAGTTTAAGGGAGGCCTATGTCCAGCAGTAAACGTGATAAATAGAGGCTGGATGATGATGATGGTGATGATGACTGCTTTTTTAGAGGGGCATATTGTTATTTTTTTTACATGATTTTCTGTAGACATAATAATTAAACTGGCACACTGTCAAAATTCAATTAAATTTTTACGAAGATGTAGAGATAACAACCTAATACCAAAGGGCTTGAAGCTACGTCCAGCATATTCAAGCAGAAGGTTGGAAAACATCCTACATAGAGCCAGTTTGTCCATGATCCGAGAAAGATTACAATATCATAGATCGAATTTATTTTTTGTTGAACAAGATATTGTAAGTATTGAAGATTTGCTTTTCAATGTAATATCAAATTCTGATTTTGATCAAATTATTTTTAGTTTACATATAGTATATATAAATTCATATAGAAAACAAAGAAATATACATTTAAATAAATTTAATATTCTTTTAGAACAAAACAGTATACACACTTTAGATAACCTAAATAGAAATGATGACATATTAGCGACAGTTGTCAATCTATCAAATAGACATATAGGCACACGGACTCTACCTTTGCGAAGTGGAATACTCGAAGGGGGACCTGGACACTTTTAGAGTAGAGCTGGATTTTGATAAAGTTTTAGTTTAGAGATGGTAGGGTCTAGAGTGTATGTAGGTGGTCTGTCCTATGGCACATCGGAGCGGGACCTGGAGCCATTCTTTCGAGGATACGGCCGTATGAGAGATGTTTTAATTAAAAATGGATATGGGTTTGTTGAATTTGACGATTATAGAGATGCTGATAATGCTGTATATGAATTAAACGGTAAAAAACTTTTAGGGGAGCGAGTTACAGTTGAGAGGGCAAGAGGCACTCCTAGAGGTCGAGACCAGTATGCATCGGGTGGCAGCAGCAGAAGCAGTAAAAATGAAGATCGCCGCTCCTCAAATAATGACAGATATGGACCCCCCACCCGCACTAACTACAGGTTAATCGTGGAAAACCTTTCCTCCCGCATCAGTTGGCAAGATGTAAAGGATTATATGCGCCAAGCTGGGGAAGTTACCAATGCAGATGCCCATAAAGATCATCGCAATGAAGGAGTGGTTGAGTTTGCTTCATATTCTGATATTAAAAATGCTATAGAAAAGCTAGACGATACTGAGCTTAATGGTAGGAAACTCCGCCTGGTCGAAGACAAAAAGAACAACAAATCGCGTCGCTCAGCATCTTATAGCAGCCGTAGCAGATCCCGAAATCGTAGCCGTTCAGCAAGACGTTCCAGGTCACGTAGTCGCAGTTCCCGCTCCAAGAGTAAATCAAGATCCAGGTCACGGTCGCAAAGTGCTAAAGACGACCGAGAAAAATCCAAGTCTAGGTCTCGTTCGAGGTCCAACTCTCGCAAAAAGTCTGACAGATCCAGGTGCAATTCACGAAAGAAGTCAGTAGGAAGTGATCAATCCCGTTCTAGATCACATTCTAGAACTCCAGACAAGCGTTCCAAATCCCGTGAAGCCTCCAAAGAAAGATCCAGGTCAAGATCAGAAAGCAAGGAAAGAAGTAAATCAAGAAGTAGATCCAGATCACCAAATTAACACTGTTAAGAGTTTGAAACCACAGTAAGGTTTATATTTGTAATTAATTTTTAATAACAAAAAACAAAGTAAATTTTAATTAAATAAACCAGAACAATTGTTAGCAGTAGAAATTGTTAAATAATTTTACTGCAAAGAGGAGCTAAAGGCTATAAGAACTTTAAAAAATGACGACTCCATAATAATCCTACCAGCAGAAAGGGGAATACAACTGTGATAATGGATAAAATTCAATACAAAAATAAAATTAAAGATCTATTAATAAACGGACCTTATACAAAATTAACAAAAGATCCAACAAAGTCTTTGGAAAACAAAATATATAGAACTTTATTCAAGTTTAAAGATGTTTTAACAAGTTATCAGAGAGGATTAATTACACCTCATTACAGTAAGACTCCTCATTTTTATGGAGTACCGAAAATTCACAAAACGAATATACCACTTAGACCCATTTGTAGTACCATGAATTCTCCTTGTAGTGAACTATCAAAATTTTTATTAAATATTTTAAAACCATTTACAAATAAAAATGACACATTCATAAAAAATACACAACATTTTTTAAATAAATTATCAAATATTGAATTTAATTCAAATCATACTTTGGTAAGTTTTGACATAAATAGTTTATTTACGAATGTGCCATTAAATAAGACTTTAAGTATAGTCAAGACAAAATTAGAGAGTGATGATTCATTGGCAACTAGAACAAGACTAAACATATCGGCTATAATGGAGTTATTAACATTATGTACTGATAATACATATTTTCAACTAAATAATGAATTCTATAAACAAAATTTTGGTCTAGCAATGGGCCCTAGTTTATCTCCATTCTTAGCCGATATATTTATGGAAGATTTTGAAACAAATATCATTTCTAAACAAAATTTCAAACCCACAGTATGGTGGAGGTATGTAGATAATGTATTCTGAATATGGCCTCATGGATCAGAGTTGTTGGACACATTCCTAAATGATATAAACGATAAAGAAGAGACAATAACATTTACCATGGAAAAGGAGTATAATAACACGCTACCTTTCCTGGATGTTTTAATCTCTAAGAACGATACTGGATATGAGACTCAGGTGTATAGAAAACCAACACACACTAATAGATATTTAAATTTCAAATCAAATCACAATATTAATGTAAAAAAGGGAATAATTAAATCCTTATACGATAGAGCCAAAATTACTTGTTCTAACGAAAATTCGTTCTTGTGAATGCGATCAGTTTTATTTAGGTGAATCATCAAGGCCATTAAATGTTAAAATAAGTGAACATCAATCTTATATTAAAAATAGGGAATTTGATAGATCTCAAATCTGTAAACACGCATGGGATAATGAACATAGGGTTCAATGGAATAATTCAAATGTAGTCCTAAAAGAAACGGATGGTAAAAAAAGAAAAATCAAAGAAGCGGCTCTAATTATGCTAAATGAGGCCAATTGTGTCGCAAATTCCTCGGCAGAATGTAGTAGGATCTGGTTACCAATATTGAAAGAGGAAGTTATTAATAAGAAAATACCAGTATTAGTAAGTCAGTAACATATAGAGGATACATCATTTATATTTTTTAAATAACGTAACATATAAAATCAGAATTTTGATGTTTGTTGAAGGTAAACTAAATTCACGACCAAATACTTACAATGTCGGGATAGTATTATGAGGTTTTTTTTCCTGGTTTTTCCCTCATAATTTACTATGGAATCACTAACAGGAGAATTTTACTGTCATCATCTCATGTGTTTGTCTTTTTAAAGACGAATTACATGCTATGATTTTTTTCTGATGGATATTCTCAAGTTAAAGTTGATTTCATGTAATCGAATGAACTATCTTATAAGTAAAGTCGTCCCAGGAGCGCAACTCAACAATATTGGCAATATCATTTTAAAGTCGTCTACTTTGAATTGCATAATGTATGTCTGAATTGTCAATATAAATGAGTCAGATAAAATTAAATTATTAGAAGAATTTTTCATTATATAACAAAAACCAAATTTGTTTAATTTACTGTTTGTATTTTGAGAACGATTTCCGAAGTGGAAATTGAAACGTCAATAAACGTATTTTTATCTTTAATTGTGGCTTATTCCCAGTTTAATAGTAATTAATTTACAATGCCACAAGAAAATAGCTTCAGAACAATATAATAATGCAGTTATTAAAGAGAATTATTGCCTCGTCTAAATCTTCAGATTGTTAAAGTAAGAAAATATTATCTTCGGCGCTAGTTTGAAAATTATTCCAGTCCACTTTAGCGATATTCCATTTAGTAATGTGGCAAAAATTTTTATTGCTATTTGTTATGACGATCGGAAAGTGGTTACTATCATATAAGCTATCTAAAGTATACCATGAGAGTGAATCGGTAGACATATGCTTACATCGATAGAAGACTAAGTTCCTGAGGCGATGTTAAAATATGTACTGCCTCCATTATTCATCAAACAAGTATCATTGCAACTCAATACGGTTTCTACAGTTTTTTCTCTACCAAATGTTTTCTTTGAGCCCTACATGGTATTATGGGCGTTAAAGTCTCCAACTAGTATAAAAGGACTGGGAAGTTGCGGATTAAGCCATTTAACTCAGTTTCTGTTAAGTTATAATTAGGTGGAAAATATGTACTGCATATGGTTATTTGGTCGGGACACCAGACAGTTATTGCTATGGCCTCCAAATTGGTGGTTAGGATATATTGTATAGAAAATAAGTCATTAGACACGAAGATAGATGTTCCCCCACTTGCTCTTGTAAACGTAGGCCGAAGGAAATGGTAACCTTTAAAATTTTTAAGTTCACGTCTATGTGTTTCCTTGAAATTGGTTTCTTGACGGCAGATAATATCTGCTTATGTATTATTGATTAATTGTTATAAGCGTTCTAAGCGAGGGTAGAACCCATCGCAGTTCCACTGCACTAACGTGAAAGTAATAGTATATTACATAATGAGAGTTGTAAGAAGCTTATTACATGCGAGTAAAAAAGTTGCGCGCGAGCCGCGTAGCGGCGAGCGCAGTAATTTTACAAGCATGTAATAAGCTTACAACTCAAGTTGTGTACTATACTTTTTCTACAATTATTTTCGATTATAAAAACAAAAATTAAATTACCTCTATATTTACACTGACAGATTAATAATTTTTAATCTGTCAAAATAATGTCTGTTAATTCGTTTCCATGGTAACTCGACCAACTGACTTACAAGGCTTATGTGATATTACACATTTTTATAGAACTGAAGAGTAATTTTTTTATTACGTGCTAGTCATTACGTGTCAGTATCTGTTATGATGCATTTACTTAGCATCCAAACAGTAGGTAATATACAATTTACTAGTAAGAGAGTAGAAAAAATATTTTTAACATTGAGAACGTTGAGAGGTCAGAGAAAAGTCGGTTAAATAATCTTCATCATTATTTGTAGATTGCTATGTTGTGCTTCCAATTTCTGAATTGTCGAAATTAAGTTGCTGTTTAATTTTCTTAAAAATCCTTGTAAATCTATTCTTAATTGTTTTATCTTCCAGTGAATTGTGTATTCTAAACATGTCGTCGAGTAGTGATCGAACGTTTTAAGTGTACTGCTGTGCTTCTTTTAGAGGATTATTACTGCCGAATGAGTTTTCCAGAAAGGCATGAAAATTTTTAACCGGTAAGGAGAATAAGTTTGGATTTTCTTGATAAAGAATATTAATTGTGAGAACAGAAAAGGCGGTTAATTTAAACTGATCGTGTGCGACTTTCATGGATCTTTTAGTTTTATGCTTTTTAGGCACGTTTGGATCGGGTGAAGGCATTTTTATGTCTTTGATGGGTAAATTAGTAGATGTGTATGTTTCTTGGGAGGTAGAATCGCTAAAGTCAGAACGAGTTCGTTTCTGACCAGTGGTAGGATGAAGATATTCATTGTTTGCGACAATAGAAGTGGTGGATATATCGACAGTTTTTATCCGTTGACTGGGAACCGAATTTTTTGTTGTGTTTGGTTGTGCCATATTGTTTGATATTGGGGTAGCAGGGATGGGTTCAGCTGGGGACGATTTTAGAAAACATGCCATTTTGTCAGTAGAGACAAATATTCTGTATGCATTATTGTCGAATGGAATTATTAATGATGTTTCGATTCCAATGATATTTGTAGTTAAAGTAACGTATACCTGTCTTCTAAAGCTCATAATATGCGTAAATTCATCACCGGGGATTCCAGCTTTGGTATGTGACACTGGTGAAGCAAGTTAAAGATCTAGATCTTGAAGGTGTTTATCTATAATTTCATGAGGTATTGATGGATAGACTTTAGACATTATTAGTCTCTTGGCTTGGGGTTACCAGTCTTCTTACGGGTAGTTCTACAGAGTTGATTGTAATCGTAAGATTTTCTGTTAAAATATTTTCGACAAGTTCAGAAGTTGTTACGTAGATGCATATCCGATTATTGGAAATACTTGAGGCGAAGCATATGTTTTTGGGGCTAACAATGTTACCTATGGGTTTGACGTAGTCAAGTAGTAATAAGTTTGGTTCAGCATGTATTAATATTGTTTGATCTTATTTGGAATATTTCGGTTTGGGTCTTGACATAGTAGCAGTTGCATCTAAATTTGGATTATTACTGATGATGTTGTTTCCAGACATGGTGTTGCTAACTGTAGGAGAACATTGATTTAAGTTGTTACTCATGTAATCAAAAGTAACTATTTTTGGTTTTAAAGTTTCGAGTGATAGGCAGCAATTGAAACGCATATTTGTATTACTGGTTGCCGGTTGGGAACCAAATTTTGTGTTGTGTTTGGTGGTGCCATATTGTTTGATATTGGGATAGCAGGGATGGGTTCAGCTGGGGACGTTTTTAGAAAACATGCCATTTTGTCAGTACAGAGAAATATTGTGCATAAATTATTGTCGAGTGTAATTATTAATGATGTTTCGATTCCGAGGATATCTGTAGTTGAAGTAACGTATACCTATCTTCTAAAGCTCATAATATGCGTAAATTCATCACCGGGGATTCCAGCTTTGATATATGACACTGGTGAAGCAAGTTGAAGACCTAGATCTTGAAGGTGTTTATCTATAATTTCATGAGGTATTGATGGACAGACTTTAGACATTATTAGTCTCTTGGCTTGGGGTTACCAGTCTTCTTACGGGTAGTTCTACAGAGTTGATTTTAATCGTAAGATTTTCTATTAAAATATGTTCGACAAGTTCAGAATTTGTTACGTAGATGCATATCCGATTATTGGAAATACTTGAGGCAAAGCATATGTTTTTGGGGCTAACAATGTTACCTATGGGTTTAAGTAGTAATAAGTTTGGTTCAGCATGTATTAATATTGCTTGATCTTATTTGGAATATTTCGATTTGGGTCTTGACATAGTAGCAGTTGCATATAAATTTGGATTATTACTGATGATGTTGTTTCCAGACATGGTGTTGCTAACTGTAGGAGAACATTGATTTAAGTTGTTATTCATGTAATCAAAAGTAACTATTTTTGGTTTTATTGTATTAAAGTTTCGAGTGATAGGCAGCAATTGTAACGCATATCTGTATTACTGGTTGCCTGTCTAAAATTTCGACGAGCTAGTCCTTGATAGGACTGACTTATGTCGAATATAGCAAAAAATGTCAACACAGCTGAATGTTTTGGTTAGACAAGTATTAATAAGCAATTTCTTACTGAATTTTATTAGACGTTAAACTCTAGACAATAATTACTAATCAGTTTTTGATGGTATAATACTTTTAAAAACTGGTATTTACTTTGATAAACGGCAAATTGTTATACTGATTCACAGAGCGGTATGTACTCGTTCGAATCAATTTGACAACAAACTTTATGTTTACATGACCAAAATTTAGTAAATTTACAATGCGAATATTCTGCTACTGGATTTAAAATATTTTAGGAAACATATTACCTTTTTGCAGATTATGTATAAGATTAATGGTCTCATTATTAGCAGTTTTGTTTTCTTTTACCTTTTATGTGTAGGTATGTATACATGTTATGCCGGTAGTCATAAAATATTAACATAAATCTTACCTTTATATTAAAACAACAATTTTAAAAAACACTTCACTAATAGCCTCCGATACAAATATGGAGAGTATGTTTAGCAGATTTCTTTTATATAAATTTTTGTATACACAGAATCATAAAGTGTAATACATATCACAAACAACACCAGTCTGATTAACTCGTTGGTTTTAGTCGAGTCTATTTATCAGTCTCGTCTTATCAGTTAATTAATTTATCTTTTGCTACACTTTACAAAATATTTTAAAATTGATACAAAGTTTAATGTTCTGGTATATTTAGAAATTTATAAGAAAGAACTTTTTGAAATATTTTATAAATCCAAATATTTTTCTTTATTCTTTGGGTATTATTTGAATATTTTCTTCTTCTACTTTCTTCTTCATGTACCATGTCTTTTCAAAACGTTGGTTACCATAATAGATATCTTAATTTTATTCACTGCCACACTAAATGGTGCCTTTCTGCACAGTTTAATTGAAAATATTTCATATTGGTCTGAAGCTTTTTTCTTGTGGCTTAAAGTAATTACTATTTAAATGAGAATAAGCCACAATTAAAGGTTAAAGTAAGTTTATTGAAGTTTCGATTTCCTTTTCAGAAATCTTTCTCAAAATACAAACATTAGTAGTTTTTTTGTTACTAGGTGAAAAATTCTTCTAATAATTTAATTTTATTTGACTCATTTATATTGACAATTCAGACATACATTATACATTTTAAAGTAGACGACCTTACAATGATATTGTCAATATTGTTTAGTTGCGTTCTTGGGACGACTTTACTTTTAAAATAGTTCATTCGATTACATAAAATCAACTTTAACTTGAGAATATCCGTCAAAAAAATCATAACATGTAATTCGTCGTTAAAAAGATAAACACAGTAAAATTCTCCTGTTAGTAATTCCATAGTAAATTATAAGGGAAAAACCAGGAAAAAACCTCATAATAGTATCCTGACATGGTAAGTATTTGGTCGTGCATTTAGTTTACTCTCAATAAACACTAAATCCTGATTTTATATGTTTGTTATTTATAAAGTATAAATGATGTACCCTCTATATGTTACTGACTTCTAATACTGGTATTTTCTTTTTAACTACTTCCTCTTTAAATATGGGTAACCAGTTCCTAGTATGTACATTCTGCAGAGGAATTTGCGACACAATTGGTCTTATTTAGCATAATTAGAGCCGCTTCTTTGATTTTATCTTTTTATCATCCGTTTCTTTTGGGACTATATTTAAATCATTCCATTGAACCCTATGTTCATTGCGTGTTTACATATTTGAGGTCTATCAAATTCTTTATTTGAGTGCACGAGATGCAAAACTTGTTAATCGACAAAAATTGAAAAAAGTAGTTAAGCACGCCATCTTGTTCGTACAATATTTAATTATTATTTTACACAACTATTTTGAGCAAAACTAGCTTTTTAACACACGAAAATCCATCCTAAAAATCATGACATGATGCAAAACTCGCTTTATGCATTGATGCGTGCGATGCAAAACTCTCTATTTGTACGCCGTTTAATCACAGCATTGGATTTTACTTACGTGGATAGGGAAGGGCATCATGCATGTTGTTTGTTTCCTGGTGTGGTTTGACCGTTTGACTCAGTCACGTTTTAGAGGTATTCTGAATTGTTTATTTAACTTTAAGTTTCCCGTTTTTAAAATCATTAAAATGCAAATAGACAGTGAAAATTCTGCAGCCAATGATAGTGTTAGTTCTGCAATACAACCTACTCCAAAGAACATGTGTAGAATGAAAATTACGATGGAGGGTAAAAGACAAAAGCTCAAAGGTTAACGTAATAAAAACGATATCAATTTGTTAGAACATTTTTTTAAAACTGTGTTATTTTAGGCACACTCCGACACATTTACCGAAGTACCCGACCTGTGGACATAACGGTCAGCCAGGTAAGCCGTACTATTGTGCCACTCTAACAATGAGCGAAATTCAAGATTTTCATAGAAAACTGTATGCTTCTAAGGAAAAATGTAGAAAAGATAGTTTTATAATTGCAACTTGTGAAGTCCAGAAGTTGCAAAAGATCAAAAGTGGAAAAGGAAAAAATATCTATTTTGTATTATGTAACCACTTCTGGTAAAAAATCCGTGTTTGTAAGACGGCATTCTTAAAAATCACATCTCTTAGTAGAGATCGGATGGAGACAATCATGAAAAACTTTGTTTTAAAAGGGAATATACCACGAGAAATAAGAGGAGGTGATCGCATCCTTAATAAAAACGATGATAAAAAGTTAGCAATAAATTATTTCATTGAATCTCTCCAATGCATAGAGAGCCATTACTGTAGAAGTAAAATCAGTACTCGTGTTTATTTACCATTTACCATATCGTGAACTTAATTTTACAAAATTATGGAAAATATACGAATCTAAAGTTCGCGATAGCCAACTACATGTTAAATTGGCATTTTTTAGGACATACATAAATTCTAATTACAACATCGGATTTGGCACCCCAAAAACTGATTTATGCTCAACCTGCTTAAGATCCAAGGAAAAGTTAAAAGACCAAATTATTTCTAGTTCAGAAAAGCAAATTATTATCACCGAGCAACGGATACATAGACTTAAAGCTAAGGCATTTTTTGCCTTATTAAAGCAGCCGCTAGAAAATACAGCAGTTTTTTTGTTTGATTGTCAGAAAAATTTGCCTTTGCCTAGCTTCCGGATCAAGCTAGTTATTTTAGTCAACAAATTAACTATTACAACTTAACGGTAATTCATGGATCATCAGCAGCACAGTTGCTTCCAGAAAATGTTTATTCTTATGTTTGGACGAAGGTATATTTTCCCAAAAATTCTAATTCGATAGCTTTAGCTATTTGGAAAGTTAAACTGAATAAGTTTAACTTTCCCAATGAAATCGATACAATTCGTTTATTTGCTGATGGATGTGGGGGGCAAAATAAGAATATTATAATGATGAACATGCTTTCGGTTTGGTTGATCACGAAAGCTCCCATAAACATAAAGACCAATAACATAATATTTCCCGTAGTGGGACATTCTTTTATACCACCTGAATATCTATTATTTTATCCATTATTATCCAAATTCAATATTTTAAAAACTTCTGACTACGAAGATATTATAGCAAATAAGTCGACAATAATAAAATTGGGTTTAGATTCGCAGGTGTATGACTGGAAGAATGAAGAACAAGTAAACACCGAAGCACCATCCTCATGGCACTTTCAGTTTTAGGCTAAAAGATTTTTGCTTAATAAACGGAAAACCAATGCACTAATACGAGGTGAGCCCAATTATTGTGTTGACGTCGGTGAAGCCAAGTCTCTTGTTAAGAGAGGAATAAAATTGACACGTATAAATCCTACTCAACTTCCTATTGGCTGCAAACTCAAAGGCGATAAATCGACAATAATTTCTCTACTCAAAAATCATTATGGAAACACCTGGGAAGAAAATCCTGATTTGGTTTTCTTTAAAGAAAATCTTGTTAACCCTTGAAGGGTGGAAAACCAGACTTCTGTAAACGATATTAAAGCTGGCCGCAGTGGTTTAAAACCTTGAGATATTAATTTACCAATTTAATGTAATATGTAAATAACTGTTTAATTTCTTTGTGAATAAAATTTGTTTCAAACTATTGATGTAACATTTTTTGGTGCAAAAGTCGCTAAATGCATTCTTTTTTCTTCATTTATTTAAAAAATCTGCACTATTTTTTTAAAATATGTTAAAAACAATTAGATGTGTATATGTTCTGACCGCACGCTAACATCATTAATTCGTTATTAACAAATATAATGCAAAACATGTTTTTTGCACTTTTCTCAAATTGACTTTACATGCATTAAGCGAGTTTTGCATCTCGTGCACTCATTTTTAGTATAAGATTGATGTTCCGGTTTTTTAACATTTAACTGTCTTGATTTTTCACCTAAATAAAACTGGTCGCATTCACAAAGTATTTTATAAACACAATTATTCTTTGTCCTTTCTTGTTCATTGTTAGGTTTCGTTTTAGACAAAATAGATCTCAATGCATTTGTTGTTTTGAATGTTGTTGAAATGTTGAATTTATTTCCTATCCTCTAAGTTTTTCTGATAATTCTTTTATGTATAGTATGGTCAAAGGCCATTAAATATTAGAATAAGTGAACATCAATCTTATATTAAAAATAGAGAATTTGATAGACCTCAAATATGTAAAGATGCAATGAACATAGGGTTTAATAGAATTATTCAAATATAGTCCTAAAACAAACAAATGGTAAAAAGAGAAAAATCAAAGAAGCGGCTCTATTAATGTATTAGGATCGGGTTACCCATATTAAAATATGAAGTTATTAAAAGGAAAATACCAGTATTGAAAGTCAGTAACATATAGAGGAAACATTATTTATGTTTTTTACATAACAAACATATAAAATCAGAATTTGATGTTTATTGAGAGTAATTTAAATGCACGACCAAATAGTTACCATGTCGGGATGGTATTATGAGATTTGTTTCTTGGTTTTCCCTCATAATTTACTATGGAATCACTAATAGGAGAATTTTACTGTCATCATGGCATGTGTTTGTCTTTTTAAAGACAAGTTACATGCTATAATTTTTTCTGACGGATATTCTCAAGTTAAAGTTGATTTCATATAATCGAATGAACTATCTTAAAAGTAAAGTCGTCCCAGAAACGCAACTCAAAAATATTGGCAATATCATTTTAAGGTCGTCTACTTTAAAATGTATAGTGTATGTGTGAAATGTCAATATAGACGAGTCAGATAAAATTAAATTATTAGAACAATTTTTTACCAATTAATAAACAAAAAAAGTTCGTTTAATTTACTGTTTGTATTTTGAGAACGATTTCCGAAGTGGAAATTAAAACGTAAATAAACTTACTGTAACCCTTAATTATGGCTTATTCCCATTTAAATAGGAATTACTTGAAAAAATTTTAGTTATTACTGAAGATATTGTATCCATAATAATCTTTATAACTGCCCCGACTTATACCTTCGATTTTACACTGTAGTATTAATCTTTCGATAGGTTTAGATACAACAAAGCGCATCCACGCAAAAAAAGTGACACAAGTCAAAATCATTAAGTTGTCCAAGATTGTAAAAATAAAAAAATTTAACAATTTTATTTAGATACAGATTGCAATTTTAAGCAAAAGGACACATATTTTGGCTTTTTTTGCTATAGTATATAAAATACAAAACCTTTAAAACTATCCTCTTTTTTATTTGTGTCGTTTTTTTCACATTGTTACTAGATTTTTATTGATTTATGACTATTAAATCCAGTACTAAAAAATGAATTTTTGTGTAAGTGAAGTAGAAAAAGTTTTTCAGCATAAAACAATTATTATCAGATGGATTTCATAGTTTTTCTATATAAAATATAGAGAAACGTTTAATAATATGTAGTTTTAACTGTAATAATGTTATAATAAAGATTTGATGATGATAAATGATTATGAATTCAAGAATAACTGAATATAATGATGTAGATAATATAAATTTCAATAAATATTTTTTGTGACTTTAGCATAAAATTATTTAAATATCTTTAATACAAGTATTACTACGTTTTCTATTTATATTAATTTAATGCATAAAAGCTTAAAAAGCATATTTTAGTTCATATTGCAACTGTTTTTTATGCATATTTGCATGCATATTTTAATGTTTTTAAGTACATATTTCTCGAGTTCTACTTATTTATAAATTCAGTGGATGATTCTGCATCATTAGTTACCTTTAATACCAAAATTATGCGGATCTTGTTCCATACTTCAAATGCAATGTTATCATAGGTCATAGAGGACACATGGTATTTCAAGGACTCACTTCTACTCTTTTTAATTGGGTATCTCGTCTTGGATCAAGATTATTTAAAACTAAATTCACTTCTGTATGGTGCTTTTTAAATGCGTTAAATGCATGCATTCCAAGTTTCGGTAATTCTTTGCATTCTTAATTTCGCCATGACTTTACCATTCCACTATGGTTTATGATGTGTTAATACACATGAAGCGAAGAAAAGAACAACTGGACATAAGAATAGGGATGGAATGGGCCGATCAACACTCCGGCAAGAAACGGAAAGTGACTAATTAACACTTAGCCACGGAAAAAAAAAGTCTGTCTCAGATCAATACCCCAAGACGTTCTCCAGTAAGAACACAGCCACTAGATCAACACTTTAGCAGAAACGATTGGCCTTTAGTCAATATCCTAGGGCCAGTGGAGTTGTTATCAGATTAGCACTCTGAAACTCCGGATACCTGGTCTCCAGTCAACACCCAGAGGCCCGTTGCAGTCCCTACTAGATCAGCACTCTGGCGGAACTCGGCCTATAAGAACTGGTCACCCTTAAGAATTACGATCGGGTGTAACAATTCATTGGACTAAGGTGTGTTAACTCGTGTATAAACAGGAGTCACCCCACCGTGCTCCAATGATCTAGACCATCCCTTTTCCCCCTATAGCACTCTGATGCGCTATAGAGGCACAACAATCAGCCAAATGCTCTTCATGTAATGTAATTGGGGTAATAGAACCCCAACATGGTTTCCTAACCGAATGCAAAAACTCAGGACAGCGCATCTCAGCTATTCCTGTTATCTTAATGTGGCTTAACCGCAAACTAAAATTGCCTACTTGGGCATCAAGTCTCCGCTCTGAGTCCCGGCTCAGTTCGGCGACTTGGTGCTTAAGGAGTTGGGCCCTACGTGCCCGGGTTTTGGGGTTTTTGTTGATTTTTTTGGTGGCCGAAGCCGGTTTTTTGTTATTGATTTTTTAATTTTTTTGGTGGCCGAAGCCGGTTTTTTGTGTTTTTTGTAGATTTTTTTTTGTAGATGGCCCTGTGAACAAAAATCACAATTAGTATATAATATATATTATAATAATGAAAATACATAAAATATAATACAATACAGACTTTATCCTTGTTTAGGCAACTCGCAGTCTTTGAGGTATTTTTATTTTTAAGTACGTATGAGAGTCTTTCGAATGCTGCCCATCCCATTTTTACACGTCTGCTTATTTCGGTAGTCTGATTGTCTTTGCTTACCTTGACATTTTGACCGAGATATATACCTATATTCATTTACGTGTTCTATCTCTGTCCCTTCGATGTTTAACATGGGTTTGTCATCTTTGTTTGACATTTGTTTAGTTTTGTTGAAATTCATTTTCAGTCCTTTCAGTCCTTCAGATTCTGTGTATAGCTCCTCAAATGCGTTCCACGTGTCGGCTATTAGCACTACATTATCTGCGTATCTAAGATGGTTCAAGTATCTTCCGTTAATAGGTATTTGCACAGATTTGTACAGATTGGCATAGAACATTTCAATTGAGTTTGCAATATCAGATTTACTTTTTTCTAGTTGTTCTTGTTCATTTTTAATTGTTATAATGGTTTTTTTTTCTAGTTTCGGTTTGGTGCATTGGAGACTTCGGTTTTTCTCTGTGATTTGTTCTATACGATCTTCTTGATGTTGTTAATTGTCCTATTTTATCTATTTTCTTATTACTCGAATAAGTTTTTTTTAAATTTTGCATTGTCTCTTTTGTTTTGTATTAGATTTTAGTTTATCTTTGTCTATATTCCAAGTTTTTCTAAATTTATTTTTATTTTTAATATGTTTTATCTATAATTTGGTTATAATATAATACAATTATAATAATATAATCTATGCGGTGATCGCTACTTACGTATGCCGTATTTATTACTGTTACATCTTATATGATATCCTGTCTTTTTACATTTTATGTAATCTATTTTGTTCCGAGTTGTTCCTTCTGATAATAGCCACGTCCACTTTCTTTGAGGTTTTTTCTTATAGAATGTGTTCATTATATAGTATTTGTGGGCTTGTAAGAAGTTAACCAAGATTTCTCCTCTTTTGTTTCTAACTCCATTGCCAAATTGTCCTACATAGTTTTCGTTTTTTTTCAAGTCGTTGTCCGATCTTAGCATTGAATTCTCCAATTATCATCGTATACGTGCTGTGATAATTCGTGCTAGTTGCTGAAAATTTTCTCATAAAATTCGTCTATCTCTAATAAAATAATTACAGTACTGTTTATTTGGGCTATACTGTATTTATGTATTATAGTTTTATATAATATCTCTTAACAATATATGTTAAAAAATAATACTTTTTTATTTGAAAATAAAATCTATACTTACGTGTTAATTTTTCATCAATTATGCTCATTATTTTAAAATGAGATTCTTCTACTTCTTTTACTTTAGTTTTATGCTTCATTATTTTTTAGTTTTTCTGCTTCTGCTTGTCATTTTTCGGAGACTTCCGTTTACGTCAAATATAATTCTTAATTATGGATCATTATCTTTCTGGTCAAGATCATCTACTTCTTTGTGCTTTCAGTTACTGAAGGTTAAAATTACAGTCTTGAGGTATCCTCCTTTCTATAAAGTTACCATTTTCTTATATTTTTGCTGGTCGTTAATTTACTTTTTCTAAACGTCAGCGAAATTTACGAAAAAACGGCTTTTATAAGTGAACACAATTTACAGTGGTTCCAATATTATTATTTCTTACTGTGTGCTGGAGAATTTATGAGACTTTTCTTAAATTTTTAATAAGAGAGTTTTAAACAAAATTGCTTAAATTGTCTATATTTCGATCATACTTGAACTTAAAATGGCTACAGAAGTTTTTTCATAGCCAGTTTTGTTTGAATTTTTTGTTGTGTTTCCTTTAACTTTTATTGAGAGATGTTTACAATTAGTAATATTAATTACTTTATAGAGCCTTTGTGTATTCAAGCATCAAAAACAACACTTTTGTAATAGCTTGTAAGTGACAATATCTTTTATCTTTCATCAGTGTATATGGAGCGAATCCGACACTGTTTGAGCTACCTATTATTAAACTCTGAGAACATCTTCTGTTTAAAATTTATTATAAAGCCCTTGTTCATTAATGGTTATTAAATTTCCTATTAAATTTTTAATAATTACAATTTAATGTAACTAATTGGGCGCCGAGAAACGATTTACATCCTCATTTTTACCAGATGAAAATTAGCTTAATTTGTTTAATCAGATTATCGAGATTCCTGTTCTAGTTTTGATGTGTCCCAAGTTGCCTACTGACATAGTAATTGACGTATTGCAAAAAACGTGACTGTTGTTTATAGATAGAGGTAATATTTTTTTATTTAAAATAAGTATTTTTATTTATTGTCCAAATTTGTGTTACTTAATTGACGTATACAATGATTTTTCTGGTCAATAATTAAATATCAAAGACATTAGCAAAAAGATCCATTTTTATTATAATTTAATAAACAAAATGTGCAAAAAATAAACGTCTTTAACTTATAAACAATATAAACACAATTTAAAATTGCTATTTGATGTAAATACTCGGTAAAAATAGGTAAATTATATGAAAAAGTAAAACAATTTTACTGCAAATTTCTTTAAAATGAGAATTTTTAAAGTATTTTTTGTTAATTTGTTGCTTAATTATTTTAAAAGAGAGTCAAAAGTCGATTGTTTGAAATTTATCTGAAAATGCATAACAAATTTTAAGTCACAAATATTAAGCCATAACAATTTTAAACTTTATAGCTATAGCAAAATAGAAATTTTTAATCCCAGAAAGCTTTTATTATACGTAAAGTAGTGGAATCTTTTGAATTTTGACCGCACCAAATTGAAGCAGAATGCCAATTTTATAAAATTAAATCTGTTAACGTTTTAAAAGGTTATGTCAAATATTGTAAAATAGGTTTTCAAAAGTATTGTGATTTTAAGCTTATTAACATTTAAAATAACTTCTTAAATGTCTTCTTTTTTTTCTTTCTTTTTCTTCTTCTTTTTATATAGACATGACTCTATCTGTTTTTTAATGTGCCTCCAGTAAGTTGTCGTTCCATCGTTTCCGTGGTCTTCTTACTGATCGTCTTCCTTTTTGGGAACCGTCTCTTGCCGTCTTTAGTACTCTCTTTGTTGTTATTCGGCTTATATGATCGTTCTATTCGACTCTTCTATTTCTTACCCAGTTCTTGATGTCCTCCACCTTGCATCTACTCGTATTCGCTGTGAGCCGATGAGTAGAGGGGATTTGACAGTTTTCACCAACGCTGTTAGTGGCAGTTTTGTGCATTTAACTTGTAAATATTCAAATAATAGCGTATATGGATTTTTCAAAAAGAAAAAGATATAGCAGCTGTTGTATTGATACATGTAAAAATACTGGGTATAAGTGGTTATAAATTTTATTCATTTCCTATTGCCAAGCATAAAATAGTTCAAAGAGAAAAATGGATTATTGATATCAATAAGATTTTTGGTGTAGCTGGTTGAAATGGGGTATCATGTGATATAGACTTAAAACTAGTACAATGTTTTGTATCAATATCCATTTTGATAAAATTAAAACAAATTGATATCTAAACACTAAGGCCTAAGCACACAAAAACTAACTGAGCACAAACAGAATGAAAGTGCAAAATGAAAACAAGAATTACAACGTTACAAGCATGATCCTATGACTAACAAGATAGGATCTTCCTGTATGACAAAATTAGTCATGTTCACGCATGCCGTCATTGGAAAGTAGAATTTGAATTCCTGTTAAAGTTAAATGGGATTTGTATGCATTCTGTGATGAAATTACTAGACGAAAATAAGTTAAGTTAAGGTTTAAGGTTTAATAATTACAATAATCGTGCACATAAGGATATATCCAAACTATTTATTAAAGAATATTTATTGATACACACAAAAAACTGACATTTTGAACGTGCAACTCTCCAATGACGTCACGACTTATGCGTTATCTTATCTTCTTAGTCATAGTATCATGGTTACGAGAGGTAAAGGTAACCTTTAACCATTAAATATTTTTACATAAACTTCTTCTTTTTCTTCATGGCCTCTTACGTAAGTAGTCATCCAGTCGCAGGAACTTATATCTTAAATATTAAAATTATAATGAATAAAATAAAAAGGCGTAATTACTTTTACTATTAATTCTGTATATTGGTTCAGTAATCAGTTTACAATAATATTTTAGTTCATAATTTTGTATTTTTAGATAAATATCTATTTTTCTCGTTTTGTCATATTTCACTTACACCGATTTTACAAGAAAAGTACAAGTTTCAAACCGCGAGAGAGCGCTACCGGCGAAACTCACAGCGAATATCTGTACTTCTAGCTCTACCCCATAGTGTCTTACCATAAATTTTTTATCTCTGCTGTTTCTAAGATCCCTTTTGTCATCTCCATATAGGTCTTGTTTCTGCCGCGTATGTCATTATTGGTCTGATGACTGTTTTGTAAATTCTGTCTTTCGTTTCTTTCCCGATATTTTTATTTCTCCATATTGTTCCATTTAGGCAGCCTGCGTTGTTCTATTATCTGACCTTCCAATTTATATCTTGGAAATTTGATCTTGTTTGGGGAAATCAACATGTTAAATTTTCTGGCGGTTATATGAAATTGGTGCAGCAATTGCTGCTTGTACGTTGTAAATCATCTTCACTTTGAGCCTGCATAGCAGATTATTTTAAATTTTTTTTCTCCCATTTGGTATCCTCTTTTAGTTCTCACTTTTTTTATTATTTAATTCATAATCAGGTTGAACAATAGAGGAGTCAGGGAATCTCCCTGTCTTACCCCATTGTCAGCTTCAATAGGGTCGGTTAGTTCTTCTTCTACTTTTACTTTTATTGTGTTGTTTTGGTAAATATTTTCGATAGTTTTGATTATTCCTAGAGATAAGATTCTCTTGCACATGCCTCTTCTTGCATCTTCCCGACCTACAACCTTGTTGTTCTTCCGCTAGTGTTATCGTTTCATTCAATTAATATGTTATCACTTCGGTTGTTAATTGTAGTGTTTTGTTTAATAAATTAATTCCTCTGTAATATTCCGGGTCCGATTTGTCTCCTTTTTTGAAGAGAGGTATTAGGATGCTTGAACTCTACTCTTGGGAAATTTTGTTTTGTTCTATTATTTTTTGGATTAGTTTTAATAGTTGTTTGGTAACATTTGGTTCTCCGTACTTTTGGGACTGCGTTCAGTATTCTGTCCTCTCCTGGTAATTATCTACTTTTCAATCTCCTTAATACTTCCTTTATCTTTTTCTTCTCAATATTTATTTCTTCATTTGTCGTCAACTTTGGTGTTGGTGGTTCATTATCGTCACCATTAGCAAATAAGGATAGAAAATAGTCTACATATGTTTTTTTCTGAATGTGTTTCATTTTTATTAGTTCGTTTATTACTTTTCTTTGTTCTCTGATCATTGTATTTTGTAGAAGTCATGTTCCATCTGTTTTGAGAAACTCTGTCAGTGTTCCTTTTTTAATTGTCTAACTAAAGTATTCGTTTTAGTTCTCATTCGTTTATAGTAGTTGTATGCCTGTTGTATTTCTTGTGTTCTGTATTGTAAAAAGTCTTTCTTCTTTTCTTTACATTTTGTCTTCGCTTTCTCTTTAAACCATGGTGTTTTCTTTTTGATATATTAGTGTTTGTTACTTTACTCTCTCCAAGCGATTCTCTTGCTACATTAATTACGTTATTTTTAAGTTTTTCTCAGATTTTCTCAATGTTATCGTTTTCTAATATTTTCTCATTCCCAGTTTTCTCTCATACTCTTTTCCTGTATAAGTATTCCGTGGATTCCGTATTTAGTTCTTCGACTTTAATTTTTATTTGTGTTGGCGCCGCTTTTTTGGTGGGAAGTATTTCAGGATTTTACATAATACTAGGCTATGATCGCTACCTACATCTGCTGAGTTCAGGCATCTTACGTCGATTATTGTTAATAATATCTCTGTTGGTTATAACATAATCTATTATAGATCTTTGTTCACGAGTGTTATTAAATGTATATTTGTATTTGTCTTTGTGGTTAAAAATGTGTTGTTTATTTTTAGTTTTTTATTCATGTAGTAGTTGATCATCAGTTCATCATTTTCGTTCTTAACATTCTCGTTATGATTTTGTGTAATGCCATGTATTACTTGATCGTCTATTACAATATTATTATCTTTCCTCTGACTTGATCTACTACTTGTTGCAATTGGTGGTAAAATGCTTCCCTTGTTGTTTGAGGCTTGTTATTTTCTGGGCCGTATACGGAATGATCTTCAGGTCTTCCTTCTCCATTTTTATCTTTGCTTTTACTATTTTTTCCGATATGTATTGAAACTATTTGATGTGATTGTACCATTATTGTATTAGTAAGGCTACACCTTCTTTTCTGTTTTCTTTTGCTACTCCACTGTAGATTAGTATGAATTTACCTAATTTTTATTAACCTTTCCCTTTGATTTTGTTTCCTGTAGAGCACAAATGTCTATTTCTTTCTTGGTCCCTTGAGTTAAGTGATCTGATATTCCAAGTAGTTATTCTCATTTGGGTTTTGGATGTTTTTCGGTTGTCCTTATTTCTTGCCGTAGTCGTCTGCATAGTATCAATCCGGTTCAAGGCTGCCCATTGTTTCTTTGAGCAATTTTTGTTTTTATGATTGGTAGGTTGCTAACCTTGCCAATCACCCTACACATTTTATCCGGGCTTGAGACCGGCTGTAGTAACCGCAGAGCTACTCAATCTACCCCTCATTAACCCCGGGCAGTATTCTCAAATTTATATGAATATAAAAAAATACAACGTCCTACTACCGTTAAAACCCGTGTTAGCTTTTTTTTTTTCTAAATTTACCCAGGCTTAGTTTATAGACATTAAGAAGTTTAAAAGGCACCATTTGAAAAAAAAAAAGAAATGTTATTTTTGACAAAAATTCTAAACGATTTCTGTAAAAATGACCCGTTCAGAATGCGGCAAAGATAAAGGGTTTTAAAGCGAAGAAATGTGCACCTACTTGATTTATTATTTCAAAAAGTGAGTTTATTACTTCAAATTTATAAAAGTTGCAATAAATCTGATTCTGAGTGACAAAATTTGATGTTTTTTCTAAAAACATCAAATATATAATTCTATAAACTGTTTAAACTAAATATTTAATTTGCAAAATTTTACCTTTGTCTTATTATTAATAGTCTTATATATCTTATTATTAATAGTAGAAGAGGATATGAAATGATATAAAACATTTGAGAATCAAATCTAAATTTGGTATAGTCTATACCAATTAATTGGTATAGACTATATATAATTATAAATTGGTGTATTATCTAGCTTTACTTCTTTATGAATATCATTTAAACAATAAAATGTAATTTGGGCCCAATAAATAATAATATAACACCTTCCAAAATAATTATTAAATGATGGATGTTCATAAATTGCGAAATATGAGACAAGGGTTCATGCAAATTAAATTTGATTTTATTAAAGGTACAAAACATTAAAATATAAGAATAATTTGTCAAACTTGATCCTATGAGTTGCACTTTTAAACATTTTGTGGGTGCAATATACAATCAAGGTACTGAAATTGGGCATGTGTTAAACAAATAAATTTTTCCATCAAATAACGAGTCTTACTGTGTTAACGCAAAAACTACATCGGTTTTTTTTATTTAAATTTTTGGAATTACCTCTTGAAGTGCACTTCACTCCAGCCACTTCTTGGCGTCGATTGCGAATAGCTGGAGAGATCTTCCACCATGGAGCGACGCTTTAGATGCTGGTCAATTAGCTTTGTGGCCAAACGTTTTATGTATATTCTATGAAGCCAATCTATTCGATGAAAATATTCTATGAAGCAAATCGTAGGTATCGACCATAGCGTATTATGTAAAATAAGAATAATCCTGAAATACTTCCCAACTAACAGAGCGGCGCCAACACAAACAAAAATCAAAGTCGAAGGACAATTAAATGAAATATTAAAAAACGATAACATCGAGGAAAGCTGGGAAAAACTCAAAAATAATATAATTAACGCAGCAACAGAATCAATTCAAAAGAGGAAAGTAACAAACACTATCATATCAAAAAAAGAAAACACCATGGTTTAGAGAGGAAGTGAAGACAAAATGTGAAGAAAATAAGAAAGCCTTTTTACAATACAGAACACGCAACAGGCATACAACCACTATAAACGAATCACAAATGAAACGAATACTTTAGTTAGACAAATAAAAAAAGAACACTGGCAGAGTTTCTCAAAACAGATGGAACACGATTTCAATGGAACGTAAAAAAAAATATGAATAATGATCAGAGGACAAAGAAAAGAGATGAACGACCTAATAAAAACAAAACACATTCAGAAGAAAAAATGGGTAGACTACTTTCGATCACTGTTTACTAAAGGTGACGATGATGAACCACCAATACCATAGGTGACGACAAAAAATTAATAAACATTATTATTTATTATTAATAATGAAAATTATGGAAATTAAAAAATAGAAAATCACCAGGAGAGGACAGAATACCGAATGAACTTCTAAAGTACGAAGGACCAATCTGACCAAACAACTCTTAAAACTAATTTAAAACATAATAGAATAAAACAGAATTCGTCAAGTATGGAGATCAAGCATAATGATACCTCTCTTCAAAAAGGGAGACAAATCGAACCCGGAAAATTACAGAGGAATTAATTTATTAATAACAAAACTAAAATTAACATCCAAAGTGATAACAAATAAATTGAATGAAATTATAACACTAGCAGAACAACAGCAAGGTTTTAGGTCAGGAAGATCATGCACCGACGCTATATTTATAATAAGGCAAGTGCAAGAGAAATCATTAGAATACAACAAACCGGCATATCTATGTTTCGTAGACCTTACAAAGGCATTTGACTGGGTCAAATTAAAAGACGTTATCCACTTACTGTATGCAAGAGAGATACCTCTAGAAATAATCAAAATGATCGAAAATATCTATCAAAACAACACAATAAAAGTAAAAGTAGAAGAAGGCCTAACCGACCCCATTGAAGCTGGCAATGGAATAAGACAGGTAGACTCTTTTTTACAAAGACTAACCTCTTTTTCTTTGAGTACTCTATTGTTCAACCTGATTATGGATGAAATAATAAAAAAATTATGAACAAAAAAAGAATACCAAATATATATATTGATATAACCACCAAAAAATTTAACATGTTAATTTCCCCAACAAACACAAAAGACGTTGGCGATCACCATTCCGAAGACTTCTCGATCTTTTGCAATATGGAATAATTGTCCTGCACTTGGTATCTGAGTCCCTTCGCGAATGTTTTTTAACCAAGAAACTTGTTTTCTTTCTACACCTCTACGGCCCTTTATTTTGCCTTTAAGAATCAGTTATAAAATTTTATATCGACTTCCTCTTACTATATGTCCCAGATAAGTACAGACTAAACATAGCACTTAAACTTTCTTTGCCTTATTTCTAGACTAAGATGGTTATTGCAAAAAAATGACTTCATTTTCATAAAAGTAGTTTTAGTCATTGCTATTCTACGCCTCATTTCTATGTTAGAGATTTCTTAAATTACATAAGAAATTTATTTTTTGATAAGAGAGAGAACCAGCCCCCAATACCTACAGAAACAGGACCACCTATACTAGTGGCAGAAATAAGAGCAGCCATAATATCACTAAAAGAAGGTAGAGCTCCAGGACCAGACGGAGTACAATCTGAATTTCTTAAACTTCTTGATGATGAATCTTTAAGAGTACTATGTAAAATCTTCAATAATATCTATGACACAGGCAATATCCCAAAAGATTGGCTACTTTCAGAATTTATTACCTTACCAAAGAAACAGGGAGCAAAAAAGTGCGGAGAATATGGGCTAATAAGTCTAATGAGCCATACCTTAAAACTTTTTCTTAAAATTATACATCGTAGAATATACAAGCTATGCGAAGAGAGAATACAAGACACACAGTTTGGATTCATGAAAGGCGTAGGTACAAGAGATGCACTGTTTAGTCTACAAGTATTATTTCAAAGATGCAGAGATATGACTTGCGATATTTACACCTGCTTTGTGGACTACCAAAAAGCATTTGATACAGTTCAACACCAAAAAATGATGGATATTCTAACAAAAGCCCATATGGATGATAAAGATCGGCGTATAATACAAAATTTATACTGGAACCAATCAGCCACAATAAGAACGAATTTTGGAGGTGAACCAACGGAAATGATCCAGATTCTACGAGGCGTTAGACAAGGTTGTATACTTTCACCTATATTATTTAATCTATATTCAGAGGAAATATTTAGTGAAGCCTTGGAAAAATGCGAACATGGAATACGTCTAAATGGAGAACGCCTAAACAACATCCGTTATGCAGACGACACCGTTATTTTTGCAGACAGTTTGAACAGTTTACAGCTACTAATAAACAAAGTAAATGAAGTAAGTGAAAGATTTGGACTTCAAGTAAATATAAGAAAAACTAAATTTATGATCATCAGCAAAAATAAAGTTAGAGACGCTCAACTACTTATCAATAATACACCAGTGGACCGAGTAAAACAGTATAACTATCTTGGAACAACAGTAAATGAACAATGGGATCACTCACAGGAAATAAAATGTAGAATAGGGAAGGCTAGGAGTGCATTCAATAACATGGCCAAACTCTTTAAAAGCCACAATCTTAATCTGGAGATAAAAGTAAGGCTCCTACGATGTTATATCTCAATATTGTATTACGGAGTTGAATCCTGGACACTAACTGAAGCAATGGAGAAAAAACTTGAAGCCTTCGAGATGTGGCTATACAGGCGAATTTTAAGGATATCATGGACAGACAAGATAACCAACGAGACCGAAGAGTGGGCAAAGAAAGAGAGGTGATGTATACCATTAAAAGGAGAAAGTTGGAATAACTCGGACATATAATGAGAAACAGCACTAAATACAGATTACTGAAGGTAATCCTACAGGGTAAAGTATTCGGAAAGCGAAGAATTGGGAGAAGGAGAATATCATGGTTAAAGAACCTGAGGAAATGGTTCTCCACAACAACAACGAATTTATTTAAAGCAGCAGTTAATAAAATAATTATAGCCAGAATGATTGCCAATATTCGGAACGAATAGGCACCGAAAGAAGAAGAAGAGATTTCTATGTTCTAATTAAATGCATGGGTACAACAACAAATTTACTAAGATGTGAACTGGAACTAGAAGGTCAGATACTAGAAAAAGTGATGGAGTTAAAATATATAGGCATCACATTATCTAGCTACGGAAAGCTTGAAACCGAAGTGAAAGATCAAGTGAATAGAGCAAACAGAGCTAAATGCCAAATGAAACAATATGGAGAAATAAAAATATCTGGTAAAAAACGAAAGGCAAAATTTACAAAACAGTCATCAGACCAATAATGAAATACGCGGCAGAAACAAAACCTGACACAGAGAGGACAAAAAGATGTTAAAAAAAGCAGCGATGTAAACACTTAGAAAAATTGATGGTAAGACATTATGGGACAGAGCTAGAAGTATAAATTTACTACATAGATGCAAGGTGGAGAACATCAAAATCTGGGTAAGAAATAGAAGAGTACAATGGGACGATCATATAAGCCGAATGACAATAGAGTAGTACAGGCGGCAAGAGATGGTTCCCTAATGTGAAGACGATTAGTAGGAACACCACTAAAACGATGGAATGACAACTTACTGGAGGCACATTGAAAAACAGACAGGGTCATGTTTATATAAAAAGAAAAAGAAGAAAAAGAAGCAATTCATAATGTTCTCTGACTAGATTTACTTTTACAGCTGCATAGAAGTAAAATTCGTTAATAATTTAATGTGTTGAATGTTTACTTAAGTTTTTCAAAATTGTTTTCAAACCAAAATGGTCACTCAGAATGGTGGCTATGCTACTACGGACATATAGAAATAGGCGATTTCATGCCATCCCTAATATGCTTTTTTTATGTATCTTTTATGCACAGGCAATAAATATCGATATTTTCTTTACCGATTGAAATTTGGTCGATAATCAAAAAGATTTTTATTTCAAGTAACCTTGTCCATTGCTATGGGTATAAATATAATTAAAGTAATAATAATAAATTGGAGCGAAACAAAAAGTCTTTACAGTGCTATTAGCTATGATAAGCGATAAGATCTCCTACATGAGTCGTCCCGTCAGATGCAGGCGAACCTCCCTTTGTGCCAAAGCCGAGATTACTATCCCTATGTAGTGAATGATGAATATTTTTTTCCTATCTTTTTGAGTTGATTTTCCATAACTTTTTACCATTTTTTACTTCGATTAAAACCATAATACGCGCGTAAAGTATGGAAACAAAGATAAATCTGTCACATTCCCTTATGATATAATAACAAAATGTTGGTTGTATATACAGATATCTTTCAACATCACAAGATGTAATTGGCGCAAATTTAAAATTTAACACTAGCGAGGGATCCATATTAATAGCTTCGTTAAAGCTTCCATTGGTTATATTATTTATTGATCGCATTAAAGAAAAGCCTTTATTCCGGTTTAAAACTTCACTAAATTTATCTTTAATTTTTTTCCAATTGTTCCTGAAAGGTGTACTATTCTTTCTTTTACAGAATCAACAATGGAAATACTATAATTTAAAGATATTTTTTGACTCTCGAGTTTTATAATAGAGTTTACAATTATGTCAAAATTTGCTTTTATATAGAAAAGTTCATTCTGAACAGAATTCTCATTAAAAATATAAGGACATTACTGAACAGCAATACAACAAGAAGGATCAACATTGACTTATTTTCAACTTTACAATATGTTTTCAAAAAATTTTGACACACCTTGCCAATTTATACAGTGGGATATTGCAACTTACAAAAACATTGCATACATATTATGCATTTCTTGCCTTGTCGATGTCGATTTTGAATAATTTTGTTCTGCAGAAGCTGTTGGCGTGGTTTCTTGAAGTCATTAGATAGTTTATAATGATGGAGAGCCGTTTTCAGGTGTTGGAAAATTTGGATTTTTTTTCACATGGAATCTGTAATAAAACGGTTCAGTACATAGGAGTCTAACGAAATAAGACGGACTTCACATTTTTAAGATAACTTTTTCGTTTTTCTCGAAACTAAAACTACCGACAATAGTCAAACTGTTAAATGTTTAGTATAGGTATACCGATTTTCTTGCAAACATGGGATTTTAAATTAAATTTTTGAATCGGTAAAATATAAGTGGACTCACCTTTTTTTCACAAATAGTACAGAAGATACTTTCATTGTCTATAATCTTCATTTCACTGGTAGCACCAACCCAACTCCACAATAGACTTGACTTTTGTCTCGCTATTTATGGCATATTTTCAAAAGTAATTATTTTTATTTTATGAGTACAATAGTCACAATCACAAGTTGTTTTGCCAGCTGGTAAAGAGAATTTAAAAAAATTTACTGTATAATACCTACCTGCATTTTTGCCCTATTCTTCTAACAAATAATTCCCAGATGGGTTTTCCCAAACAATAAAACTTGTAGATTTAGTAGATATTTGTAATAAAATTATTTCGTAGTTAGCTTACCTAGTACCTGCTATGAATAATTCCAAGAAACTATTATCTAAATATGTATAGAAAACCATTTCATTTATGTGATATTTTCAAATATGTGGCAATATGCTCTTAATCAAGTAAATATGAATAGGATAGGCATTTATAAAGAAACCCACAAATATGCTGCATAAATAGGCACATGCATTTTGCATATAATCTCTAGTCATAACCTTGTTGGATTACTCCTCTTTCATTATTTGTATTTGATACTACCTGTAGAAATGTCCTTTTCGAAGATTTGAAATTGTGTGTTTCTGTTTCTGGTGAAACGGAATAGTTTTATTATTAAGGGGTTTTACTTTAGTACTATTGGAAGGGACTTCCCTACCTCTTGGAAGGGACGGAAAATCTTTTAAGTTGTTAAATGTTAAATGTTAATCTTAAAAAAAAATGTTAAATTTTCATAAGACATGAGTTTATTAATATTTTTTTGACGTAAATATTCCGGACACATACCCGCTGATGAAACAGCAGAAAGAGAAACATTTCATAGTGCAATCATCAGTATGTTTAAATTCACCACAATTTATACATTTTTCTCTTATTCTACAATTTGTTTTGGTGTCTCCAAATCTTAAACATTTGTAACATTGTGTTACTGGGGAATTTATAGTCCTTCTCGATCATATTGATAGCACATTATGTATGCAAATCCTCAACAGGTCAAAAAACCATAGGCGTCACCCTATACTTGTTTTGAAATAAATAAAAAAAAATTATTATTTTAAGATGCCGTCAACAATTCATTATCTTTTAAAAGTCTTCTGTAAAATAAGTGTCTACTAATCTCACTATACCTTTTTTGTGCGTAAAAACGTCGGTATATATGCCACACGATTATTGTTAATTATACATGGGTGATTAACGAGAGAATTCAATGTTACACGAAATAAATTAATGTAAACAGTAATTTAAAGGCAATTATTGTTTTCTATACAAGTTATCGCCTGACACAAAAAGAATATCTTCTTTGAACAATTACCTGGAATTACTGATAAGGCTTCACTAATGATAGTTTAAGTAGTTTTTATGCCACATTACAGATTATGCCAATAATATAAATTAGAAATTGTTTGCATATTTCATTTAGTTTGTAGATGTACATTGTTTATGTCTTACCTACCTACGTTGTTGGTGTCGATATTTTGTTATTTGCATTTAAAAATGACGTCGAAAACAGGTTTTATCCCGGTTAATTGTAGTTTTAAAGGTGCATTCAAAGAGAGAAAAATATAATATTAAATGTATACGATGCACTTGTACATCAACGCCCTTTAAGTAATGTTTGTGAAATCGTTAACATATGTTCAAATATGACAGGGGTTGAAGAAGCAACAATTTATAGATTCCTAAAAGAAAGAAAAGGAGGAACTGTTTCATCTCCCAAGAAGAGTGAAGGGAGTAAACCCTTGGAGATTGAAGAAATTCATAAAAACATGATAAGACGCAGCGTCCACTCATTTTTTTTTAACAAAGAATTTTCAACATTGGACAAAATCCAAACATTAATTAGAGAAAACGAAGAGTTACCAATAATTAGCAACAATAAATTATGGGGACTATTAAGAGAGATGGGATTTCGTTGGCAAAAGAATAGAAGAAAATCCGTTTTAATTGAAAAAGATTACATTGTATATTGGAGACTAGATTATCTAAGAACTATTAAAAAGTACCGAGAAGAAGGGAAAACAATTTTTTATTTGAACGAGACTTGGCTAAATGAAGGTCACACTGTACCATATCTATGGGTTGATACAAATGTGAAAAGCTTCCGTCAGGCATTCATGGGGTGTATCTACTGGAATAAACAATATTCCCGTTGGAAAAGGACGCAAACTCATAATTACCTATATTGGAAACGAATACGGTTTTGTCAATAGTGGATTATTAAGTTTTGCCTCAAAATCAACCAAAGATTACCACGAGAAAATGACTGCTGACGTTTTTGAAGAATATTTTGAGCAAATGTTGAATTTATTTCATAAAAATTCTGTCATAGTTATGAATAATGCTAGTTACCATTCAAAACTAGCACAAAAATTGCCAACAACGGCATGGAAAAAAGGAGAGGTAATCGAATGGTTGGATAAACACGCAATTGAGTACAAGGAGAATTCGACAAAAAAGGAATTATTACCTATTGTAAGGCAACATAAAGCAGCTTATAAAAAATATATAATTGATGAAATGACAATAAACCGTGATGTAATTATTTTACGTTTACACCCATACCACTGTGATCTGAATCCGATATAAGACTTACAACAATTATTAGAACATTCCTTATCAAAAGTAACTCCAGAAAATTGGAAAAATGCTGTTAGTCATGCTCACAAGAAAGAAAATAAAATAAGGAATTTGGATAATATGACTGATGCAATGCTGGAACCGGTAATAATTAACATTGGAGTTAAAGATTTCTTAGATTCTGAAGAAAGCAGTGAATATGAAATGGAATTTGATTAAAATAATATTCATTTTTTTACAAATCGGCTCCTGTTACGGCTACAAATATTTTTATATATAACAAATAAAATAAACATCTTACATTTCTTGCAAATTCATTAGTACCTATTAATCTCCATCACTCCGACACTGGCAACTTTATTTAGGAATTAGTAACCCCCAAAACTATTGTATTCTATTCTGCTTCAACCTTTATACCTGGTGGTCATAGTCAATTTAAAATTGTTTTCCTATATACTTCTGTAAACTTGTTGACAAATATCTATTTTTCATTGAGTCACCCGTATCAACAGTTTAGGGATTTGCATACATAATGTGCTATCATTATGATGGAAATGGACTATACACATTAACCAATTTTGGTAGATCGTAAAAATTTATTGTTTTATGCATTAAAACACCACTGAATGTAAACAAAACGTTCGTATGTAGTTGTGTACCCTTTGACTACTCTCCTGTTTAGCCTTTTGGCATTCAGAATTTTAATATCGCTGGTAGTAGAACAACATTCAATAAGTTCATTTTCATTTATTTCAACATCTATTTGACGTACAATACCTTTACAAGATATATAATTAAAAGGAATATAAATTTTGTAACCTTGATCTAATCAATTTTTGTTATTTAGGAATGTATTTGCAGATTGATAATTATTAAACTCTACAGAAACTCTGTTTGAACTGTGCTTCTAATTTTATTAATATTCTTTAATTTTAAATTAAAAATATCTCTCGCAATTTTTATATTATGAAAAGAACCAACTCTAATATTATTTCTATTTGTTGACTCTATAAACACAAAAACGGGCCAACATCTTTTTTAGAATAGATATTGACAATTGAATTAAATTTTTTATTTACATTCGGATTAGGAGGGGACATTATCTAATGTTTCCACACTAATGAGTAAAGTTGGGTTATTGTTCTGCTTTTAATAGAGGCTTACTTGAACATTTTTTATAAATATATTTATTTAGAATAAAATACGTTCATTTAAAATATTTTTTATTCCTGTCGACTTTTTACTTTAATTTTGAAAAGACGATATTGTTTTTTCAATACGATTTTCATGTTTTACTTCAAATACTTTTAATATAGATTGACATTAATGTTAGGTGATTCAAATCAAACCGTATCTGAATAGTTTTAGATTTTAATATTTAATTAGTGCAAAACAACCACATGTGGGGTTCGAACTCTGAGCGTCCGCATAAAAGTACAATATTCTTACCACTTAACTACCAAGCTTCTATCATGATTTAGTGCCAAGAGTGTATGCGACATCTCAAATCATAGTAGAAATTATTCTTGATCAATATTTTAATTTTAGATTACTACTTACTTTAATGCCTTCAATCAGTTTTTACTTAATTATGACTACAGTCACCTAGGTCATAAGGCAACGTTTAAAGGTGGGGAAACTATCGATATCGTTATAGGTAAATTACAGGTTTCAATTGATAATTTCACACCTGTACTGGTTTTATCTTTTGTGTTATTTTGCCCGTTCTTAACTGTCACTGTATAACATCTAAGCATGCTTATTTTACTCAAGTACACTTTAAGCTGTATTGCAAAGAATTTTTTCATTTTCATAAATGAGTTTCGCTTAATTTCAATTCTAATTATAAGTTATTTTGCAAAATCATTATTATGTTATTAAAATTTCAAGATATTTATACATACGTCCAATATTTTGACCGTAAATAATAAGTTGGGCATTATTATTTGGTTTCTTGGTAAAGATTAGAAACATATTTTTATCAAAGTTCATATATGTAAGCCATAATATAAACTTGCCGTAATAACTTTTTGACTACTCTCTGCAAATTTTCAATATTCTCTGCCAGAAGCATAGTGTTAGCTACAAATGTAAGGTATTAATAGAGATTACATTTACTACAACGCCATGTGTTTCGTTCTCTAGTACCTTTTGCATAATAACTTGCGCATACAAGCTAAATAGTAATGGAGAGAGAATGCAACCTTTTTATACCCCTCTTTTAATTTTGATGTTCTCCATTTGTGCGTTATCTATTTTTTATATAAGTTATCTGTTTAGAAAAGTTTTCTTTTGTTCTTATATCTGGCTTGTCTATTCGCTTTTGTTCCAAAATTGTTTGAGTTTATCGTGATTTACTCTGTCAAACACCGTTTTATAATCTATAAAGCAGGAGTTTGGCCCTGAATGAGCCACCAAAAGGCGTGTTTGTTTCAGTCTCAATAAATTTGAAAATTATATGCAGTCATTATATCAGATTATTTATAAATAGTTAAGTGACAGTTACATGAAATACCAGTTAGTATTCTATCTATCTAATCAGCCTTAAACGCCCACTCTTGGGCATAGGCCTCTCCTGTTAATCTCCATTGGTCTCTATTTTGGGCGATCTGCATCCAGTCCTTTCCTGCTGTTCTCTTAAGATCGTCAGTCCATCTCATCTGTGGTCTTCCTCTTTTTCTTTTCTTTTCCCATGGTCTCCAGTGTAGAATTCGCTTATTCCATCTTTCGTCTTTTTGCCGGAGAGTGTGACCGGCGAAGTTCCATGTAAGTTTTGCAACCTGTCTTAATACATCGTTGACCTTTGTTTTTTCTCTTATCAATGAGTTTCTTTTCCTGTCTTTAAGACCGATACCTAGCATCTGTCTTTCCATTGCTCTTTGTGTTTTGGATATCCTGTCGATGTTCTCCTTTGTGAAAGTCGATGTTTGTGAGCCATATGTGACAACTGGTAGAATGCAGTGGTTGAATACTTTCGTTCGCATATATTGAGGGAACTTTTAATTTTTTAGAATATATGATAGTTTACCAAATGGGGCTCATGCTAGTCTAGTTCTTCTTTTTATTTGTCCCTGTTCAGCTTTATTATCTGTCCTAGGTATATTTACTCTGCCACCTGCTCTAATTTATTCTGTTTGACTACTATTTCTAATTGGTCTTCTTGGTTTGTCATAGTCTTGGTTTTACTATAGTTCATCTCTAGACCTACCTCTGTCGCTTTTTTATCTAGTTCTTTAACAATCTTCTGTAACTCTTCCTTTTTATCTGTTATCAGGACTATATCGTCTGCATATCTCAAGAGGTTCAAGAGCTCTCCATTTATTGTTATTCCGTATGTATCCCATTCTAATTTTTTTTTTGTAAGTATTAGTTTTCATTAATATAACGTGATCAACCAGTTCTTGGTTGATTTGTAATTTAACAATTATCAATAAGATACGAATCAAGAAACATTATTCCAGTTTTATTACCTGTTTTATTAGTCAGGTCCGTATTATTTTTATAAACACATGTCTCGTGTTAAATTCAAAAATGGAACCTAATATTCAGAATCTCTCTAACACACCACATGTATCGCAATTACAGACAAATACTAATAAAACCAATTCATTAGCAGCTTCTACACAATTTCCCTCAAAACAACAAGCAATTTTGTCTTCAGGGCTTTAGAAAATACGCGACTGCAAGATTACTTAATTCCTGTGGTAACCTAATTCATCCCAAAAAAATTATATTTTTCTCCCGACTATTCTGCAAATAAACAAATCGTGGACGAATTCATGCAAAACCATGGAAAAATAGAAATCCAGAACAATATTGTACAAGCTAGAAGACTAATCTCACCAGCGGAATGTATTGTTTTTTTCAAACGTATGATCAACAATACCACACAGTCTGTTAATTGATTATCTACAAAGTATTGGACTTAATATGGTCTCTCCTGTTACTTTTCTAAAAATCAGTTCCACTCTTTCCGAATATAATCATATTTTAAGTTTTAGAAGACAAATGTACGTCAGTCCCAATAATATCTCCTTACCCGACTCATTCACCCTAGACTTTAATAATACAACATATCTAATATTCTTATCTCAACAAATTAAGGGCTGTTATAACTGCATAAACTCTGGACATATTGCCACCAACTGTCCTGATAAACTAGAATCAACAACAAATTTAACTGATTCTGATAACAGTCAATCGTGACACTCCTTCCTTCCCTGACATCATGCCTCAACCTGCAGGAACATCCATATCAAACGAACAAATTTCCGTCCAAGAAAAATAAGCAAATAATATGAGCAATCCTAATATTGCTAATGGTCAAGAAGAAGGTAACATCATGGAAAGGTGCAAAGTAATTAACATCGATCTCCAGCCGAAACGTAGTATCAATGATTTTCTTACGTCTCCGAAAACAACTCATACAGAAAAATCATTTGCTGTACCTACATCCATACCTAGAGTCAAGAAACTTAAAAGCAACGAGGAGCATACATGCATAAAATCAACAAAATCATGTGAACTTGAGCCTGCCAAAGATTTTATCCAAAATCATTTACCCACATGTGTTCTCAATTTTGACCAATTAAATCTACTTCTAAGCAATGTTATTGGCGTGCAAGATGCTTCTGACATAATTCAAAAGTTTACTTCTGACCTTCTGGGATTAGATTAAAAAATAGATCAACCAAACGTTATATCACCTTCTTAAGAAAGAATCCTCCGACACTTGGGTAACGACATCTCTGATTCCAAGGGCAAGTCATCTTTGGTTAACCCATAATTTTTTTTGTTTTTAGTATACAATATAATTCACTAAACTACTGCAATGGAATATAGATGGTATTTTCCAATGACTTCCAACCTTACAAAAACCTATTTCTAAATTCTCTACCGAAATAATATCTCCCCATGAAACAAACTTAAACCCCCAAAAAAACTATAACTCCAACTATTTGAACAATTTTAGAAAATATAGAGTACATGACAACAATTTCTCTTCAGGCGGTGTTATGACACTTATCAAAAAATCTTTGGTTGTAAATGTTTTTTCTGTCAATAGTAACATTAAAGCTGTAGTTATAGAGATCACCGCTCCCGTTCCAATTTTTATATGTATCATTAACCTTTCATCTAGTTCCTCAGCTATATATAAAGATATAAAAAGGCTTATCGAACAGATACCCTCTCCTGGAATAATCGTAGGTGATTTTAACGGTCATAGCTTTATTTGGGGTTTTAAGTGTACTGATCACAGAGGAAAACTTCTAGAAAAGGTAATGCAGGATATTGAATTAAATTTCCTAAATGATTGGTCACCTCCAAGATTTAACATCTGCACTAAATAATCCTCCGTGATAGATTTTAGCTTCTGTGATCCAGGTCTTGCTCCGCGTCTCTCTTGTACTGTCCTCGAGTATACTTATGGTAGCGACCATCATCCTATTACCATTGAGAATCTCTCAGGTCCGCCTTGCCCAATATCTTTCTTACTCAAACGGATAAGGCTTTGGAGAGTCTCATACTGAATGATAATATAACCGATTATTTAGGTACTTTTAATAGTGTCACCTTTCAGAGTGCGAAGCTCTTCATCGCCATTAAAAATTATGTTCCTGTGCCTTGGTAGAATTCGGAGTTTAACGAAGCAGTACGTGACAGTAGAATGGCTTTACATATATTTAAGAAGCATATAACACTCAAAAACAAAATTTACTACAAAAAATGAAGGCTAGAATTCAACATTTTATAAATCAAACAAAAAAAATTGAGTTGGGCAAAATATGTCTCTAGCATTAACAGCTTCACTCCTGTAAGAGAAGTATGGAAATAAATACGTATAATTTCTGGTATATAGGAGTCATGTCGTATAGGAGACAAACAAAAAGAGACTCGTTTCAACTCTGGTCTTTTCCATATTTTTACTATGCATGCGAGACATGGACAGTCAAAGAATCAGATCGACGACGTATAGACGCCTTTGAAATGTGGACATGGAGACGCCTGCTTCGAATTCCATGGACGGCTCGCCGTACAAATATCTTGGTTCTGGATGAAATTAAACTGGATCAGCGTCTCTCTAGTACGGTTTACTCTAGGATTTTAAAGTTCTTGGCCATATCCATCGAAGTGATCACAAAATGGAGCGGTTGGTGGTCCAAGGAAGGCCTCAGACTCAACGCCAACGCGGAAGATCTCCACAGCGATGGGCGGACATTACTAAAAAGCTTCTCAATAAACAGTATACTGAGGCAATACATATAACTGATAACCGCGACCAGTGGAGAAATATTATGAATCAAACTGTCAGAGCTGCTGAAGCCCAATTATGAACCACAACACATCTACTAAGATGTTAATACGTTTATTGACGTTTCAGAATTGAGTCAGATAAAACTCAACTTTTTCAATACATCGTTATCCTTCAAATCATGTGTAAAATTCTTAGGTATGTGGTTTGATAATCAACTTACTTGATAAGAACATATTAGACAATTAGTTTTGATTTGTCAGAAGAAACTTAACCTTATGAGAACACTGTCAAATAGATATTGGGGCCCTGATCTCTCTACCTTACTTAAAATGTACAGAACTCTAATTAGAGCAAAAATTGATTATGGATCAATCGCTTACGCCTCTGCTTTCCCATATTGTTAAAACAGCTAGACTCTATTCATAACACAGCACTTAGACTCTCCCTTGGCGCATTTTGAACGTCACCGGTGGAAAGTTTATATTTTGAAAGTGGGAAGCTTTCAATATATCACCGCTGAATTTCCTTAACACTGTCACACGCAACGTCAATAGCCTCAAATGTAAACAAACCTCTATTTAATAATACGTTCACTAATAAATATTAGTGAAATATACGTTCACAAAAAATATACCTTTTTACCAATAGTACCAAACATAAGCCTAACTATGAACGAGTACGGTGTTACCTGAGATGTCAATATCTAATTCCCAATTACCTTTTCAATTAATATCAAAAACCCCTCTCCTTGGATAATTAATGCCTCAAATATAAATACTGGTCTAACGCAATGCGACAAACATATTAAGTGTCACGCAGGTATTAATAATAATCTAGATCTAATTCTCCGTCAGCATTACGAACATTGCTATAAAATCTTTACAGATGGATCTAAGTGTGATAAAGGAGTAGGTGCTGCATTCGTTACTCGAAGCGATACATATCAATTTCGTCTTCCAACCTTCTTTTCGATTTTTTCTGCTGAGCTCTATGGAATTGTTTAAAGCTATCATGCATATAAATTCTAATAACATTCCTAATTCTGTTATCTTAAGTGACTCACTAAGCGTCCATCAAACTCTTAAACAGATCTATTCTAAAGCTCCCCTTGAGAAACTGATAAAACTAGAACTCATGCAGGTTAAGAAAATTCTAGGAGTATCAGATTTATATGGATTTATGAACTTTTGTCTTATAATCTTTGTTGTTCTTAGGGATTGCAATGAAAATACTATTCAACAAATTATCCAGTATTTCTTCTGTTTCGTAAACCCGATTAAAAAATTTATTAAGTACATGTATATTGTCTTCGTTTAACAACTTTATTAGTTCAACAGGCGTTTCGTCAATCTTTTTCGTTTTTTTTTTAATCATTGAGCGTATGTATGTAGTAATTCTTCATTTACATACATTGGCTCGCTGTCTGGTTTTTTGTGGGATCAAGGCTTTCATTATGAAGAGGCCTAATATGTATTCATTCTATGTTCGTATTTTTGTTTCGTTGTCTGCTGTCATTTTGCCGTACATTTAGTTTATTTCCATGACTGCGTCTGTAGCTTACGGTAATTTCCCTAATCTTCTTATGTTTTTTTAAAAAAGTCGAATCATGTAATTTTTGTAGATTTTCTAGTTCACACTATTTGTTTCTCTTTTTTATGTTATATTTATCTGTGTATTTTGACATATCTTCGTTTTGTCTACAGTTTTACTTCTGTCCTCCTTTAACTTAAGTATTTTATCGATCATGCAGTTTTTCTTATTGTTTCAACTTTTATTACGTTTGTATATACTTATTTTTAATATAGTGACTTTAAAGATATTTTATTGGATTTTTGCATCCTGACCTTTTCTGAAATCAGTTATAGAAGGCAGTAGTTTTTGATTTATCCTTGTTTTAAAGTTAAACTGTGTTTCTCATTATGGAGAGGGAGTCTGTTAGGTTTCTTTCTATTTTACCCTTAGGCAACAGGTATATAACCTTTATGACGGAAGCGTGTATAACGCGTTGTTACCATTTCCTTTTCTTGGAAAAATTCGACCAAACTTTTTCCTCTTTCATTGATCTCGACAAGTTCATGTTCTCCAATCAAATATTTACATTTTTTTTTGCCTTTTTTGACATTAAAATCACACATTATAATAGGTATTTCGTCTTGTATTAAAATAATTTAATACTTATTTAATATCACTGTAAAAATATTGTTTACCTTTACTTTAAACTATGGGTGCATATACTTATTTATTGGGATGTACTACATTCATTTTAACTTTTGGAGTATGAGGTAATATCATAATTACTCTATTATTTTCTTTTGATGCTTTTTTTTAATTATATAATTTACCATTTACTTAAAGAAAACTTCCACATTCCAATTTTTAAATGTATACCTTAAATGCATTACCTTTCAATAAAATTTGGAATTTAATTCTATTAAACATGTTTTCTTTAAGGGCCAATTGTTCGAACGCTAATCAAAACTTGATTGTAATCAAATATTTAATTAAAATCCAATACGTCACATATTGGAGTTATGTTGACTGGTTTATTTTATATAATTGTATTATTTTTCGTTCTAATTTAAAATAAACCATAATTAAACACTATCTGATGTTAATTTCATGTTTTAATTTACAAATCAAGAAGAATAATTAGCAATTTTCAATAATTTTGACAGTTGCTGTGACGTATTTGATTGTAATCAAATATTTGATTAAAAATCAAATTAAATTAAATTAAATTTTGATTAGCGTTCGAACAATCGGCCCTGAATATAGCGAAACTTGACACCATTATTTTGAAAAACATATAAAGCTTAAAATAAAATATAAAAATAGTTAATCTTTGTTTTTTTAGTGGGATGGACCTGGACGATATTTTGCCGAGTGTGGGGGAGTTCGGAAAATACCAAAAGCTGGTTATATGGTTTATTTTATTACCAGCTGTTTTTCCTTGCGGTTTTCACGCTTATAATCAACTGTTTATGGCAACTGTACCCAGGCACTGGTGTAATATTTCATATTTATTAAACAACACAAAAAGCTTAGGCTTAGAAAATATAAGGTGAGATTTTCTTTCTTTATTAGATACGTTTAATAAGACGTTTAAGGATTTATAGATATAATTTTAAGACTAGTAGCATTTTTACCAACATGTTTATGTTTCTTTAATACTTAAAATCTGGAATGATATTTGTTTAAGTATATGTTTTACATGTTAGTCAAAATACATATATGCAATTTTCTTTCATTTTACTTCAAGGTGCTTTTTATGCGACACTTCCGTCGTCTTTAAATTACGCCCATCCGATTTGGTTTTATTAAATTACTTACTTTAGTATTACTAGTTAACCCATTAGCGTCAAGATTAATAAATTATTGATTTTGTTTTATTTTTTGCAATATAATTAATAAACTGTGTTTAAATAATAAAAAACTTTATAAAATATTTTTTCGGAGATATTTAATTTCTGAGATATTAAAGTGTTGCCTTAAAGCAACGCTAGGCGCTTATTCTACCTAGTTTTTGTTGAAAATAATAAACCAAAAATATAAAGCATTTGGAATATAGTAAAGTGGGCAATAAAACAAGAATATATAATTATTCATAAAAAATGTAATTCGGTGTGATTAATTATAAACATTTGTATATTATTGGGAGTGAAACGACATAAAACAAAAAGTACATAGTCCAATATCACATTTTAAACACATTGTTCTAACAATAGATTTACATGTTTTAGACATATCTTCTCTTTTTCTCATCTGGAATGTACTGTATCAAATGATTGATGGTGTCCAAACGAATATCATCTGATACTCGACTGTCGACAGATGCTGTCAAGGAAGCCGACCGTTTTTCACTTCCTTTACTAAGTACACTATACTTCGCTAAATATGTGCTTACAATTTCTCTTCTTTTTCTTCTTTAAGTGCCATCTTCGTTCCGAAGGTTGGCAATCATCAGGGCTATACGTATTTTCGAAACTGCTGACCGAAACAATTCTACAGCTACAGCTATACCATTCCCGTAGATTCTTTAGCCAGGACCTTTTTCCTGCTATTTTCCCTTGCATGATTATTCGAAGCAGTTCATATCTTTCGCCTCTTGTAATGTGTCCCAAGTATTGCAATTTTCGTTTTTTGATCGTAAATATGACTTCTTTTTCTTTATTCATTCTTCTCAAGACCTCGACATTTGTGACTTTCTCGGTCCATGATATGCTTAGGATCCTGCGATACATCCACAGTTCAAATGCCTCTAATTTTTTGGTATCAATCCTTTTCAACGTCCAAGACTCCATTCCGTAGAACAGCAAAGAAAGTACGTAATATCTCATCAGGCGAAGTTGCATTTCAAGGCTCAAATCTCTTCCGCAGAACACTCTCTTCATTTTAGTGAATATGGATCTGGCTTTTTCTATTTTGTTTTGATTTCTGCTGAGCTATCGTTGTCTTCATTTATAAAAGTGCCTAAATATTTGTATTTGCTAACTCGATTGATAATTTCTCTTGTAAAATCTAATTGCCATACTTATTCTGTGCCAGTTTTATTATACAATATTCCATTACATACAATACCATTTTTTTGCCACGAATGCGGATCCGGTAGCTACTTACATTCTGATCTATTTGGTCAGTTCCTCCCATAAATGTATTATACTTGGCAATCAATTTCGGCCTAGTAACTTATGTTTCGTTTGAGTTTCTGAGAAAACCTTCTTACTTGGCCTATTTCTTGAGTACCACAGGATGATAAAATCATTATTACTACTGCATTATCCATCCACCGGACATATAATTGTCCATCATTTTGTTCAATAGCTGTTTAAAAACAACCTCGATATTTTTTCAGAAACTCATTTTTAGGACTTAACGGATATCCTCTGAGAACTCGCTTTTCGCGAATGGTTCCTATGGCGATATAACCGTGAAATTTTAAAAGTTAATATAAGGCCGTTCCAGAAAACAAATTATCTATATAAATATTGTATATAAATTGCTTTTCTCGGCTGGCAGATCGTCTAATATCAGCAACAAAGGACTGGCAGCTTTTCCGTATAGTTTTTCATAGTCATTATTTGGTTCTGGATTTTTTCCTTGGTAGAAGTCAAAGTTAACTAAATATATATATATATATATATATAATATATATATATATATATAATGGCTATACACCCCAGCGTGGGGTTAAACCGCAAATGCTTTCTAGATCCTATTTCTTAAGTGGATCAGTCTTTTTTTTTGTTTATCTTATCTTCTTGACAATATCTCTCCATTTTTTCCTGTCTCTAGTTTTTCCTCTCCATTCACTGACTCCTGCCCTTTGGAGGTCTTCTTCAACTTCTTGCAGCCACTTTGATCTCGGTCTTCCCCTTCTCTTTCTTCCTCCTGGATTCCATTCTATCATTGCGTATGTCACTGCCTCATCGCCTGCTCGCCAAATGTGACCTAACCATCTAACTCTGCATTGCTTTATTTTAGTTACGATGTCTTCCTTAAGTTCTTCCTTAATTTCTGCATTTGTTCTGCTTCTATATTCATTTTGCTCTGTTCTGATTGGTCCTAGTATGGTTCTCATAATCTTTCTCTCTGCAATTCTTAAGTCTTCTTCATCTTTTTTAACCATCGTCATTGTTTTCCCTGCATATAATAATATTGGTCTAATTATGGTGTTATAAATGCTCATCTTGCTTTTTTTAGTCAGTGTTTTGCTTTTAAGTAATCTTTTGTTTGCAAAATAAGCTTTATTCGCTGCTAATATTTTTTCTTTTATTTCGGATTTCCTTTCTCCGGATTTACTTATTGTAACTCCTAGGTATTTGAAGTATTCTACTTCTTCAAACTCGGAACTTCCTATTTGATTTTTTCCTTTATTGGTTTTTTCCCTAATCTTAATATTTTTGTCTTTTCTTGATTTAATCTTAGCCCCATTACCTCCCCTTTCTCTCTTATTTCTTCAAGCATTTCTTTCATTATTTTTCTGTTCTTTGCAATAATAGCAATATCATCTGCATATGCAATTATTTGACCACCTCTTGTTCTGAGATTTCCTTTATTTATATTTCGCAGTACATATTCTAATGCTAGATTAAATAGCGTTGTTGATAAGGCATCTCCTTGTTTCATCCCTTTATTTATACTGAATTCCTCTGTCTCTCCTCTTTGTGTCTTTATGCTTATTTTTGTAGTTCTCATTGTCATTTCTATTAATTTTCTGAGTTTATGTGGAATTTTTAATTTTTTAAGTGCTGTCATTAATACGTTCCTTTTAATAGAATCAAATGCCTGTTTGAAGTCTATGAATAACATTTCCAATTCTAATTTATACTCGTTTGCTTTTTCCATTATTTGTTTTATTGTGTGTATTGCATCTATTGTAGATCTTCCTTCTGTGAATCCACATTGGTACTGTCCTACTGTCTTCTTTGTGATCTTTGATAACCTCTTTTTTATTATTGATGTCAATATTTTATATGTTGTATTTAGTAATGTTATTCCTCTATAATTTTCACAGATTTGTTGGTCTCCCTTTTTATGTACTGTTATGATCTGTCCTACCTCCCAGTCACCTGGCATTTTCTCTTCTTTCCATATATTTTTCAATAGTGCCAGTATTTTTCCTCTTAGTTCCCTTCCCCGTATTTTATTAGTTCCATATTAATTCCATCTTTACCTGGGGCTTTTCCATTTTTGCTTCTCTGTATAACTTCATCCAATTCCTCTAATGTTGGTTCTTTTGAAATTTCGATGTCTACTTCATTTGCTTCTTCTTCATGTACTGTTTCCTCCTCGTCATACATTTCTTCTTCTGTTGTTTCCTCCGTCAACAGCTCTCTGTAGTAATCTCTCCATACTTGCTTGTATTCTTGGTCCTCTATTATCACTATTCCCTCTCTATTTTTTATTCCGTTTGTTTTGCCCTTGTATTTTTTGTTTTGTTCTTTAATCTTTTTGTAAAAACTTTTCGTATTTCTGTTTGTTCTTTCCTGCTCTATTTCCTGCATTTTTTTGTCTACCCATCTTCTTTTATTTTGCCTTATCACTTTCTTAGCATTCCTTCTTAATTTTTCATATTCTTCTCTGTCTTCCTCTTTATCTGTTCTTAGCCATTTATTTCTGGCTTGCACTTTTTTTCCTGTTATTTCTCTACATTCTTGGTTATACCATTCGTTTTTTGTTTTAGCCTGACTTTTATCTATCTGCATATTTGCACCTTCTTCTATTGATTTTTTGATCGTCTCCCATTCTGTGCTTATATCTTCTGCTTTATATTTCTCTTTTATTTGAACTGTTACTGCCTCTTCATATTTTTTTCTTACTTCTTCATTACTCAATTTATTGACATTCCACTTGTTATGTTGGTTTTTTTGTTTTGTTTCAATTTTAACTTTTTGTCTTATAATGGCTGTGACCATGTAGTGGTCTGAATCTGCACACGCACCTCTGAACGTTCTTACATCTTTTATTGACGATTGTTTTCGTTTATTAATCATTATGTGATCAATTTGACTATATGTTTTCTGATCCGGTGACCTCCATGTTACCTTATGTATTTTAGGGTGTTCAAATTTTGTCGAGCTTATTAACAAATTTGCTCTTGTTGCTAGGTTACATAGTCTTTGCCCATTGTCATTCGTGTTTTCGTGTATTGTATGCTTTCCTGCAATTTGCTGTAAAAAGTCCTCTTTTCCAATCTGGGCGTTGAGGTCTCCCAGTACAAATATGACATCTTCTTTGGGTATTTTTTCTATCTCCTCTTCGACCTTATCATAAAAGATTTCTTTTTCGTCTGCATTGCTTGTTTCTGTGGGGGCGTATAAATTCAAGACTGATATATTAAATGGTTTGCTGTTGACTCTAACATAGGCCATCCTTTCGCATATTGGCTTGAAATTTATAATTTTTTCTCTTAGGTGACTAAGTATCATGAATCACACGCCTTTTTGCCCTTGCTTCTTTCCTCCTGAATATAACATTGTAAAGTCTTGTTTATCAATCTGTCCCTGTCCCTCCCAGCGTAATTCTTGCAGTGCTGCAATATCTATTTTATACTTTTTGAGTTCCTTTCCTATTTCTAGCATTTTTCCTGGAGTTAGCATAGTTCTTATGTTCCATGTGCTTATTTTCAACTCTTTAGTTTTTTTTGTTCTGTTGTCTTCGTCCTTTATTTTTGTTTTCTTGTCCATTTTTCTTTATTTCACTTTTGTTGTGCCCGGGTTTATCTGCAGTTATTTCCTGTTTCTTTGCCTCGTCCGTCAACGAATAATGTATCCTCTCATCCCTTGCTAGTTTTTTGAACCACCTCCATGATGGTCCTCCAGCTGGTTGGTGTTTCTATTCCATCTCCTTTCTAGACCATCTATTATAAGTTTGTTGGCTTTAATTTGGACACGTTTACCTTTCTTTATTTCATCTTTTGCTATTCTTCGTATTTCCTTCTGTATTTGTAATTCCTCTGTCGTTAGATCATTGTTTATATATATTTTTTCTTTTTTCACTTCTTTAAGTTTACTTTTGTTTTCCATAATTTTTGTTTTTTCTTCTTTATTTGGCAATCTGACTAAACATGTTTTACCTCCTAGTTTCACTGCTTCATCTATATTTACGGTAATATTTAGCTCTTTTGTCATAAAATTTTCTATCACTTCTTTTAGTATTCTTTTATCTCCAGTTTCTATTGTCATTCCCTGTATTATCACATTATTTTCTTTTCTTATTCTATCCAGCCTTTCAAGGCGTCCTTTTGTCTCATTCAGATCCTTTTTGATTTGTTCATTTTCTTTCCAGATTTCACTATTCTCTTGTTTTAGTTCTGCTAGTTCAGTTTTGAGTTCCCTCATTTCTTCTCTGTATTGTTTTTGTTCCGTTTTTACTTCTTTTATATCAGTTTTTAATTCTTGTAACTCTATTGTTAAATTTTTTATCATATTTAGTATTTGATCTATTTTGTTTTCATTGTTGTGACTTTTAATTGGGCTTCTTTGTACTTTTTTACTGGGACCAAATAACAGTTCCTCTTCTTCTCTATTTCTTTTCCGATTGTCATCGGATGTATTATCATCTGAATCCATATTTCTGCTGCTACTACTCGCGATAGAGCCAACCTCCCCACTCAACGCGTCGAAGGAAGATAGTTCTCTCAAGTAGTAGCTTGTAGTAATTTATTTTCTCGTTTTCTTCCTGGATAAATTAATTTTCAATTAAAATAATTGTCAGTTACTTTGGAACGGTTTGATGTGGCAACGCCCACCTCTAGCTTTTAAAACTGATATATAGTGTTAATTACCTGGGCCGGTTTTGTTTTTAGTTTTTTGTGTTGAGAGTAAATAAAATTTCCTTCGCCTTCCTAAATTTATCGAGGTTATGCACTTACCTCTCTTCCAATGTCTTTGCTATAATTACCCTTAACACTTTTATTCTTGTATTACACACTGCACGCAAAATCAGCAAAATTATCGACTCACAATAACCAAAAATTGAAATTGTTATGGAGCAGAATTTACACACATCTATTCCGTACACTAGAGATGGAAGCAAAGTTAGTTAACTAAATACCCATGTTTTTTGTTGACATACCACATTTTGTATCCAAATCTAACTGGCTTTCCTCTAATAAACTGCTTGCAGCTATGTCTGCCAAAGTATTTTATCATACTTTCATCGTAAGATAAATGTTTTTCCGGCAAAATTTTCAACACAACTTTTTTTAAGCATGTCCATAAGAGGTCGCATTTTCCACGCCTTGTCATTTTGGTTGATTTTGCAAAAACTGGCAAATCTGTAAAAATCGATCTCTTAACATGGCCTTGGATAGTGCATAATTTTTCATATCATCATTATAATCCCAATAATGCCGCTTGGATGGTAATTGATTATACCCACTTATATTGATTATATATAAAATAGTAATAAACAAACGGATCTCCTCACCTGTTATCTTCTCCTCGGATCTCGGAAATACCGATGTACGTTCTTTGTCAACGTCTGCTTCCTTCAGCCATTGAGGTTGATTTTGAGACCTAAGAAGTCTATCCGAAATCCAATTTTTTACCACTTCAGAATCAATATTATGGCCACGGCCAGAAATGTCTTTATTCTGTATATAATTCTCGTTAAAAAAATTCTTTCATTGTTTGGTAGTCGTATTTCTGCTCCGGCACGTAATTAATGAGATGAATGGTTATCTACCAGCCTAAAAATGGTAGGTATTAACAACATTTCATTACACTACAAAGGCGATACGTTTTTATTATGAAAGATTTGATTACTATATCACTACATACCAACCCCTATCTACATCTCCTGAATCCTCCAGTGTCTACATTTGTATCTGGAGGTTTTATAAAAATATCGCCATCTAATTTATCATTATAAATAAATAAAATATAGGAAGTACAAGCGCCTAGCGTTATTGAAGGCAACGGCTGGGTTACAACAGGCACTGACAAGTAGTTATTGATCAATTCATATAAATTATTTAAAATATGTTTCGTTAGGAGTATAATCAACGCACATTTAAAATATATAAATAATAAGTTTCATTTATACCGAAATTATAGTACTTAGTCAAATCGAATGTCCAATATTTTCAAGTTCTAATATTATATTTAACTTTAAATAAATTAAACTAACAAACAGTTCTTAACACGGATGGAATTTTGCAAGGTCACACATCTTTTTTCAAGCTTCTTCCAAATAACGGCATGTCGACTGTTGCTTTAAAGCAACGCATGGCGCTAATGGGTTCAAAAAATTCTAAAGCTTCCCCTCTGGTGCGATAAATAACCGGATTTAATCTCATACCAAGTGTAAGTCTTGTCTTGTACACTTGCAGAATTGTACGGTAATGATGAACATTAAATTGAAGATGTACTGCATCCAGGATGCTCTCCTGTTGACAAGAAATGTTGACAGTGATTGTCAGAACAAAACGCTTTACTTTTTATTCTGGGTATTTTATTGATGGGTAGGGGAAAGGCATGTACTTTGGGATGGTTTTACCTTGGGACAATCATTGTAAACAGTATTCGTTCTTTTCATTTACATTTCAGTAATCATTTTTTGAAAAATACTATCAAAAGATCTTCAATAAAGTTGGATGGTAATATTTTTTGTAAAGATTATAACTCACCGGGAATACAGGATTTATCATGACAGATGCAGTAAAACAGGCAACTATAGAAGAAAAGCTAATGTTACCAATCAGACATGACTGGTATCAGACTGATGCTGCAGTAGTAATCACTGTTTTAGTGAGGAATATCAAAGATGAGTAATCGTTCTGGAGGAAAATCTGGGAAATTTTATAATAATGTTTGCTTTGCTTTCAGCAGTCATTTGATGTGACTTTCAAAAACAAAGAAAATAATTCAGCACGAAAAGTCTTTAGTACTAAACAAGAAAATGACCTGCCTACATACCATATAGAAGCTATGTGCTAACAAAGTAAACTACGCTGAATCATGCGATAATATTAAAACTGTTGTTTTGCCTCTTTCCTTTAAAAGATTGATAATTTAAGAGACATTTATTCGAGATTAAAGTTAAACACATCTGAATGTGTGGAATCTCGACGATACCGGCTTCCAGCTCATGTTTTTGTTAATATAAAAGCTAAGCAAATCGAAGTAACTACTTCTAGCTAGGGATGTACTGCGATAGCCTGCATTAGCGTTGCACGAACATTTATTGCACCAGGAATTATTTTTCACGTATTTCAAAGAACACATGATCAACAATGCAACACTTAGAATTATTGGTATGGCAACTGCTAGCAGCTACTCCAATGCTAAATCTTCTTCTTCTTAAGGTGCCGTGCATTTCTGCGTAGGCGTCCACCGTACATCGTCTTGTCAGGTGAGCTGTTAAATATTTTGGTTTAAATAATTCTGTTTTTAGCAGCATTGCGAAGCATTTCATAGCTGTGGATTCCTGTCCATTGTCGAATATTGCGCAGCCATGACATTTTTTTACGTCCGAGACCTCTCCTACCCTCTATTTTCCCTTCGAGTATCAGTTGCTGAAAAGTGATTCGTTTCTCCTCGTATAATGTGCCCCAAGTATGCAGTCTTCTTACTTTTCACATAATTAAAAAGTTCCCTATCCTGTAAGCCCGCTCTTCTGAGTACTTCCTCATTTCTGACCCTGTCCGTCCATGATATTCTGAGCATTCGACGCAGGCACCACATTTCAAACACTTCAAGTTTGTTAATGGAACTGGCCTTTAACGTCCATGCTTCCATTCCGTACAGGAGAACAGGCCACACGTAACACTTAAGCATCTTGTATCGGAGGTTGAAGTCCAATTTGCGATCAGTCAGAAAACTTTACGAAGCCTCAAAAAAGCATTTCTGGCTTGTTCAACTCTGCTCTTTATTTCATTCTCGGGGTCCCAACCCTCATTCAGCAAACATCCCAAGTATTTGAATTGCCTGACTTGTTCGATTTCTTCTCCAGAGACATATATCTTTGCGTTGGGGTAATCATTTCTACTTATAAGCATTGATTTTGTCTTCTTGATATTTATTTTCAAACCCCGAGCTTCACTTGCAAGAGTTAGATCATTTAAAAGGCATTGAAGATCTTCGATGTTATCTGCCACTATGGCTGTATCATCGGCATACCTGATGTTATTAATAAATATGCCGTTAACTCTGCGAAGGCTTTTTCTACGTATAAATTGAACAGCATGCTAAATTATTCGTTGAATATATTGAACATTTTATTGATGGAATAATAATTTTAACTTTTCCGTCGCATATCAGTCACAAACTTCAGCCATTAAATAGGTCTGTTTTTGTTCAATTTAAACAGTATTTGATACTTTTATTGTCCACACTTCTACTCCATACAAAAGTACAGACCAGACCAAATTACTAGCACTTAACCATTCTTTGCCTTAGTTCTAAACTGAGTTGATTATTGCAAAGAAATATCTTTATTTTTATTAAAGTAAATCTAAAGTAAAAAAGTAAATTTATAAAAAAGAAAATTCTTTATTTTTACGTTTAAATAGTTAAACAGTTCGTAAATATGTAGTTTTGTGAACCTTTTCAAGTTGGACTTCATTTAATTGAAGATCTGCATCTGGATTTGGGTTACGACTGAATAATAAAAATTTTTGGTTTTGTTTGAGTTTATTTTAATATCCATTTTCTCTCCTACTTCGAAGGAGAATTTTCAAGCCGAATTTGAATACACAATATTTTCTAATAGAATCACTGTATCGTCTGCATACCTAATTACATTAAGTTGTTGATTTTTATTTTATAAGGCTGTCTCTCAAGTGCATTTTTAAATAACTGTGTAGTTATTTCCAATTTGTACGATAGTAGTTTGATTCCAGTAGAGATATTTGGGGTAGGGTAGCGGTAGGAATTCCTCTGGATAGTCCTATCAGGGAAAATGAATCAATCTCTGCCCTCCGCAGATTCCAGGTATTTCCTGACCGGGAAACTAGTACCTCCTTAGGGTCTCGTATCCATGGTTACTTAACTAAGTGAGTGCGGATGGCGGAAGTGGCAATCCCTTGATTTAAGGGAATATATATAAATATATATATATATATATACAATAATATATATATATATACTATATATTATATAATATAATATATATATATATATATATACATAATCACTTTATGTACTGACGGGCAGCAGCTATCATCAGTACCAGCTCAAGGCGCAGAGGAGATAATCCTGGATGGGCTCGAAACTGGACCATCACAAGCATGACTGGAGCAGTTTAAATGGTTGTGATACTGAGATGGGGAAGGCAACGGTTTAATGGCAAATGTTTACCCTTATCGTCGAGTGGTTTGATAATTTCGCTTGAAATTTCATCTTGACCGGTTGTTTCCCTATACTTTAATAGCTTTATAGCTCTTTCCATTTCATCAAGTGCTATGTTTGGACCAGTAGATATATTTTCGACTTGATTTTCTGTTCTACCGTCATCAAATAGCTACTTAATATATTCTTTCTATCTCTCTAATCTGTCTTATTTATTTACTATATTATTTTCTCATCAAGTTTATCAAGTCAACTACTGGCAGTTGATGTATATGTTTTAGTTATTTCGTTCACCTTTTTGTACATATTAAGCGTGTCATTCTTTTTCTGCAGTTCTATTTTAAGACATTTGTTGCTGTACCATTTTTATTTTGCATTCCGGATTTTCCTTCTGATTTCTTTATGGATTTTATTGTATTCTTCAGTGTTTTTATTTTTCGTTTTTCGTCTTCTTTCCATTAGTTGCAATATTTCGTCTGTCATCCATTGTTAAATGCGCTTATTAATAGTTTTATACTTTTCAGTTCAGTTCTTTTTTGGCAGTGGTCAGGTAAAGTTCTTATCAGTGCGTGAACGAGTCTTCATTAAGTGTTTGTTTATTTATTTTTGATTGTTATGATCGGGGATTCGGACGGAAGATATGAACCTCCTGATAGGGGAAAAAGTATAATTATAGATGAAATGAATATGGAATTTAGCGGAAAAAGCAACGAAACAGGTGGTATTGAAAAAATACTAAAACAAAAAAATAAATATAGTTCAACGGACCAAGGTCCATATTATGTATTTGTGCAAAGTAAAGAAGGAAACATAGGTAAGTTTCATAAAATTTCTACTGCAAGATTAATTTTAAACGCAGAATCGGAGATCAGGGATAACATTTTAAATATTTCTGTAACTGGTAGAAATAAAGTTAAAATCGAATTAAATTCATTCAATAGTGCCAACAAGTTAGTCGAGTCTAAAGTATTTCAGGAAAAAAATTACGAGGCTTATATACCCACTTTCTTTACATACAAAAAAGGTGTAATAAAAAGTATTGACAAGGATATCAAAGACGATGATTTATTAAACATAATTAAACCTAAATATGGAAATAATTTTAAAGTTTATGAAGTAAGGAGAATAAAACGAAAGGTAAATGGTGAGTTACTCCCGACAATGGCAGTTATTGTTACTTTTAAGGGGCAAATGATACCTAAACAGGTAGTAATAGAAAAAATTATTTACGATGTTGACATATATGTTCCACGAGTAATTCAATGCAGACAGTGCATGAGGTACGGCCACGTTAATGCACAATGTAGAGGTAAAGTTCAATGTGGAAAATGTGCCAATGAACATGAAACAAATTCATGTAATTCGCAATTGACATCATGTATTTTATGCAAAGGAAATCATGAAGAAACGGATAGGAAAAATTGTGAAGAATTTAATCGTCAAAAACAAATTAAAACATATAGGGCCACAGAAAATTTATCCTATAGTGAGGCTAATAAAAAATATGATCATAGTTACGCAACGGTGACAAAGAATGTAAATAAAAGCACTCATTACTCAGTACCAGTTAAACGCAGACGAAATTTAGAAAGTTATCCTAATTATCTCCGTTCAGGATATTCCGACGAGCATAAGGAGATTCTTTCATCTCCATCTACTAGTAGTCAACCGCATATCAAAATTATAGAAATATCCCTAACTATTCCCAATCAACAATGAGCTCAAATTTAAATAAAAACTGTAAAATAAACTCTGTTTGTGATATGATTATAAGCACTTTTAAAAATGTATTAAAGAATAATTCAATAACTTTAGACAATATAAAAATATTTGACGATTTTAAAAATAATTTAAGTCGTATTCTCGCAGATAATGAATAAGTTCAAAATTGTACAGTGGAACGCTAGGTCCATTGTACACAATAAAGGTCATTTTGAGAAATTTATTTTTGAAAATAATATTTATATAGCTATAATTAGTGAAACGTGGTTAAAAGAAAAAAACAATATTAATTTCAGTGGTTATAATATATTTCGGAGAGATAGAGATGATGGTTATGGAGGATTAGCTATTTTAACTAAAAAATACATTCAGTTCACAGGTCATCCAAATCATCATAAAATCAATCAGGTTATGAGTATGTCAAACACAGTCAAATTAAAATCAAATAAAGTTCTTAATATATATTCAGTGTATGCAAAACCAAATTTAAACGTATCAGAGAGTGAATGGAAAAAGTTTTTTTAATAGTTTAAGTACACCATTTTTGGTGGCAGGAGACTTTAATTGTCACCAGAATGCATGGGTTGCGATCAGAATGATAGGGCTGGACTTAGTCTATTAACAGCAATAGAAGACTGTGAGTATTGTTTTTTAAATAATGGGGCCGAAACTATAATACCTAGATTATAAAATAGAAATAAATCAGCTGTGGACATAACTATATGTTCTAGTGACATATCTTCCTGTTTTGATTGGAACGTAAAAAATGTAGCTCTAGGTTCTGATCACTTTCCAATAATAATTGAAAGCGATGTTGATAGTATAACAATAGTTAATGAGAGAACCCGATGGAACGTGAACAGAGCAGATTGGTCGTTATTTTCTTCGATTCTTGAAACTATTGACACCAAAGATATAAATACTGATGAAAATATTAATAACGTATATAATACATTTATCAATATAATTAATGATGCTTGTGAATTATCAATACCTAAGAAAAAAATGACGATCAATAGTAAGTTTAATAAAAATGGTGGAACCCAGAATGTGCACAAGCTATAAAGTTTCAGCAAGAAGCTTTTTAGAATTTAAACGAAATAGTACATATAAAAATTACATAAAATATCAGAAAGCAGAGGCAATTAAGAAAAAAACAATATTAAAAAGTACAAAAAACTTCTTGGCGAGAATTTTGTAATAAATTAAATAAAAATACTCCGGTCCAAGAAATTTGGAAAGAAATTAAAAAAATCAAAATACTTATAATGTCCCAAAAAATCAGGTAAAAAAAGATAATTGGACTGAAGAATTTTTAAATAAGTTAGCTCCGCCCTGGGTTTCACCAAATTTAAATGTAAACCATCCTAAAAAAGTGAATAATAATAATTCAAACTATTTGTTAAATGAATTTACTCTAAAAGAACTAGAATATAGTTTAAACTGTCATAAAAATACTGCTCCTGGCTTAGACAATGTCCATTATATTATGCTGTATTACTTACCAAGGTGTCAGAAAATAAAATTGTTAAATATAATTAATTTAATATGGATGAAAGCTGAATTTCCGGATTCATGGAAGGGTTATGTAATTATACCGATTTTAAAACCAAATAAAGATATAGACTCAGCGGATTCATATAGAGGAATTTCGTTAGGATCGTGTATTTTAAAAACATTCGAACGGATGGTAAAGAGAAGACTTGAATTATGGTTAGAGAAAAATAACAAAATTAGTGACACACAATATGGGTTTCGTAAACTAAGATCGACATCAGAAAATATAGCTAACCTTATCCTAGACATTAATATATCCTTTTCTGAACGTAAATCCCTGGTATCTCTATTCATAGATGTAGAAGGTGCGTATGATAATATCAAATTAAATATCCTCTATCAACAAATGGAGAAGATAGGAATACCCAGTGACTTGGTAAAAGAATAATAAAATTGTATTCAAATAGGAATCTACAACTTCAAATCAATAATGAACTATTGGATCCAAGAATTTTTAATGTTGGGTTACCGCAAGGAAGCATCCTTAGTCCTTTACTATATCTCATTTATACCTCAGACTTACACAAAAAAATGAATACAAGAGGAAATGTTTTACAGTTTGCTGATGATGTGTGTATATATGTACCTAAAGTTGAAATCGATCAAGGTATCAATATAATGAGTGAAATGTTTTCGACAATAGAAGAGTATTATTTTAATATAGGTCTCAGCATCTCTACAAAGAAAACCCAAGCATGTATATTCTCCAAAAAACATAGATTACCACAATCCACAGTATTCAATAACGTTAACTTTGAGGTTCAATCATCCATTAACTATTTGGGTATGGTAATAGATAGGAAAGTTATTGTGGAACGAACACATAGACCGCTTAATAACAAAAACAGAAAAAGGATTAAATGCAATAAGATCAGTGTGTCATACAAGTTGGGAGCTGATCCAAATATTACGCTTACCTTTTATAAAGCTTATATTCGTTCAATAATAGATTTTGGGTCAATTTTTTATAGTCAAGCAGCGAAGACTCATCTGAAGAAATTAGATAGGCTAGTAAATAAAATCTTAAGAATAAGTATAGGCGCACTTAAGAGTACACCCATTTCAAATTTAAACGTAGAATACAATGAACCTCCACTAAATTTCAGAAGAGATTACTTAACGGAGAAGTTTTTATTAAAAATGTATACAAAGAAAAGTCCGGTAGTCCAAAAATGCTTCGAGCTCAGTATTTACGATCTAGTCAAGGAATATTGGCAAAAAAAGCCTACAATTCCTTTTATTGAATCGTACAAATACGTAAGGATACAACTTAGTAAGGACATTTCGACTTCAAGAGAATTACCCTGTTTTAAAATAGAATTAGAACACTTGGACAGCATAAAAGTAGGATATCTTAGAGACTACTCAGAATTCCCACAATATATCCGGAATAGCATGTTCCAAGCTGACATAAAGTCTATGTTCCCTAATTACTCATATATTTTTTCGGATGCATCTAAATCAGATTTAAAGGTTACATCTGCCTTTTACGGTCCAGATCGAAAATTTAGTACAGTAGTAGATCTAAATATTAAAACCTCGATATATACCGCTGAACTAATAGCAATATTAGAAGCACTTAAATACATTAGTAATTTCTTAAGAACAAAATCTAATTACGTTATATTCAAAAAATTGAAAATATTTCTAAATATAACAATATTGGATTTAATTATGTGTTATCTGAAATTATAAACCTGGTGGGTACAATGAAATTAAGAGGATCTAATGTAATGTTTTGTTGGATAAAAGCTCATTGTGGAATATTAAATAATGAAATAGTAGACAAAATTGCTAAATATAATGAACCATCCAAAGAATCAGAATATAAATGTGTAATTGAGGATCTAAATTCCCATCTAAGGAAAAAAATGTTAAATTCATGGCAAACAATGTACAATTTGTCCAACAAAGGATTATATTATAAAGATATAAAACCAAAAATACAGTCCTCAACGTGGTTCAAAAACTCAAATTTTAATAAAGATATGATTAGAATACTATGTAGAATAATATTTAACCATGCTCTGTCTCCGTTACATAAGTTCAGAATTAATTTAGCTGAAACTCCATTTTGCGGATGTGGCGAAGAAGGCTCAATTGAGCATTTAGTTTTTAAATTGCTCATTAAATACACGATGTATAAACCAATTTATAATAAAAATGTACGAGTATATAATAAGGAAAAAATTCTTATTAAAAGACCTTTTAATTTATCAGATTTAATAAAAACCAATAACTTGCATATTTATGAAATAATTTTTCGCCACGTACGTGAAATGAAATTGAATTTCGAAATGTATTATTGTAACAGTGTATATATCTCAAACATAAAAAGTTAGTTATATAAGTCCTTTGTTTTAACCCAGTTGTTAACCTTTCTATCCGTGGTCTAATTTTGGTGTTGTGCAAATCGCCTTGATAGACCCCTAGACGTATGTAATAAATCAGCAAAACCATATAAGTATTTTCCTTTTCCTTCCAGTAAAAAAAAAATTTTAAAAAAAATACTAAAAAAAAAAGAAATAATAAAAAAAAATAAAAAGAAAATACTTAAAATAAAAAAAAATTAAAAAAAAAATATAATGAAAAAAAAATTAATGTAGGTACGTACTTATATGTAAGTCAATAGAAGTTAAGATTTTATTGTTACGGGTTCTCTCTATAAACAATTGTTTAAAAAATTAATTAATAACTCAAAACATAATAGGCTAATGGACTATGTCCCTAGTCAAAAAAATACAACTACACACACACCACACCACACACACACCACACACACACCACACACCAACACACACACACACACACACACACACACACACACACACATACTTTTTAGTTGTTTCTTGCATAATGGTTTTAACAAAATTCCAGTGGTCTTCCACGTTAGGTGTTTTTTTATGATTTTTCAAACTTCTTTTCTATCTCGTTTGTAATTTTATGACTATTATTCGAATACAGTCACTGTTTATTTGGTTAGTCGGTTGTTGGCGTCTAGGTAGTGTTTTATTTGGTTTGATTAAATTTCAGGATTTTGGAGTCTGTATGATTAGTATACCTTTTCTTATAATATGATAGTGCCAATAAGATTACTAGGGATAACTAGGGAATAATAATGGGTTAGTTTCCCGTTGTATGTTGCACACATAGTAATTCTATATATAATCCCTAAATTCAACGGTTTCCTAATTTCGCCATCCACACCGTACCGAAGAAGTTCTTCCCCGCCGTGGCTGCCGTTGTGGACTTTATTCATGACCCTGGATAAAAAATCCTAAGCAGGTATTAGTTTCCCGGGTCAGGAAACACTTGGAATCTGCGGCTATCGTAAAAATTGGAAATAATTAAACTTACGAAATCTTCATACATCGAGAAATTCGACAAGGTTACATTTTGTCTATAAAATTGCTCCATGTTTACTAGCACCAGCTATTTAAAATTGCATTTGAGAGACAACCCTATGAAATAAAAATTAACAACTTAATTTAATAGGGAATGCAGACGATACAGTGATTCTATCAGAAAATATTCTGTATTCCAATTCTGCTTGAGAATTCACCTACGAAGTAGGAGACAAAATCGGTATTAAAATAAACTCAAAAAAAAACCAAACATTTTTAGTACTTAGTCATAACCCACATCCAGATGCAGATCTTCCATTAAATAAAGTCCAATTTGAAAAGGTTCACAAAATTGCATATTTTGGAACTGTTCAACTATTTCAGGACAAAAATAAAGAATAGCAATGACTAAAATTACTTTTATAAAAATGAAGATATTTCTTTGCAATAATCAACTCAGTTTAGAACCAAGACAAAGAATGGTTAAGTGCTATATTTGGTCTGTACTTTTGTATGGAGTAGAAGTGTAGACAATAAAAGTATCAAGCATAAACAGAATAAAAGCATTGGAAATATCGATTTATAAGCGAATATTGAAGATACCTTGGAAATAAAAAAAACAGAGAGTTATTATAAAATAGAGAATTATTTAAGACTTTGAAACACAGAAAAAGTATAGTAAATTATCTGGGACATTATAGTGGTGAGAAATCGGTATAAAATAATACAACTTATCCATAAAGGCCAAATAGAAGAAAGCAGGTTGCTTGGTTAAAAAAACATTTGCAAATGGACTCAAATATAAAATACATGACAATAATTCAATGTGTCAGAAAATCAAGAAGCCTTCGAGGTAGTGATTGTCTTCTTCTTCTTACGGTGCCTTATCCTTAAGGACGTTGGCCATTACATTTGCCCATTTAATCTTATTGTAGCAGCCCTGAATAGTTCTATGGAGGTCATGTTCGTCCATTGCCGTAGGTTTTTAAGCCAGGAGTTGCGTCTTCTTCCTGGTTCTCTTTTGCTATTGACTTTGCTTTCGATTATAAGTTGGAGCAGTTCATACTTCTGATTTCTTATGATGTGACCAAAATATTGTGTGTTTCGTTCTTTTATTATAAGTATAAGCTCTCTTTCCTTATTCATCCTCCGCAAGACTTCCGCATTTGTCGTATGGCTCATGTAGAATATTCTGAGCATTTTACGGTAACACCAGAGTTCGAATGCTTGGATTCTTTTTTGTGTTGCTTCTGTCATTGTTCAGGCTTCAACACCATAGAGCAAGGTGAAGAAAACATAGCACTTAAGTATTCTAGTTCTCAATGAGATGCCCAGCTGGCGGTTGCATAGAACTTTTTGCATTTTGTAAAACATTGTACGTGCCTTTTCCAGGCGTATTCTTATCTCTAGTGAGTGGTCCCAGGTTTCATTAAGATTACTTCCAAGTAACGTTGTTCTTGTTACTCTTTCCAGATCTGTTCCGTCGACATTCACCTTCACCCTTCTGTTTTGGTGCTTGCTGATCACCATCGTTTTTGTCTTCTTTGTATTCAATTTCATTCCAAATTCTCTGTCGTTACTTGGCCATTAAGCGTTGTAGGGCTTCAGCATTATCTGCCAGTATGACAGTGTCATCAGCATATCGCAGGTTATTTATACATTGCCCGTTTATAATTATACCGTCCGAGGTGCCTTTCAAAGCTTTCTGAAATATCTTCTCAGAGTAAACATTGAACAGCAAAGGTGATAGGACACATCCCTGTCTTACTCCCTTCTCGATATTGATTTTTCCAGATGTTTTGCTTTTTATTCTGATTTTAGCTTTTTGTTCTTGGTAGAGGTTTGAAATGATCCTTAAGTCTTTATCGTCGATATTACATGACCTTAAAATATCTATTAGTTTATCATGTTTTACCAGGTCAAACGCCTTCTGAAAGTCTATAAAACACAAGTATACATCAGAATCGACATCTCTACATCTTTTAACTAGCACACGTATTGAAAAAAGTGCTTCTCTTGTTCCGAACCCATTCTTAAAACCAAACTGAGTTTGACCAGTGTGTTCGTCTAGTTTATTGTATACTCTATTGTGTATTACTCGTAGGAAAAGCTTCAACATATGATTCATCAGGCTAATATTCCTATGGTCTTCACATTTCTTGGAGTTTCTCTTCTTTGGTAATGGTATAAAACACCGATGTCAGCCAATCATTTGGTATTATGCCTGTTTCGTATATTTGTTAATTATATCTTCCATTACTTCGATGTGTTCGTCTAGTAATATCTTTATTATTTCAATTGGGATATTATCTTCCCCAACAGCTTTTCCGTTCTTTAACTGATTTGCGGCTTTGATAATTTCTTGCTTTGTGATATAAGGTCCAGTCGATGCCTCCTGCATGTAAATGTTCGTCCTCTCTCGGTCTTAAAACATCTCTTCCACGTATTCTCTCCATCTACCTATTTGATCTGCTATGTTCAGTAGCGAGTTTCCATGTTTATCTTCGATGAAAAACGTATGAGTTTGTTTAAATATTCCAGCGGCTTCTTTTACTTTTTAATGTAGATTGAAAGTATCATGTCTTTGTTCCAACTCTTCAATTTCTTGGCATCTTTCACTTAGCCAGGTTTATATTCTTGTGTATTTGCTTGTATGTTGTTATTTTTTTCATTTTTTCATTTTTATCTCTGTATCTTCTTCTTTCGTCAGTGATTGTCAAAGTCTGATAATTCTAATATACTATTTTAAGAATCTACGTGAATATAATGCTAATATTGAGAAAACTTAATATCTTTTGGCGCAACCTGTATTTGACTAAAAAAATGTAATATAGAAATCTAGCATTTGCTTTTATACGCTTTTATTTGGTCAAAATCTGTTTTATATCTGGTTTCAACTAATTAATTAATATTGCCTAGTTAGGGTTTTATTCTTATTAGTAAATAGATCTCAAGATATGTATCTAAAGAATCTATATAAAAACATTATCTAAATTCGTTTTATTTTAGCCAGTCCACAGATAATTTGGAAAATTGTTATATTAAAAACCATACCCAAAATATACCATGCGAAGATGGTTGGAAATACAAAGACGAAATTACAAACTCTGTTATATCTGAGGTAAGATTATAAAATATACAGTGTTATATCAAAATAAAGAACAGTAGTTAGACCTCCTTAGTGAAGTATTGGGAGACATTCGTTGGACTTTCCGAGTTTGAATTTGTATCATCCCAAGTGTCTGATGAGGCTGGGATAGGCCGAAATGATCATCACTTTATTGATACCGATAGATTCGAGCACGGGAAGTTTAACGAATTTGTCCTCATATGCCATATATTTGGCCATTTAAATCAATAAAGCGATAGCAGCTTTCGCTAAAAGATCTTAATCTTTTATATATATATATTATATTATATATATATATATATATATTTATATATATATATATATATATATATATATATATATATATATATGTATTATATATATATATTATATATAAATATATATTATATATATATATATAATATATATATATATATATATATATATATATATTGGAATAATAATTAGATATACAAGAAATTAGCATAGTAATATTATGATGTTTAATTAATAAACTTACTTAAATAGTGGTTAAAGAAATAAATTATGTCATATACTAGCAAATATTATTAAAAAATAATTATATGAGGGTATTTTTGAAAATTTAGCATTGGATTAAGTTTTTAAAAGTTTTTTATTTTATTTTATTCTACCGGGTGGTGAATCGTCAAACGGACCATAGGAAACTCAATGGTAAATTCTAAATTGTTGAATTCCTGCTTCCCTAATTATTTTACACCAAAAGTCATGGGAAACTATTTGTAGAGGACTCAAATATGTATCGAAAACAACTGTTAAAATTATTCTACGACTTAAACGTATTCCAAAATTTTGCCAAAATATAATACATTTTTCAGGCTACCCCTAAAAGTTAGGCCACACGTAATGCAAGAATATTATTACGTTTGTGTTTTATCATATTTATGTCAGATGTTTGACAATTTGAATTGTCAATTTTTTTATTTTATGATTAAATTATAAACAATGAGTTTTACTAAATACTACTACTAATGAACATTATTACTTTGTGAACAATAAATTATATTGTTTACAAATCGATCAATATAAATGTACTCAGTTGACGAAAAATCGCATAATGTTGTACTCAGGCAATAGCGCGAACCTTTTCCTGCCACTACCGGATCTTTATTTAACGTAAGATATTCTAATTCACTAAAATTTAATTCCATGTTAAGTTATACAACAATTCAATGAATTCCAATATACTGTTACTGTGATCTTTATTTCTAATAATAATATATGATAATTTATAAACATAAAACTATAACAAGTGTTATAATAAAACATGAATAAAAAATTTTTATTATTGCTTTTTTCTCCTCAACTGAATACATTTTTTAAACAACTTAATTTTTTTTTAACAATAAATCACAAAATTTTGGCCATTTAAATCATAGATAAATGTAATATAATTGATTTAAATATTGTCAAATATCAGAAACAATAATATGACAAAACGCAACACGTAATACACATTTTTTCACAGAAAATGTATTATATTTTAGCAAAATTTTGGAATACCTTTAAGTCGTAGAATAATTTTAACAGTTGTTTTCGATACATATTTGAGCCCTCTACAAATAGTTTCCCATGACTTTGGGTGTAAAATAATTAGGGAAGCAGGAATTCAACAATTTAGAATTTCCCATTGAGTTTCCTATGGACCGTTTGACGATTCACCACCCTGTATAAATAAATATATTTAAGTGAGCCTTGTGTTATAGGCAACCAAATATACACTGTCTATGACATGACGGTGTCTATTTGTGAACTAAATAAGTAACAGATGAAAAATGGAGTTAAATATTAGTTAGGAATTTTAATTTAAATATTATTACGGATGTAAAATAGTGATAATATAGTAGTTTAAGATATTTAGTTTATATATATATATATATATATATATATATATATATATATATATATATATATATATATATATATAATAGTGAATTCTGATCTAAAAAGCCTAAATATCCATAAGTTTCTTACTAGAATTTTCTGATAAACGTCAATACACAAGACAGTTAATCCTATTTGCATAGTAGATGATTCCAGAACTTTCATCTATGGATGAGATGAAACGTTTTAGAACATGAATTTTTTCCCGATCATTCTGGAACCATGAAAAGATATATCAACGATGTAATTTGGAGTAAGAGGGGATTATTAAGTAAGTTTCAGTTGACTCGTGAAGTTAGTAAAGTTAGAAGAAAGCATTAAGTTACAGGAAGTCATTAAGTTACAGTCAATTATTCAGCTACAGTCAATTATTAAGTGAGTTACTTAGAAGAATTTAAGAATTAAGTTACATTAAGTAAGTCAGTCAGTTACAATTGATTAAGTGAGAAGAATTCATGAAGTGATTAAGTTAAATTAAGTTAGAAAAAAGGATTAAGTGAGAAGGTACAGTCAGGTATAATTAAGTCATTAAATTAGATTTATCAAGAAAGTTAGTTCAATACAGTTATAATTAAATTAAATAAGAAGAAAGGATTATCTTGGAAGAACTCATTAAGTCAGATACAGTTGGAGAGTAAATTAATTCAACAATATAGACATTTTCATACAGGAGTATAATATATTATATGGAGATTACAAGAATTTTAAATTATAATATCTATATGCAATTTCACAAATACAAGGATAACCGAAGCTGATTAAGAAGATATTTAGTGGTGATTATAACTTTGATTTTGGGAAAACTTTAGACGCTCAATGACAGAAAGGTACCAAATTTTGTTAAAGTAATTTAATAATTGTAAGAATTTCAAATTTAAAATAGGTTGTTTTAAATTTATATTGTTTATATTAGATATAGGTATATATCTGTTAGCGAGAACCGCGATAAAAACCCTATACTCATACATTTTCTTTTAAACACTCATTGCTCATATACAATCAAAACATCATAACACTATATATATATATATATATATATATATATAATATATATATATATATATATATATATATTATACATATATATATATTTACATATACATAATAGAAACCATCTTTACAAGTTATTCACAAGAATAGACTGAAAACAAAATAGGATTTTTATCAACCTAGGAAACAAGCTGGTTTTAAGAAAAACTGTTACACTAATGACCACCTCCACCGCATAAAAGAAATTTTAGTCAAAGCCATCGTACAACCGTTCATTGGTCTTGGCTTTTTTAGACTTTCGCAAAATATTTGATATCATAGAAATTAGCAGCGTAGTGAGAGCAGCGTTGAAGGAGAGTCGTATAGATTATCAATACTTCAATCTAATCGAATCCGGAGACACGTTGTCTCCCTATCTCTTAACGACAGTTTTAGAATATATTTTAAATCAATTGGAATGGGACGCAAGAAGAATCAATGTCGACAGTACAATGCTCTCCCACCAACGATTTGCGGATGACATAGTTCTAATAACAAAAAACTTCAAAGAGATTGGAACGTTTCTTACTGAGTTAGATGATGACTGTAAGGAAGTCGGTTTGAACATAAACTTTGGAAAAAACACAACACATGACAAATCTGGTACCAAGTAAAAATCCTGAAGTCGGCTGCAACGAATTAACATTAGTTCGTAAGTATAAATACTAAGGCAATGACATATAAATTGCCATTGACGACCACGCTGTTAAACTATAAAAAAGGATCACTTTAACATAGGCCACATACGCAACTCTATGAGATAATTCGATAAAGCAGTTCGCCCAATGTCTGCTTCCATTTAGCAGTTATTATGACTTTCCCAAACATTTTTCTTAACCTGGCATCCGACAGGTGAAATTTTGTAACGCTGTTCGAAACGTGTGGTATGACAAACTTCAAGTTGAAAATATACTCCTTCTTAGATCTCGTAGATTTTCATAATAATATGTAATATTATAACTTCAGGACACATTACGGCAATAAATTCCAGAAGAACATTTGCTATTAGTTCACTATTGAACGTATAGCCAATTATATGAAATAACAAATTTTTTTTGTTTGATAAAAAATGCGTCTTAGGATCGAAGAATCAATACATTTTTATCGAAATGAATAGTATAAAAAATAAAAACTACAATAGAAAGAGTATCCAGCTTATCAAAGAAATATAATCAAATTTTACAGATTAATTATTGAGTTATCAGTTCATAAAGTTGGAAAAATTTTCGCAGTATGTCACAAAGTGTTCTATACACAAAGAAAATTCGCATCCTTTACACACGTACCCAGTTTTCCTTTCTATTATTTCTCTATCGCTGATTAGGTTTCCTCTTCTTTGCAGGCGGTTCGGAATTTTCACCTAAAATCTTTCGGATATTGCTCTCGACTTTCTAGATAATCTAGGGTTACTTTCTAGTTCTTTCTCTTTGATAGTCTTCGATCAATTCGGATGTTTTTGTCTATGAATGATCTGGCCATTGATTCCTGTAGTGACCATTAGAGAGAAAAAAATGCCAAGCCAGCGACGACTGTTGCGTGCTACATTACGCGTTGCAGAGAGCTCTTCTACGACGTCAACTCCGCCTTTGGTCGAATTATAAAAGGAAATAATATCAGGCAGCTTATTACTATTGTAACATGGTGGAGATAATAATAATATATAAGTAAAACAACTTTTCTTTTCTTTTGGTACATACAAAATAATAGTGTATCCGTTCTGAAAACCAAATATACTGGAAAAACGTCTTGTAGGAATCCCTTGTAGGAATTCTATAGGCAAATCAAGCCTATTTTTCCTGATAGTACCTACTGCAGATAAATTATAGTTTCACTTAACTTCACCGAAAGATTACGACTAGTGTACCATTTATCAAACATTATATTACGTTATACACGGGACCAACCAATCTTTCTACAATATTTTTTGGGTAATTGCTAACTTGGAATGGATCTTCCGGGTGTTGTCTCACATACACCTTCATATTGAGTAGGTGGTTGGTACGTTCGTCAACTAGGATGTACCTTGATTGCATATTTCGATAGCTTATTTGTCATATATTGTCTGAAAGCACATCTACCTCTAAACGCTTCAAGCTTCTCGCCAATTGTCAAAAATTTGAATTGCAATTTTCCACAAACCTGTCGAAAAAAGCTCGGATTAGAGCTAGTTTATTTAACTTGACTATTTCTTCACGGTTTTTTTTGTTATTGAATCTTAGACATGAAATTAAACATTCGAATGGATGTTGGCTTATTGTGTAACGGAAAACGTCCATTCCTGTTTCGTCAGTGTTCCACAATTTATATAAATGACGATGCTTATTTCTGAATGCACCAGACAGGTAAAGGAGCCCCAACATAGCCTTAATTTCTATCACAGATGTATTCCCATAATGTGGAGAGATCTTTTAACTTTTAGATTATTCTGCAAATCGTTGGTTAGTATGCTTAACCAAGTAAGCTATTTATCCATCAATAAAGAGCAGGAAGCACTCAATTGGTGTCTTTGCATGCTTTGCGGATTTTTGACTCCCGGTAAATGCGTAATTAAGATTTCTGCTCTTGTTTGAACATTTTAGTTATTGGGTTCTTTCCTATATTTTATTCTATTCTTTTCGGAATAATAACAACCTTGTGTGATACTTTCTACAACAGCTTGCTGATTTCCATTCTCTTCTTCAGGTTCTTGTTCCATATCGGGATAATCGCTGTTGATACTTACCTACATTATTGTCAATATTGTCTTCTGTCTATTAATCATCTTGATCAATAACTTCGTCTTCGTTTTCACAGTCTTCCCACATACACATAAGATGAGCCTACTCTTTTTCATAGTCACCCATTATTTCCAAATCTACGAAAGTAAAATTATGACTAACTCAGTATAAATAGTATGTATGGCTCACCTCTGGAAATACTTTTTTCAAATCTACGAAAGTAAAATTATAAATAACTTAATATAAATAGTATATATAAGATGGTTTACCTCTGAAAATTACGTCGAAGTACGAAATAAAAACGGAAAATATAAATTTGCGAGTTTTCGAGACGTGGGGTGTGACAAACCCCAGACAACTTGAACGCGATACCACCCACGGTATATCTAGTTGCCGTATATCTGACTGCATCAGATTGTAGACAAATATCTATTTGAAAGCTACTAAAGCGCTGTTGGCGTGTGGAGTGAAATTTGAACTTATAACGGTTACTCTCTAAACTCTGGGGTTTCTTACACCCCACGTGTCAGATTCCGGGTTAAGTCAGGCCACAGCTGCCAAACTCCGAGTGCTTCAAAAAACGAATGAAACAATCGTTACTTGCACTAACTCTCAAAGACAGGGTCATAATCGAGAAAATAAGACGAAGAGTAGGTGTCATAGATTGCATAGCATGACTAATGTGGAACTGGGCGGACCATGTGGCCAGAATGAATTACTGGCAGTGAACTCAAAAAATTGTAGTATGGAGACCACGAGCAGACAGAACAAGCCGAAATAGACCAATTACACAATGGAAAGATGACGTCAGAAGACTAGTATGAAGTATAAGATCGACAGATCTGAAAGAAATTAGGGAAGGCCTATATTCAACTTGAACGCACAAAGCTGGATGATGATAAACGATATATAAATTTAGCAAAATATTAATGTCTCTAAAATTTTAAATTTTAAATATCAAAAGTAAGTTAGTATGTTTAATATTGGCTTACTTTTATTAATCATTAAATAATTAAATTTAAATTTAACAATATGAATAATTGAAATGATTTTCTATTATAACTAACTCAATTTACTCAAAATTACAGAAAAAACTTAAGTTATTATTTGATAATTAAATATGTACATTTGTAATCAAAATGTATAATAAAGTTACAAAATTTCTTTAGAAAAACTATTGTTGGTGTGAGTGAGTTATCTGTCATGGTGTGTTTAAATATTTTTAAATATTTTATTCTAGTTCTGATATGTTACTATGGAACAAAAGTAATAAGTAGATAAACTGTTGATGGTAAATTAATAAATAAATTCAAGAAATTGACTGAATTATTAAGAAGTCAATAATTATTTGGTAATTCTAATATCTGACAGTTGGAACCGAAAATTGGTTGTAACAGCAGGTAAACGATTCTCTATTTAAACCGGTGTAAAGCAAATTTATTCTTATTTCAATTTTCGTGTGCCATGAAAAGATATATCCTCAGACCGACAAGAACAATGGTGAGTTTGTATAATAATTTCTGTAACACATTAACATTTTTAAATTTATAGCCGTTTATGGGTAAAAATTTAATATTTCTATTTGACAATGTAAATTTGCATATGATTAGGAATAATAAAGATCTATATAGAGAGATGGGATAAATCGAGGGAAGCAATCCAAACAACATGCGCGACTCTATTAAAGCGTGACCGACGGAAAAAGAAAGAATGGATGTCTGATGAGATAATGGATATGATGGATAAAAGGTAAATTCAAGAATAAAAATGCAGAAATATACCAGCAGATCCACAAAACCATAAGAACGAAAATTCGAGAAGCCAAAGAAAAATGGTTTTCCAACGAATGCAGGGAAATAGAACAATATGAACGAAAATACGACAGTTACAATATGTACAAAAAAATAAAATCGATGAAAAACAAGAGGAAATTCAATAAGTCACCCAACAGCATAAAAGATAGCGATGGAAATCTTATCTCGGAGCCATCAGCGATCTTAAAAACATGAAAATCATACATAGAAAAATTATTTGCATCTGACAGGACCATCTGATGATCACCTATATGGAGAAGAAGAAACAGGACCTTTAATCCTTAAATCGGAGATAGAAGATGCCATTGCAGCGCTAAAAAATAATAAGTCAGCAGGTCCGGACAATGTACTATGCGAAATATTAAAGATCCTATGTAAATCAGACAAACAGTTCCTTGATAATCTAGTTGTACTTTTTAACAACATATATAATAGCGGTAAAATCCCGGAGAACTGGCTGCAGTCAACGTTTATTACAATCCCGAAGAAACCAAATGCCCAGATTTGTGATGACTACCGGCTTATAAGCTTGATCAATCATGTCACTAAAGCGTTCACTAAGATCATTATAGTGAGTCACGAAGAATATAATATGATAAATGTGAGTCAAATATTGATAGGTCGCAGTTTGGTTTTCGGAAAGCACTTGGAACTGGAGACGCAATTTTTGCTCTCCAGGTGCTTATACACCGGTTGTAGAGACGTTGATAAGGACGTGTATTTGTGCTTTGTAGATTTTAGAAAAGCATTTGACAATGTCAATCATGGACAATTGATAGGTATTCTGCGAAAGACAGGTATTGACGACAAGGACATTCGAATTGTGGCAAACCTATACTGGTGTCAAATAGCAAGAGCAAAAATTGGCAACGAACTCACTGAAAGCGTGCAGATCAAAAGAGGTGTCCGTCAGGGGTGTATATTATCCCCACTCCTATTCAATATGTATTCCGAGGAAATATTTAACAAATGTATGGAAAATGCAAATGAGGGCATAAAAATAAACGGCGAGTTAACGAACAATATAGGATATGCCGACGACACGGTGATCCTTGCGAGTACCATAGACGAATTACAACAAGTAATGGAAAGATTTTATTCAGTTAGTGAGGAATACGGCCTGAGCCTTAACTTCAAGAAGACAAAGTGAATGCTGATAAGCAAAAAGCAACAACCTGCTCGACAATTACGGATAAGTAACATACTAATGGACCATGTATATTCTTATGTGTACCTTGGCACCAACGTAAATGCAAAATGGCAACAGACCATAGAAATTAAGGCGAGAATAGAACGAGCTAGAGCAGCATTTAGCAATATGAAGAAGCTCCTCATAAGCAAGGATTTGTCTCTTCCCCTAAAACTACGTATAATTAAATGCTACATTTTCTCGATCTTGCTATATGGCGTGGAGGCCGGGACGCTGACGGAGACGCTAACGAGAAAACTAGAAGCATTCGAAATGTGGGTGTACATTCTTCGTATAACCTGGACCGAACATGTCACCAACATAGAGGTACTCCAAAGAATCGGAAAGGAGAAAGAAATCGTGAATAAAATTAAACAAAGAAAGCTTGAATATCTAGGCCACATATTGAGACACGATAAGTACCGTCTGCTACAATTGATTGTCCAGGGAAAAATAGACAGTAAGCGAGGGCCAGGCAGGAGAAGACACTCGTGGCTCCAAAATCTGCGGAAGTGGTTCGGGCTCACATCGGTCGAACTATTCAGAAGCGCCGCAAACAAGAACAAAATTGCCATGTTGATAACCAACGTCGCAACGGACAGGGCACTTGGAGAAGAAGAAGAAAAATCTATTTAATTAATATAGTCTGTACGACTTTTCCATGTTGTGTTGGAAACCCTCTAACCACGTGTTGACTTAAAATCAGTTTTTGTTTTCCTGAAGACTTTTTTAGACCTGATAGTTCGTCTAGATAGTTAAATTAAACTGATTGTGAGTAAGTTTTATTTATTATTTCTTTTACATATTTGAAATGGACTCACATAAGCAATACATTCATGATTATTATCTTCCTTTGGAGTTTATTTTTATTAGTAATCAAAATTATTATTGTCGTCAATAATTTATACAAAATAAATAAATTTAACAATATTTTTAAAACACTTAAGTTGTATATTTTCTAATTATAAACATTAAATGTTTTATCTGACCTCTGACATGTGACAGTATAATAATTTTAAAAATAAATAGTAAATATATTTTGTTAAGATTTAATTATTGGAGAAAAGTGATATGGAAATATATCCAAAACGATTATTAAATCCATTTATTTATATCGTATACTAGGTCCGAAAAACCTCCTTCCTACATGTAATGACCACTTATCAATCACATTAGATGAAGTGGAAAAAGCAATATCAAAACTAAAATATGACAAAGCTCCTGTACCTGTCAATGCATATTATGTTGAACTCATAAAGCTATTATATTATAACACCTACGGTACTCAGCGACTAACAAAAATATTCAATAATATATATTGAAACGGAGACCAAGATCATGGCTGAAGTCAACGTTTATTGCTCTACCAAAGAAAACAAAATCCGTACATGAACCACATTATAAAGTTTTTTCTAAAATTCATACATCAAAGGGTATACAGTGTAGGAAAAAGTTTATGGTCGGTATGGACCTTACGTGAGATGGAGTGAGAAACAGCTGTTTAGAAAGAGAGAGGCATATTAGGTCTGCCCTTTATATCGCCAAACATGCATGCGTGGTAATAATAAAAAAGGGGAAGTTCAACGTTGCCAAACTTATTGGTTTTATTTGACCTGTTGTCTTTCTTGCATTTGAACAATGTTCTAAGATAATCAAATTTGGGCGAAATTGATTTAAATGGCAGCTTACTGTTTTTTTATTGGGAATATGCCACAAGTTTACTTTACAATAAGTGTAATATAACATTTTAATGTCTACTTCGGAAATCGTTTTGTATAAATAAAATTTATTAATGTTTCGTATTTTAAGTACGATTTTCGAATTAAAAATCCAAACATCAAAATAAGCTTATTTTAAAGTCACATTGTGCCTTATTCCCAATATGAAATAATAATCTGCATACAAGAACCCCACATTAAAAAATATTCATACACAATAATTATTTGGCAACGTTCGTCTAGTCAAAAAGCCGAGTAACGAGTAGTAGAGGGGGATCGTGGTAGTTTTATCATTAAGAGCGTAGGCACAAAATTTCGGGCCAATATTTTTTAAATGCATTCATTTTTTTTCGAATCCTGAGAAAACTAATGAATATTTTTGAAAAATTTAAACGCAGAATAAAACAATACATTATTACCGTGGGCTGAAAGTCCCTGAAAACTTCTATAATGTTTATTTTAATTAGTTATAGGGGTAAAAAAAAATTAGTCTGATTTTTAATTTCAAATATCTCATTCAAAAAACTTTTTGTGTATTCTAAGAGACTTTCGGCCCTCGGTGATAATGTAATCTTTTATTCTGCATTTAAATTTTTCAAAAATATTTGTTAGTTTTCTCAGGATTCCAAAAAAATGAATGCATTTAAAAATTTAAATTTTTGTAAACAAGTAACTATGATTGTTTAAAAGTAGTTTCAATTAAGAGAGTACCTACATAAACAAACATAATGGCTATTATCGTTTATGTGTATATTTATTGAAGTGAAAGAAACTAATGATATATTTATTATAACTTGAAACATAAACTAAACTATACAAATAGTAAATCGTACTTACATTTACATTACACGTTATTATTAAATCGCGGATAGTCTAAATTGACATTTAAAAACACAAGATTTTCTACTTTACTTCTTATTAAACGTCTTCTTTTTTTATTTCAAATTAAACCAGATTTTGAACATGTGTTCACATTTACAATACTTTATGAATATAGTGGTTAAGTTAGGATCTACATGGCGATGGTTTTTTCCACCGTTGTAATGGACTCTCGATACAGGTGTACGTGTAGATGAGCCATCTTCAATTAATTGATCAAAAATACACCATGGATTTAAGTTATCTTTATTGGTTTCTTTTTCTTGTACTGGTTGATTTTCAATAGTACAATCTTCTTGTTCGTTAATTATAGAAGTAACCAGCTTCTTAACTTTTTCTTTTCTTTTTTTATCTTCATTTTTATCAGAAAAATCCTACACTTTACATGGTGAATCCATAAATGTACATAATGGCAAAGTGCCACTCTGTTCTATCCCTTTAAATCTTTTTGCTAAACCCGATATTAGTAATTCTACTACGTCGGATACTATGGATGTAAGGTTACTGTTTGCTAAAATTTTATTGCAATATTCTTGCAGGCAGCGTACCATAACAATCACTGAACTACCCTTCAAGTATTTTTGTTCACTCATTGTACTTGTTATTTCTTTAAATGGCCGTAAAATTTGGAAAAGCTTAGAACAAATAATCCAGTGTTCTTTATTTAGATTTGGTCTAAGTCTAAGTCTGTGTTATTTAATACTGATGTGGAACGGATTGCCTATTCTAACTCGGTCATTCTTTTTAATATGTAATAGGTGAAGTTCTACCTAGTTTCCACGTCTTGGATTGGCCATTTGGGAAATTTGTTATGTTGTAATTAATACTTTAAAAGCCTTTCTGAAGATAAGGTACTTTTTTAAATGTGTTTTTTGCAGAATTGTCGAAAAAAGGACTTTTTATTTTATCTATTATCTAATCAGTTTTGACATATCATTCCTGAAGTAATGAACCTGACGGTTTTTCTTGTTGGCGGTTTATATCCAGGAATCCACCCTGCAAACTTTTTAAAAGCTGGTTCTTCACCTATGGAAAACGGATGAAACGAGTCTTTGCCTAAGTTTAGTAAATCTTGAAAATCAACCAGTACAAGAAAAAGAAACTGAAAAAGATGACTTAAGTCCATGGTGTATTTTTGATGAATTAATTGGACATGACTCATCTAAACATACACCTGTATAGAGAGATATAAAAAAAGTCGACATGTATTTGTCCGACCACAAAAAATTTCGAACGGAGTTTGGAACTGTCCATTACCGTGGTGGAAAAACCATCGCCATGTATATCCTAACTTTACCACTATATTCATAAAATATTGTAGTATTGTAAGAAAATATTTTCCTTGTGAACACATGTTTAAAATCTGGTTTAATTTTAAATAAAAGAAGAACACGGTTAACAAGAAAAGTGGAAAAACTTGTTTTTAAATGTCAATTTAGACGATTCGCGATTTAATAATGTGTAATGTAAATGTAAGTACTATTTGTATTGTTTAATTTATTTTTCAAGTTTTAATAAATATATCCTTCGTTAGGTTCTTTCACTTCAATACTTATACACATAAACGATAATAGCCAATATGTTTGTGTACTCGCTAATTTGAATACTGCTAAACAATCAACTAGTTACAGTTTACGAAAAACGGTTCCGATAAAAATTTAAAAAACGAGAGGACCCACTTCTAGTTTTTTTGGTATATTAGGATCGGAACCACAGAATATGTAAAATATCTCTGATCGGAACTATTCGTCTCACTAAGGGCAATGAGTGTTAAAAATATTTATGGAGGGGAGACCAAGGGGAAATATGATTGTTATCTTTGTCTATTCGCTGAAAATATGATTTTATATCTGCGTTAGATATCCTGTTAAATTTTACCATACCGACCATAAACTTTTACCTACACTGTATATATAGACTATGAGTAGAAAAAATCAGCCATACACAGTTTGGTTTTCGGAAAACAGTGGGTAGAAAAGAGGCTCTTTTTACCATATAAGTTCTATTTTAACGATGTAGAGATATAAATTGCGATATTTATACATGCTTTATTTATTACCATAAAGCGTTCGACACAGTAAAGTACGACAAGCTGATGGAGATGTCAACAAATATTGGAATAAACAACTGTGATTTAGGAATTATTAGCAACCTTTACTGGAATCAAACATCGTATATTCGTATAGAGGCAGGAAAATTCGATGATATCAAAATCAAACTTGAGGTTCGACAGGGATGTATACTATCACCCTTGCTGTTTAACATATAATCTGAGGAAATCATTCAAGAAACAGTAGAGGATGTTGGAGCCGGAATTCTAATTAACGGAGAATGTAATAATAACATCAGATACGCGGAGGACATGATGGTATTCGCTGACAGTTATGAAGCCCTCCAGGAGGTAATGAATAAAATCACAGAAGCGAGTCAGAGATATGGACTTTTACTGAACATTAACAAAACAAAATGTATGATGATCTCTAAATAAGACAGCATTTTGAATGTATAAGTGTAAATGGCCAACCAATATAAAGAGTATAAAATACACCTATCTTGATACAAACGTCAATGAAAATTGGCACGACTCCGTAGAAATAAAATGTATTATACAGAAAGCAAGATCTGCATTCCAAAAAATGGCAAAGCTATTTAAATGTTACGATTTATCAGTATTCATAAAAATCAGGTTACTACGATGGTATATTTTTCCTATTTTGTTGTACGGAGTTAAGTCGTAAACTCTCACAGACGCTACCTGCAAGAAAGTTGAGGCTTTCGAAAAGTGGCTTTATCGTCGAATCCTGAAGATATCCTATACCGACCAAGTTACTAACCAGGATGTTTTATTAAAAATGCAAAAAGGAAAAGAGTTGATAACCACAACAAAAACAGCAAACAACGATTACCTCGATCACATCATGAGAAACAGCGAAAGATGTGCGTAGCTGCAATTAATTCTACAAGGAAAAGTGAAGAATGGCTAAAAATCTACGTACGTGGTTCAACTCCACAATCACAAATTTTTTCAGAGAAGCAGTTTGCAAAATACAGATTACCAGGATGGTCGTCAACATCCGAAACGCATAGGCACTACAATAAGAAGAAGAATTTATATTATTATTAACATAGCCTTCATAACCCTTTTGAATTTTGGCCTGTTTACTTGGTCCTCCATTTATGCATACTGGTCGATTTGGCTCTCCACTTTCTAGATTTGAATGTTTGTCGATTTTCCTGTACTCAGGCTATATATCCTCATTATTGGTCGTTATTTAGATTACTTTACCAACCATGTTTTATTGAATAAATCGGATGATTTTATACACTCTAAATGACGAATCCATCTTACTCTTTCAATCTACTTCCTTATTTGCTTTACAACATTAGACTCTTCTTAAATTTGGTACAAATAATAAATATTTTTGTGTCTTTATATGGCATTTTGTACACTTCCTGCCATATATATATATATATATATATATATATGAATATTTTAGTAGCAATCATTTGATTTTATCAGTACCCAGGTTTTTGAGCTGTGGGTCAACACTGATCTGATCGATATTTTTTCTAGATCTGGCATTTAATTGTAGTGCAACCTTAATTGGTGCAGACGGCACTAGAAGAAGAAGAGAGTTCGTTGACTTGCTAAGTAGGTTTTCAGCTTAATTTATTTATTTCTGGTTGTGTAAATTGTAAAGCAAAGTAGTTAAGTAATCCCTCGCTACAAAAGGAGTCAGGATATATAATCGTATTAACCCTAATAACCCTGACGTTCTATATGTAGGACGCTAATTTCAATAATTTTTGAACACGGCCCTGTTTAAATTTGATAACGCCGTCTATCACAAAATGTTACTCAAGGACAAATCGTCCCATTATTGTTTAGTTTGTTTCTATCGCTTGAAACGTCTACTTGTGGTGCGGTTGTAAAAAACGTAAAATATGGCTGAGCATGGAATCAGATTTGCAAGGTAAGAAATGAATATTAAACTTTTGATAAAATATACTTTTTTATTATGTTATTTGTATATAAGTGTTCATTTTTCCAAATCGTGAAATAATTTTATCCAAAATGTTTGCCAGTTGGCTGCCAGGTGGTGATAAATTTGACCGTCCTACATGTAAGATGTCAGGATTATGTACTATTATGGCATGAAAATTATAATTTTGAGTAATTATTGTAATCATTGGATATTTTTGTTTATTTTACTTAGTACTTAGCCCAAAAGAATTTGTTGATAGTATTATGAACATACTGCTTTTATTGTTTCAGGGGTTTTTCTTAACATGAGGCCTTGGAGATGTTAGAAGAAGATGAATTTTCCCATTCTCAAGCTAATGTAGTTCTCTTACCTCCGGAAGATGCCGCTGAAACAGATGAGGATTCTGGTGATGAAGAAAACGTGTCTCCGGATAATTTGCCTTCAAATATGTTGAGAAAAGTAGCTCTCGTATCCTCATGTACCTCGTTCGGTTGACTCAGACTCGGATGATTATATTCCATTATCAAATCTGTTAAATCTGAGAAAGTTTTGAAAATTCCACAGCAATACCACTGGTCTGAAGTAGCAACCACCTCAGAGGAAGCAGAAATACTTGATTAGTCAAAGGATAATGATCTCAATATTGATACAGAAGATACTCTAATAGACTGGTTCATGAAGTTGTTCGATGAAGAAATTTTTGATTTACTGGTTGTCGAATCCAATAGATATGCAAGTATAAAAAATAAGAAAAAGAAGCCTATATGTATCGAAGAAATCAAAGCATTAGTAGGAATTATTATTCTTAGTGGTTATGCTCAATACCCAAGGCAGAAGATGTATTGGGAAAAGGATAGAGACGTCTGTAATTCCTTAGTTTATGGGGCACTTGCTAGGGATAGGTTTGATTTTATAATGAGCGTTCTGCATATAGCCGATAATAATAATTTGGATCATTCTGATAAATTCAGTAAAGCTAGACCTCTCTTTAGGTTACTAAATCAAAATTTTTTAAAACATGCAGTTTTAGAAGAGAACCACAGTGTTGATGAAGCCATGGTTCCTTATTTCGGGCGTCACGGCTGTAAACAGTTTATAAAGGGTAAACCGATAAGATGGGGATATAAACTTTGGGTTGGATGTAACAAAAATGGGTACGTAACGTGGTTTGAGCCATACCAGGGAGCATCAACACACGTATCGCCTAAATACAAGGATTTTGGTGTCGGCGTAGGTGTGGTACTCAGTTATGTTGACATTCTTAGATCAAAGTGGGAGCTGAAAAAAATTTCATTTATTTTTTGATAATTTTTTTAGTACAATGCCTTTATTTGAAATGCTGACAGAAAAAAATATCAGAGGAACAGGAACCATAAGAAGTAACAGAATACCAAAAAATCCGCTGAAATCGGCAAAGGAGTTACAAAAAGACAAACGAGGTTCGTACGATGTTAAGTTTGACGGTAATAAGAAATTGACAATTGTCAGCTGGCACGATAATAGTGTTGTATTGCTCTGCTCGAACGCAGTTGGTACGAATCCTATTCATCAAGAAAAGCGATATTCGCGACAAGAAAAAAAAACGATACTTGTTCCTCAACCATTTATGGTAAAATTATATAATCGAAATATGGGCGGCGTAGATCGTATGCGATCAAAACGTAAGTTTATATAGAACTGGTATTAGAGGAAAAAAGTGGTACTTTTGTTTGTTTACTCACTGTATCGATTTGGCTATACAGAATGCTTGGCAACTACATCGAAGCAATCAGGGCACTTTGGATCAATTAGCTTTTCGACGACGCATTGCAACTTCACTTCTTCAGCTTTATACAAAAGCGACTTCATCTTCTTGTGGACGGCCAAGTCGAAGAGAAAATGCCGATTCTCGTTTCGATGGAATGCATCATTATGTAATTGATCAAGAAAAACAAACTACATGTCGCTACTGCCATAAAAAAACAACTACAAGATGTCAAAAATGTGATGTTGGTATCCATGTACGCTGCTTTGTGAGTTACCACACAAATGGTAGTGCTTGATCCTGACGTCCTAGATGTAGGACGCTAATTTTTTTTTGTGTACATTGCGATTTTTTGCAATATAATTACAGTAATGTATTCAGGTGTTCCAAATAAAACATATTAATAACAAAAAATTGCAGTTTTAATACTATTTTTTATGTCAGGATTATCTGGTTTAATAAAGAAATCCAGAAAGAATTTTTCATTATGCATTTTTTTGAGTCTTAATCACAACTGATACCACTAGACACATGGCAGACTAGAGTGGATACCATGAAATCAGTAACAGTGAACAAAATTTACGTCTTGTAAAAATTAAGCTATAGTTTAAAAAGGGGGAGTTTAGCAACTATATTAAAATATTTATTAAAATTAACGAAAATTGTAAACAGTTTTTGTATCCTTTTCTTTGTTTTAGTGGAATCTTATTTGTGAGAAAGACTTTCTAGTCACATTAGCCCTTGTTTTGTTCGGCACCAGCGGCTTAATTGGAAACTATATTTTTGGATATGTGCAAGATGGTTTTGGAAGGAAACCGGCTTACTATATATATTTATTAATAGGATGCATTTTTGGTGTAGCCACTGCTTTTGCCGAAAATTACGTCATGTGGGTAATCTTTAGAATTGGAGTCGGATTTACCGTTCCGGCTATTTTAGGTACGCCCTACGTTTTAGGTAAGTCTTGTTAATAATATTATTAAAGCCTTTGGTACTTTTAATAAATTTTGTACATAGTTTATTTTAATAATATAAGTCAATTTAAAATTTTAGTTAACTCATTTCTAAAAAAAATGGTTGAACTTTTTTTTTAAATACTAGAGCGTATTAACTTTTTATGTTATTATCGCAAATACTGTATTAATGTTAAATTAATTTACAATGAAATACAAAAGACCCCGGCACTTGTCACCTTTCTTATGTAAAATTGGTTTCAGTTAAATTGGGTAAAACTTTGCAGATCAATTGTTTTTAGTTATAGAGCATTAAAGTGTCGGTTTTTAGTTATTAATTATTTCGAAAAGTGGACTAAAATCTGACATTTTGAAGCTCAATAACTCAGAAATAATTGATTTCTGAGTCTTGGGACACTTACTACTTTTAATCAGCATGACCGAATCTACTTTTGTGTATAGTTTCAGCCAATTTAACTGAAATCACTGTTACATAAGTAAATAAGAAATATACCAGAAATATGTGCACGGCAAAGATAACCAATGAGTTTAAGAGTTTCATCTTGTGTCGCGTTTTTAGGAAGGTCAATTTTAAACATTTTTTGTAACTCTACACCTATTTAAAATTTTATAAGAACATAGCACTTTCTGTTATTTTTCTGGTTTAATTTTATTGCATTAGATAATTCTTGAGAAAGTTTAAAAGCCATGAAAAATACACATAAAGATGTTTTATATTTTTGCATAAAAACAGAGCCTTATATAAAAAAGCCACAAGGAAAACAATTCCTGTAGCTGGCTGTATACCACGTATCACAAAAAAAGAGATTAGTCTTCGTAAGTGGGTATATTTATTTAAAAACCCTTAAAAGGGCTACATAAAAAAAAACAAACGTTTTCGGACTAAACAGTCCATCATCAGGTTTAAAATCGCCTAAAATAAGTATAAACCATTTAGTTAAAACAAACGTGGTTATGAAATTTTGACTATGATTAAAAAGCAAAAATGGCTATACTTACTAAGTTAAAATGCCTGAGCCACCAAAATACATGGGTAAAAACCCTTTACATTACATATAGTTATAAAAGATTATACATCTTGTTGTTAAAAAACTGTGATGTTCACTAATAAATTAAATATGACTTCAGGTAACATACATTGCAAAAATTGAGTTCCAGAGCCGGGGAGAAAACCTCTACGCACGGAGAACAGCTGGAAACTGATTTACAATATACCTATGAAAGGTGTCAAAAACAAAATGTCAATGTAACATAGAACTATATTAGTTATACCTAGTATTACTACAGCCAAAAGATTTAAAAATTAATTTTTTATGATTTTAAAAAATAATAACAGCAACATAGGTGTTGGGATTTAAAATTTGGGTTATAATCGATGTGAAATCACCAATGGTGTTAAAGTCATGTTTAAGAGGATGACCTGTGTATTAGGCAACCTATGTTGCTTTTTGTCGTATGGAATATGGTCTAAAAGTGTATTTTATGTTAGATTAGCTTATATATATATGAAAATTATCCTTTTATGTTTATTACATCTAGGACAGGTAAAAAATTTAATAGCAAATATTTGAAGCTAATATAAGACCTTGTATTTAAATGACAATTTAAGACTGTTGGTATGGTGAGAAATTAATAAAAATATGTTTGGTAAATTGAAAATCTACAGGCTGAAGAAATCAGAGTTATAACCTATGTGATTAATTTAAAATTGAAGAGGCTGAGCTCCTCAGAGACTTAATGAGAATAAAAGTAGAGGAAATGACTGAAGAAGGAGGGGATGGTTAAACGAGAAAAGGAGTTAATCAACAATTAAAGATAATAGGGGTACTTTATGCTTACAGGATCTAGCACCCTGAGCAAAATGTATTTTAGTAGTAATAAATTCGGTTTGTAAAAACCTAAAATTTTTTGTATAAGTGTGCTACTAAGTTGTTGACCAAGAGAAGGTGAGCAATGTTGGATAAGGATTTTGTAATAGGGGAAAAATATATGAATTTTGAAAAACAGTTAGATGATGTTTGAATGATTACTGACTTTAAAAACTATTGAGTGCATGTTAGATATATGAGTTGACCAAGAAATAATGAAAGAAAAGAAAGGGCAGGAATGTGATGTAGATGTGAAGGGCAAATAAGTAATGTTTAACCAATACATATTTATACTTATACTTTATACTTATACTTATTTTAGGCGATTTTAAACCTGATGATGGACTGTTTAGTCCGAAAACGTTTGTTTTTTTGATGTAGCCCTTTTAAGGGTTTTTAAATAAATATACCCACTTACGAAGACTAACCTCTTTTTTTTGTTATATAAAAAAGAAGTAAGATTTTTTGTCATAATTTAAACAAAATCAAAACTTGATTTTTAATTTGAAACATCTCATAGTCGTACCATTTTTTTCTTGATTTTTGATTTTCAAACAATAACTATGTTTTATAAAAGTTATCGACATCATGGACCATTTAAGCGAAATGCAACGCACAGAAATTTGAATGATGATAGGTTATGGAGATAGGATCCACTTGGATGTAATATTATCAGTGCAAGAAAATCCTCATAAACCTACCTATCAAACTGGATTGAAGCAATCTATATGTTAAAAGTCTGTTTTAAAGTCTCTAAAAGAGAATAAGTGGTACCCATATAAAATGAAAGTAATTCATGAACTTAATGAAAATGATTTCGATCGGAGACAAGAATTTTATGAAATATTGATGGATCGATGTAATCATGATTCGCAATTCCTACAGAAATGTGTTTTCACAGATGGGGCCACCTTCATAACAGGTACAGGAAATAGGCAGAACTGTATGTACTGGACACAAGAGAACCCTCATTTAGAAGAGCACACTCATTATCCACCGACATATAACGTGTGGGTGGGAGTAGTTGGAAAAAAAATTGTGGACCCATTTTTTATTGATCGTACAGTGAAAGCTGACCAGTATTTTGATTTACATCAACAGCGACTAATTCCTTCACTTGCGGCTCTATACTCAAATCATCAAAATCCTCAGCTACGCCTAAGTAATATTTTTCCTAATATATCAATTGGCAGCCAACGATTTTTAGAGTGGCCAGCTGATTCTCCCGATCTGTCTCCACTAGATTTTTTTATGGGGATAACTTAAGTCTAAAGTTTAAGTTAACAGACCATATAGTAATGATGAACTTACCGAAAGCATTAGGACCGAAATTAATTTAATATTCCTGATACCCTTAATAATACTTTGCAAGAGTTTCAACATCGTCTCGCATATTGTCAAAAGGCAAGTGGTTTGCAATGTAACCCTTTCCCTGTCCTGTGCATTACATGTGATACACTGGCATTATTTTTGAAACGTCTGTGCATTATATATGATACTCAGTGAATAGTATATTTATAATGAAATATTTCTTCAAAGCGCATGAGATATATTCATTGAGCATTGCTAGTCGTGTCATTTAAAAGTATATTTATGACCAAGCATATGATATTGGCTGTACCGGTTAAGTCTGAGAAAGGAAACTCGATTTTCATATTACCTCACGAAAAGAAAGGTATTTCTAATTTGTGCTGCTATTTTATACTACTATTGAAAATAAAGTAAAACAGGATTTCTATATTATTTATTGATTAAAAAAATGTATATAAATTCCAAATTTTGCGACACAAAAAAAAACTTAAATATATTTCTATGACTAAAAAATAAAAAGCAAAAATTCAAATTATTTTTCATGATTTTCATTGAAACATGGTAGGCAGAATGATTTCTCGCAAATTCTACACTCCATAGATACTTGTTTTGCTTCTTTCAGAGCTTTTTTACGATTGTGTTCCAGACTAATTTTTTTATAACATCCATTACACCGTCTGCGTTGAATTTTTCCATTTTCTTTGCGTGCAATGTTTGTTAGTTCATGAACTTTTCGAATGGGCTTTTCTATTTTTTGCTTGGTATCGATTCCAAGTAAAGATTCCGCCAAACATTTGGTAAATAAAGCTAGTTGCATTGGTTTATTACTATAAAATTTTTTATATAAGACCCAGCTATTAACAACTGCAATACTAATACATTCAAAAAGGACTTTTCTATACCATTTGACACTTTTACGAGCAGGACTGTAGTAAGAAATCATTTGATCTGAAAAGTCTATACCACCTTTAATCCTATTATAGTCTAAAACTGAAGTAGGTTTTCTAATTATTTCACCTTTGCGATTTCTTCTCTCCGTTTCCTTCATGTCAGATCCATGGAACGTTGAAACCATATAAATTGTTTTCTTATCTTGATACTTGAATAGTCGAATTCCGTTAGTATTAATTGCACCTATAACTTGTCCTTTGTTTAGTTTCTCTGTTTTGACGTCATTTGGGATACCACTTCGATTAACCCTCATTGTTCCACAGTATTCTGTGTTTCTATTTTTTTAAAAAGTGGCTAATGAAATACTGCTGTACCAGTTGTCTGCTACAAGAGTGCGACCTTCGTCAAGTAATGGCTCAGATAAAGAAACAACAACAGATCCGGGGTGGTCTAATCCAGGTAATATTGTAGACGTACCCTGTCCGCAGTATATGGAAAAATTCCATATATATCCTGACATCTCGCATAACTTAAATAATTTTATTCCATATTTATGAGACTTACCGGGATTATATTGCCGAAATAGTAGTCTTCCTCGGTGAGAAATCATAGTTTCATCGACACTTATTTCTTCCCCTGGGGTATAGACCTCTTGAATTTTTGAAATAAACAACTTGATGAAAGCATCTATTTTGTATAATCTATTGTTAGGTTGAGCTGTTAAATTATCACAAACGTGCCAGTTTTTCAGTATCAAAGAGAATCTGTTGTAGCTCATTCCAATTTGGTGAAACATTGGATGGTAAAATAGACTGTCTCGTCGCCAATAATCTTCTATGTTCGGGTATTGGATAAGTCCAGTTACAAGCAGAACACCTAAAAATTTTTTCATCTCGCATGATGTTACATTGACCCATTTTTTCATTCTAGAGGACCTTCTTAGTGTATGTGTTGCCATGTATTGCAGCGCATAACGATTTGTTTCAGTAACCATCAAATTGAGGATTTCGTCATCAAAAAATTGTTGGAATATATCAATAGGATGTACTGCATTTCCATTTGCCTCTGGAATTCTCTTTTTTAAACCGGAATTTCCAGTAAAATTTACTCTCACTCTCTCCTGAAAGTTGGAACTCCATTCAGGAATAGGTTGTGTTGGTGATGGTGATAGACGTAATTGAATGTCTTCTTCGGAATATGAAATTGATGATGAAGAATCAATTGAACATTCAGAAGGCACATATTCGTCACTTGAATCACTAAAATTTTCTGGATTATGGTTTTCACTCTCGTCACTAGACTCGTAGCTCCTTTTGTTACTATGATGGCCGTAAAAGTGTGCCGGATTCATTGTTATAAGCTAAAAATAGAATAAATTAATAAACTAATAATGAAACAAATACGTAATAATTTTAGGTTATGTGAATCACATATGATACTCACATCGTATGAGAAAGGAACAATTAGAAAATTGCTTTGCGTATCACATATAATGCACGTAGTTTTTGTGCTTACTATCTCTCGTCTATTACCCACAATACTGCCACAGTTCGAAATTTCAACCGTCAGAGCCTGTATATCCCCACCGCATTGAAGACGTACGAGGGCGCGCAATAAAAATCGGTAAGACAGGCAATGGTTTAAGCATTTAATATAATAGTTTGTAGGTTTAATTGGTCCTGTTAATTTTTTTAATAATTTAGAGCTACAGTTAGTTTAGATATGAGTAAAATATATTTTATTCCTCAAATATACGGTTATATGACATAAGCTACATAAGAAAAAATATGACATTCGTATACAAAAAGATGCGCTCTTTTCGGTAATAGTAAGGTATAATCATTAAAAAAAATGATAATGACGTCATAATTTAAACAGTGATGACGTCATCAAAAATATGAGTTCAGCAAAAAATGCGCAACTGAAAAATGAAATCGACCTTCTGAGCTTTTTTTACCCAATGGCTAAATCAAGCATTCAAGGAATTTATTAAAACCTTTACATGCTAACTGTATATGAAGGATATATAGAAATTGTACCATAGTGTGTGTACGTGTACCGACGTATTTTGAAAATATCAAGGATGGATCGCAAAACAAACGAACAAGTTCTCGAACAACTAGGAAAACAATGCGAAGTTTTAAATTCCATAAAAATCATGAAATTGGAATACTTGGGGCACATCATGAGAGGTGAAAAGTACGAACTACTAAGGAATATAATGCAGGGTAAAATCAAAGGTAGAAGAAGCGTAGGAAGACATAAAATCTCGTGGCTACGCAATCTCCGTGAATGTTTTGGATGCAGTTCAATTGAACTATTCAGGCGAGTAACCAATAAAATTATAATTGCCAGAATGATTTCCAATCTCCGATAGGAGTGGTTATTTAGCAGAATCCAAATTAAAACTGGTTAAAAAACCCACACAAAGTAGAATTGATATTAAGAGATTAAGGGAACCACAAACAAAGGAACAAACTGTAAAAACTCTTACTGAAAATATACGTAATGCCCAAGAACTGAATAAAAGTAGCTATAACATTGATCAGAAATGGGAAAATATAAAAGCAGCAATAATTAAAACAGCAAATGAAAACTTAAAACCAAAGAATAGAAAACATAAAGATTGGATGACTGAAGAAATACTACTATTAATGAATGAAAGAAAATCATTCAAAACAAAAAATCCAATTAAATATAATAAAACTGATCGATGAATAAAAAAGAAAATAAAAGAAGCTAAGGAGAGAATGTTACATGAGCAGTGCCAAGAACTAGAAGAAATTGAGAAAAAATATGACTTTTTTAACATGCATAAAAGAATTAGAGAATTAACAGGAATGAGAAAAACACTTCAAACTAGGCAACTAAGAGATGAAAGGGGTGCACTTATAACAGATATAAACCAAAAAATGCAGAGATGGACACAATATATAGCACAACTATTTGAAGACAAAGAAAGAACAGAAGCACCAAAAGAATTTAAGGATGATACTGGGCCTGACATTATACGAGAAGAAATTGAATATGCAATGAAACAAGCTAAAGATGGTAAATCTCCCGGGCCTGATGAAGTTCCTATCGAATTACTTAAAATTGTGAATACTGAATCTATTGATCTTCTTTTGGATCTATTCAATACCATATATAGAACAGGTATAATACCTAAAGAATGGCTCCAATCAACATTCATACTGCTTCCCAAAAAAGCCAATGCAAAGGAGTGCAATGAACATCGCACCATAGCCTTAATGAGTCATGTCTTGAAATTGTTTTTAAAAGTAATTCACAATAGAATACATAAGAAATTAGATGAAGGCATAAGTAATACACAAATGGGATTTAGGAAAGGTCTGGGAACACGAGATGCACTGTTTGCAGTAAGTGTTCTTTCGCAGAGATGCTTAGATATTAATCAGGAAGTATATGCCTGTTTCATTGATTTTGAGAAGGCATTTGACAGAGTGCAGCATAATCGACTTAAAGAAATTTTATTAAATAAAAACATAGACAGTAGAGACATTAGAATCATCTGTAACCTCTATTGGAATCAAACAGCAAAAGTGAAAGTTGAAAACGAACTGACCAAGGATATCGAGATTCGCCGTGGGGTCCGCCAAGGGTGTATTTTATCACCCTTGTTATTCAATTTATACAGTGAAGCCATCTCAGAATTAGCGTTTGCCGAGATCAGTGAGGATAATAAACGGTGAGCCACTTAATAACATAAGATATGCTGACGACACCGTCCTTTTGGCAGGAACACTAGAAGAACTGCAACACCTTGCAGAACAACTAAATATATATTGCAACGATTATGGACTAAAAATCAATTTGAAGAAAACCAAGTTCATGGTATTTACAACAGCACAAAACATCAAAGTTAAGCTAGTACTAGATAATACAGAAATTGAATAAATATCTTCGTACAAATACCTTGGAGCATGGATCACAGAAGATACTGATCAGACAAAAGAAATAAGATGCCGCATTGAAATTGCGCGGTCAACTTTTAATAGAATGAGAAAACTTTTTTGTAATCGCGATATCAATATATCGCTCCGGATAAGAATACTTCGATGTTATATTTTCTCTACCCTTTTGTATGGAGTTGAAGCTTGGACACTTAAAAAATCCAACATTAAAAACCTAGAAGCATTCGAAATGTGGTGTTATCGACGCATTTTGAAAATATCATGGATGGATCGCAAAACAAATGAACAAGTTCTCGAACAACTAGGAAAACAATGCGAAGTTTTAAGTTCCATAAAGATCAGGAAATTGCAATACTTGGGGCACATCATGAGAGGTGAAAAGTACGAACTACTAAGGAATATAATGCAGGGTAAAATCAAAGGTAGAAGAAGCGTAGGAAGACGTAAAATCTCGTGGCTACGCAATCTCCGTGAGTGGTTTGGATGCAGTTCAATTGAACTATTCAGGCGAGTAACCAATAAAATTATAATTGCCAGAATGATTTCCAATCTCCGATAGGAGTGGAACTTGAAGAAGAAGAAGAAGATAGGAGTGGAAATTGTAGAAGAAGGAGTGTTTGTGCGAGAGTAGAAGTTCGGTTCATTAAAATGAAAATTGCGACCATTATCACTGTATACTATAATTATATCTTAACCGGTTTCAGAGTAATAAATAAATCGTTAGTTTGTAAGAAAAATTTTAACAGCCCGTATCTTGAAAAATTTATAATATGGCGTCCATTTTACCAATTCCAACGGTAACTTAAACATCCTAATTTGTAACTATATATAATGTAAAACAACTGTAAATTTATAACATTTAAAGGGTTTTGACTTATATATTTTGGTAGCTCATAGCATATATACCCCGTAAGTATTAACCACATTTTGCTTTAACCTTAGTCACCATTTTAAATTCAACGTTCTTTTTAATTAAAGTGGTTATTTACTTTCAGGTTTACACTGATGATGGTTTTAACAATCCGAAAACGTTCTGTAATGTAATTGTGATAGCCCGTTTTTGCATTTTATTATATACCTTTTATAAAGGATTTGAAATAATTTTTTTGTGATATATGGTATACAGCCAACTACAGGAACTTAGTTTCCTAGTGGATTTTTTACATATAATTTGAATTTAAGTTTTTTTTTCTAAGCTATAGAATTGGTCGGACCCAGCGATAGAACATTGGTAACCATTCTCATTAATATTGCTTATTCGTTGTCTTTAATATCGTTAGCAATAATCGTATGGGCCATAAGGCAATGGAGAGTAATGGCTCTTGCAACAACACTGCCCTTTTTAGCGTTATTCTTTTCCTGGCCACTTTTACCAGAAAGTCCAAGATGGCTACTAGCACAAGGAAGTTATGAAAGGGCAGAAAGTATTTTACAAAAGATGGCAAGGTAAATAGGATTATATAATTATATGACTTCGGTAATTAGGTGACATAAAAAGTCGAACGCTCATTATAAATTATTTTATCTTAATAAAATTTCGCATACGTGGTAATCTTCATATAAAAATATGAAAAAATTTAAAATTTATCCAAAATTATTACTAATCTTCAAAACGTTGTCAATGTAGTCGGACCATCCTCAGTGAAGTCTAGAAGTATTCATATTTTCACTTTAAAATGACACAAACATAACATAAAATTTTGACTGTTAAATTATTCTCTCTCTCTTTAATCCTGACCCCAGGGGGAGTGTAGTGGTCGACGTGATGTCGTGTATTGTCCGTCTCCGGAGATCTCTGTCTCTGGTCATTTCTTTTAATTCATGCATAGGTCTTTGGCATATTCCTGTAATTTGATCTATCCATCTTGTTGGGGATCTTCCTCGTGATCTTCGGCCTTCTACCTTTCCTTGTATTATGAGTCTTTCCATGTTTTCTGTGTTTGCTCTCATAACATGCCCAAAATATTTTAATTGTTTTAATTGTTGGAGATGGACTTTACTAGAGAGTCGTTGGCTAACTTTTAGCTCTCTTAAAATTGAATTATTTATTCTGCGGTCGGTCCAAGGAATTCGTAACATTCGTCTCCAACAGAACATTTCAGTGGCGTCTATCTTTCTTCTCTCCGATTGTCTCAGAGTCCAAGATTCACATCCGTAGGTCAGTATTGGGAATATTAAGCAGTTGATCAACCTCATCTTTATCGCTCTTGAAATTTGACAGTCCTTCCATATTTTGGTCATTTTTGCTGTGGCAACTTTTGCTAGATAAATACTAAATTATTAAACATGTGGAAAATGCTTGTCATGTAGTCCAAAAGTTTTCAGACCTACTTTTGTAGCTAGTTTTAACGACTTTTAAAATGTAAGTATTTTGCACATTTAAGAGTGAAAATTTCACCTTATGTTTATTTAATTTTAAAGTGGAAATATACTTCTAGGTTTCACTGATAATGATCTGACTGGATCGAAAACGTTTTGAAAATTTTTAATCCTTTTGAATAAATTTTAAATATTTTTAATAAAATATAATATCATCATACACTAGAAGTGTTTATTGTTGACAGAGACAAGACAAGAAAACCTAGCGAACTCCCCAACACAGTCAGTACATATACAAGGAGAGGAAGCGAGGGTAAATATAAGTGTAATAACCCTAAATAATGGTAAATCCGCTGGATCTGAGGGAATCTATGCTGAAATGCTTAAGAATGGAACTCATAAACTATTTGAAACCTTAACTTATGTGATCAGTCAGTGTCTAAATGGACACCAAGGACCAGAACAATGGAGAACAACATACATGTCCTCAATACACAAAAAGGGGACAAAAGGAATTGTAATAATTATAGAGGCATATCGGTAACCAGCACCTTGAGCAGACTATATAGAAAGAATATAAGCACAATGAAGAGGACGAACAAAGCGGGTTCCGTGCAGGAAGATCGTGCACCACTAACGTATTTTATCTTAAACAGATAATAGAAAATAGATCGGCTAAGAATCTAGAAACTCATATTACTTTTGTAGACCTTAAAAAAGCATATGACAACATCCCTTTAACAAAATTGTGGACAACGTTGAAAAGATCTAGCATCAACCACACATTGATAAATACGGTACAAGAACTATATAGAGACTCAAAGTCACAGATAAAAACAGAAAAATATCTAACGGAAGAATTCCTGGTTACAAAAGGCTTGCGACAGGGATGCTGTATCTCACCAAACTTTTTCAAGATATATGTTGCAGCAGCATTGGAAAGATGGAAAAGAAAGGTGCATAGGATGTGTATAGAGCTTAGCAATGAACGTATATATACACTCCAGTTTTCTGATGACCAGGTAGTACTAGCGACTGACAGAGAAGACATGCAGTACATGCTTAGAAAACTGATAGAAGAATATAACGACTAGGGAATGAATGTTTATACAGCAAAAACCAAATATCTTTGTATTGGAAACGAGTCAGATAATATAGACCTCGAAAATGGACAACATATTTCCAGCTGTCAGAGCTATAACTATTTGAGTGTTGCCTTTGACAATACAGGAACTGATACATGAGAAATAGAAAAACAAATCACACAACCAAAGAAAGTCTTAGGATGGAGAAATATGGAGAATTAGTGAAAAGAACAAAAAGCGAATGAAACAGTAGAGATGGATGCACTGAGAAGATCTTTAGGTATTTTCAGACGAGACCGAATCAGAAATGATATAATAAAACAACGTATGGAAATAGAAGAAAATATAACTCAAGATATAGAAAAGAAACAATTAAGGTGATATGGGCATGTTCAACGGATGCCAGCAACAAGACTCCCCAAAAAAGTATTAGAATGGCAACCGATAGGTCGATGGAAAAGAGGAAGACCCAAATTAGAATGGCAACACGGCGTAAACAGGTCCATGAGCGAAAGAAATTTAACAACAAACGACCGCGAAGATAGAAAGAGTATGTTTAGGTACCCGACAACGTCGAAAGATGTTCTAAAGCGATGTATATATATTATTTTTTGGTATGGTATGGTTTAAACAACGAATTATTACATTGTATATATTATTTTTGTTTAAACAATATATTATTATACTACTTATTATTACTATACTACTATATTATACTATTAAGCAGTAGTAATCATTAAAACTTCATGGTTTTTCCTCTAATTAAGATAATAAACCTTACCTTGTCTTCTCCATAAGACGTTTTTTTTTTAATTTGACTTCGGTTACTATTAAATATAGATAAGATCTATTCTATACATATAGCAAAAATAGAAAATTTGATATATTTTTTTATAGAGTTAATAAAAAACAAGTACCTAAGGATCTCATAGCCAATTTCAGGACACAAAGAACTCATCAAAAAATAAATTGTAAATCAAAAATTAGATATGGAATCAAAGATTTATTCAGATCAAAAAATTTGAGATGGAAAACAATTATTATAACATTCTTATGGTTTACCAACACTAGTGTTTATGTGGGATTATCTTACTATGCTCCTACTTTGGGTAAGTTTATGATAAAGCATTTTTTTAAGATATTAGTATAAACTTGCGGAATATTTTTTAAATCCAAGAACCTAACAAGTAATTGATTTGTCGAAGTAAGCAGTATATTATTTTTTCATTTATTGTATAATGAATCATTCAATTTAAGCAGTAAAAGTATACCTTCGAGCAGATGTCAATTCTGACTATAAATACATCAAAAAGTGATCCAACAAGTCAACTAAAATCTAACAAAAGAGGGAGAAGAAATCTTAACATCAGAAGATGTCAATGAAAAGTAAAGCAATATTCAGCAGGTATTACTAAAGGCTACAGAAAAAAATTTAAAGCCTGAAAACACACCTAAAAAACAGAAGTGGATGACTTCAGAAATTCTAGCATTAATGGAAGAGAGGAGAAAAGCCAAAGGGAAAAATGAGCCAAAATATCAAGAACTACAAAGTAGAATTAAAATAGAGATAAAAAAGCCCAAGGAAAAGTGGTTAACAGATCAGTGCATAGAAATAGAAGAGTATGACAGAAAATACAACAGTTTTAATATGCATAAAAAAGTAAAAGAACTAACAAATACCAAAAAGCGAGCACACTATGGAATACTCAAAGATGATAATAGTAAACTCATTGCACACATCAGAAATAAACTAAGATTTTGGCAAGAATACATAATGAAACTATTCGACGATGATCGACTAATACAAAAAGAACCACAGGAACAAACCGGACCGAAAATATTAATGTGTGAATTAGAACATTAAATTAGAAATACAAAGACCGCAAAATCAGTAGGCCCAGATCAGATACACACTGAGCTAATTAAATGCATTGACGAAGAAACACTGCATATACTTTTAGATCTAAACTGAAACAGACAGCAAATATTTTATTTCACGCCTAAAGTGTCTATGTATCTGTTGATACGCATCTCGACCTAATAGGTCTCATCAGAACAGTTATTTATAGGCGTTCTCAACGTGAAAAATAAATATTCTCTGTCTTTTAAGAAGCAACACTAAAATGGCTTCGATATGGACGCAATAGCGACATCTGATAATAAATCCGTAAAATAGTTTCGAAACACAATTCAGATTTCTGCTTTATCTGAATCTTCTAAAATTGCAAGGTATAACAGACGTTGATAAAGGTATTAAATGTAGCATGGGGAATCTAAAATTTGCATTCCACGACGTGTCTCCTCAACTAAGCAGAAATCCTAAGCGAATTGGTTTCTTGTACTTGTACAGAGTAGATCCGAATAAAATGAAAAAGACAGCAAATATTTGATTTCACGCCTAAAGCATCTATGTATTTTTTGATACGTATTTTGACCTAATAGGTCTCATCAGAACAGATATTCATAGGCGTTCTCAACGTGAAAAATAACACTAAAATGGCTTCAATATGGACGCAATAGCGACCATATCGAAAGTATCTTCTATTTTAGTGTTGCTTCTTAAAAGACAGAGAATATTTATTTTTCAAAACACGCTCAATAATATCGAAGCGGGAGTCACCGTTAACGGAAAATTAATTAATAATTTAAGATATGCAGACGACACTGTGATCATAGCAACGAGCATAGAGGATCTACAACATCTTATCGAAAGCTTGAATATAAATAGTGCTGAGATGGGAATTACTATAAACCCTTAAAAAGCGAAGAACATGCTGATTACAAAAAGGCCACAAAATATACATCACCTATTGACAATAAATGGTAACGTGATAGAACAAGTAAAAAAATATCAGTATTTGGGAACTTTGACCAATGAAACCAATGATCATACTGTAGAAATAAACAGGCGAATAGAGATTGCCAGATCAGCATTTATACGAATGAAGCCACTCCTAACGTGCAAAAATCTAAATTTGGAGATCAGACTACGTACCATTCGCTGTTATATATTTTTCAATATTATTCTATGGAGCTGATACTTGGACATTAAAAAAATGTAATTTAAAAAGAATCAAGGCCTTCGAACTCTGATTATACCGCAGATTATTGAAAATATCATGGACTGATAGAATTACAAATAAAGAAGTACTGGAGAGGGTTGGTAAAGAAACAGAACTAATCACCACTATACAAACCAGAAAACTGGAATACCTAGGCCACGTGATGAGGGGACCAAAATATGAAATTTTGAGACTGATAATACAGGGAAAGATTCAAGGAAGAAGATCTGTTGGCCGAATGCAGAACTCATGGTTAAAGAATCTACGTGATTGGTACCAATGCAGATCGATTGATTTGTTTAGAGCAGCAAGTTCTAAAATAAAAATAGCTATTATGATTGCCAACCTCCGTAGGGAGACGGCACTCTAAGAAGAAGAACATAAGATTCGCAGACGACACCGCTGTTTTTGCAGACAGTCTAGAAGCAGTTCAACGCTCAGTAAAGAGATTACATCAAGTCAGTATCAAATATGGACTGCAAATGAATATTAAGTACATACTACAAAACAAGTAGAAAAAGTGAATAACTACAAATATCTGAGAACCTGGGTAAATGAAAACAATGACCAAGGTAGAGAAATAAAGACACGCATTAAAATTGCAAGACAAGCATTTATAAAAATAAAAACAATGTTTGTCAATCGAGACCTTCCTCTGGATCTGAGGATAAGAGCCTTAAGATGCTACGTGGTCTCGACTTTGTTGTATGTAATGAAAAGCTGGACACTAAAAGTAGATAGTATAAAGAAGTTGGAATCATTTGAGATTTGGTGCTATAGAAGGATTTTGAAAATACCATGGACCCAACGAGATACAAATGCAGAAGTGTTAAGAAGGTTACAAAAGGATTGCAAGGTCATATATAAAGCACATTAAAACAATAAAGCTAGAATATTTAGGCCACAAAATGCCTTTAGGTGCGAAATATGAGATATTAAGGCTCATGATGCAAGGAAAGAATTTACTGGCTGAGAAACCTAAGAGGATTGTATAGTTGCAGCTCAGTAGATTTTTTAGAGCACCTGCCGATAAGTTATAGCTATGATTATAGCCAACCTCCGATAGGAGAAGGACCTACAGAAAGGAAAGGAATCACTAAGAAAAAATTACCAGTGATTGGTTGTATAACGTAATTAAAAAATTAACATTAAGTATAAAAAGTTGTTTAAGCAATCAAGGTTTAGTCCATTAATTTTTATTTTAAAATATTTTTAACCTTCTAAATACAAATGACAGCAATGTTTTACCGAATTATCAGTTTGGCTTTAGTAAACAACATGGTACCATCAAACAAATTCATAGGACAGTAAAGACTATCAGAAATTCTGTCGAACACAAAAATTAGTGTACTGTAACCCATAAGTTCACTTTTAGGATGCTACCTAACAAATCAATTCGTTTAAGTCAAAAAAGGTAGGGAAATCACTAACCTGTTTCCAATTTGTTCCGGAGTTCCACAAGGAAGCATACTGGGACCCACTTTACTTAATATACACATCAGATATCCCAACGACGACCAATACAACAATCGTTACACATGCCGATGACACAGTTATCATGGCTTCAGATTCTACAGCAACTGAAGCATCTCAGGTATTACAAAATCACCCACTTAAACTAGAGAGCTGGCTTAAACTGTGGCGGGTCCAAGTCAATAAGTTTAAAATAAACACAAATAACGTTTACTTTAAAAAATGGTGTCGCACCACCAGTTTCTGTGAACAATACTTGAGAATTCAGTTGGATAGGAAACTTAATTGGGATATCCACATCTGGAAGAAACGCTTTTAACTTATCTGAATCTTGAGAAAAATGTATTGGTACGTGAGTCGAAAATCAAATTTTAGCCTTGAAAACAAACTTCTAATATATAAATGTATTTTAAAACAAGATCTACAAGGCCCTTGCTATATTACGAACCACAGATTACATCACGATCTACAGTTACCAATAGTTAGCAAAGCAATATCTGCTGTAAACTCTGTATACAAGACCAGACTATCCTGTCATCCGAATCCGCTGGCCACGGATCTGCACAACATATCCCACGTTAGGTTAAAACGACCAGACTCTTTGGACCTCTAGTAAATCTGGAGAGACAGAGCATAGTGTTTTAGTGCGGTGAAATAGCAAGTTTCTATTCTGGTGTTTTCTAAATCTTTTCTCGATTTTTTTGTAGTCTTGTAATACTCATATGTGTGTCAGTGTTGTTTATCTGTATTAAACTTTGTTTGTTTGTATTAAACTTTGTTTGTTTAGTTGAAATTTAAATTAGTTGGTATATATCATAGATTAAATTTATAATATTATATGTCTTACCTGAGTGCTAACCACTGGGCGGCTTCTCACTATGTTATTGTACATAAATTATACATATTACTTATGTATGTTTCTATTGTAAAATACCTAGGGGAAGAATTTTCTCCTCAGCTTGCCTATTGCCGTTAATAGTTTTTTTTTAAACTGTGCAAAATTAAAGGCAAATATCGAGCACAATTTTAATAATCAAATCTTGCCCAAGTACTCTCGCTTTTTACAGCATCATCAAGGCATTTCGTCAAATTTGGGCTATCCGGTAAGTGCATAATGTAATAAACATGAAATTGTACATAACACTACACTAAAACAAGAACAAACAGTTTAAAATTATTTAAAATTATTCTACGCTCTACATTCTTATCGGCAACAGGAGAGAGAATGAATTCTCTCTCTATTAGTGTATTACAAATCAAATGTAAAAAGCAATATTAAAAAGAGAATCAATAAATCCTTATACGATAGAGCCAAAATTACTTATTCTAACGAAAATTCGTTCTTAGAGGAAAAACATTTGTTAACCTCTCTTTTATTAAAAACTGATTATCATGTTTCGACTACAAATAAGGAATTTTCAACAATCGACTAGAAACTTACAACGATAATTTAAACAACTTAGAACAGGATTCTACAGCATACACAAGGAATAGGATCTACGAAAATAACAGTACCATACATAAACGCATTATCAGAAACTGTAAAAGATACATATGAAATATATTCAACATTTAAACAGCATTTAAAACTACAAAAAAATTGAGATTTACTTTATCTAAAAATAAATCTAACAATGAACAAGAAAGAACAAAGAAATAATATTTATAAAATACCTTGTGAATGCAATCAGTTTCAGTTAGGTAAAATATTAAGGACATTAAATTTCCAATTGGTCTCAAAACTCATCAGAGACTTTTCAGGAAATTTTAAAACACATTTCTTTTTTTTTATTTTTGTAAACTAAACACTGAATTTAAAGAAACACGATCTTTCTTTTCACGTAATTTATGTATACATAGTCTCACGGTTTTCAAATGTACAAACCTTCGAGAATATCTACAGTCTTTGAGTATCGGCGAGGTTTATATAGTGCGACATTTTGTTCATTTGCTTTTTGTAAAGCTGATTTTTGTTTTGTTTTACTAATACAGAGTGCATTACTCACACGCTTGAGAACAGAATTAAATGGTAGCAAAAGGCCCCATTGATTTTCTTGGCAGTAAAACAAGCATGTACCTAGATTAAATATAAAGTTGTCTACATCTAACATACGTCTCGCCATTTTTGGCTTCAATACACAAACACACGCTTTGAAATTAGAATCAGTACTAAATTATGTTAATTTATTAATTTTTTTAAAATTATATGCCAAAATGACAGTAGATCCTTTTTATTAAAATATTAGAGCAATTTACTGTCGTACTTCGTATGTTGCACAGTAACATATTCGTTATCGTGATAATCCAAAGCAGTATATTCATGGAATAGACTTTAGTTTAATTATCTCATTATAATAATTTATTTTAGTAAGTTTAATCATAATAAATCGTTTTATTTTAGGTGGAGATGAATATTTAAACTTTTTTCTTGCTGGAGCCGTTGAACTTCCAACTTATTTATTCTTATGGCCTGCAATGGAAAGGCTTGGTCGAAGATGGACATTATGTATTAGCATGATTATTGGAGGAACGTCCTGTTTAGCAACATTTCTGGTACAAAATGGTAAATAAATTTTATGGAATAAACTTAAATGCAATTTGTTCCTAGTTTAGTTGTAACTTCCTAGGTTAGCTGTAACTTGTTTGCTAGAAAGACTTGGTATAATTTCATAATTATATACTATATACTTCTTCTGTTGTATTTGTGAGTATCATCATCATCATCATCATCCAGCCTCTATTTATCACGTCCACTGCTGGACATAGGCCTCCCTTAAACTCCTCCATTCATCACGATTTTGTGCTCTTTGTTGCCAATTTTTAGTGATACGCCTGATGTCGTGGCCCAACGTGTAGATGGTCTTCCTCTACTGCGTTTGTCTGCTCTCGGCCTCCAATTTGTAATTTTGCTCGTCCATCGTGAATCATGCATTCTCGCTACATGACCCGCCCAGTTCCATTTTAGTTCCGCTATGCGTTCCACAACATCAGTAATACTCGTCCTTCTTCGCAGATCTTCGTTTCTTATTCGGTCCCTCAACGTCACTCCCAGCATAGAACGTTCCATTCGTCTCTGTGCCACTCTGTTTCGAAGCCGTGGTCTTGGTTAAAGTCATAGTTTCGGCCCCATAGGTCATGACCGGTAATACGCATTGGTCAAACACTTTTCTTTTGAGGCTGATTGGTATGTTGGCCCTAAGTGTGTCTCGCAGTTTTCCAAAGGCTGCCCATGTTAAAGTAATTCGTCTTTGGATCTCACATGTTTGGTTATCCCTGCTGATTCTTATTTCATGACCCAAATACGTATATTTCTCCACCAGTCTACCACTTTCTCTTGAATAGTCAAATGGTTATTGAGGACCAAATTTGTCATAAACTTAGTTTTGGTCAAGTTCATTCTCAGGCCCACCTTCGAACATGCAAAATCCAATTCGTTTAACATATCTGTAGCTTCTCCTAAATTATCTGTGATAAGGACAATGTCATCTGCAAAACGGAGATGGTTAAGCTTTTCGCCGTCTATCGTTACTCCTCTGTGGTCCCAATTGATCATCTTAAAGGCATATTCTAATGCCGTTATGAATAATTTCGGCGACAATGTATCTCCTTGCCTTATTCCACGATTTATTTTTATTGGTCGGGTTTTATTGTCTATTTTAACAGTCATAGTGGCATTTTTGTAAATATTATAAATAAGCTATCACTATAGCTATGGTCAATCCTGCTGTCATTCATTGCTTCTATAAGGCTGTCTAATTCGATCGTGTCGAACGTTTTATGAAAATCTATGAAAGTGAGAACAAGAGGTTTGTTATATTCTATAGATTTTTCAATAAGTGTCTTTACTGTGTGAAGGTGATCATTGGTACCATAATTTGAGCGGAATCCTGCCTGCTCTCTCGGTTGGTAGAAATCTAATTTTTTCTCCAATCTTGATGTCACTACCCTAGTGAAGAGCTCGTATATGTGGTTTAACAGGCTAATAGGTCTATAATTTTCTAGGTCCGTTCTATCTCCTTTTTTATGCAAAAGGATGGTTGTAGCATTGTTCCACTCTTTGGGGACCTCTCTTTGCTGCAAACATAGATTGAGTAGTTTTCTTAATTTATTTAATAGCATATCTCCTCCATTTACGATAGCTTCTATTACGATTCCATCCTCTCCTGGGGCTTTGTTATTTTTCATTTTTCTTAATGCTTGTCGAACCTCATCTAGCTTTATCTCTGGCATTAGTTCGGAACCTTGATTCTTGATTTTCTTTAAAATGGCTGTTTGTATTCCTCTTTTATCTTCTTGTCTACTTCTATATAAGTCCTCGTAAAACTCTTCGACGACCTGTATTAACTCGTCTCTACGTGATATTATTTCATTTTGCTTGTTTCTTAATTTATGAATTTCGCATTTCCCATTCGTTAGCTTTCTACGTAGAACTTTTAGGCTGTTATTTTCCTCTATAGTGCGTTTAATATAATCGGTATTAAATTTCCTTAAATCTCTCCTAATTGCTTTCGAAACAGTTTTGTTCATTTTTCCTAAAGTGTTGCTATCTACATTATTATCGCTTCTCATTTGTCTTCTTTAATCCAAGAGCGTTTCAGTATATGGACTTATTTTACTATCTGATTTTCTGTTAGGACAGTGCACTCGGTGACTTTCTTGTAAGGCGTTTATGATGCAGTTATTCAAGTCGTTAATATCGTTAGCGGAGGTTTCCTGCAATAGAAGCTCATTATTGATATGTGTCTGATATTGGTTGATATCTAATGGGGGTGTCCAGATACCATGAAATTTATTTTTAATCATTATATTCCTTTCTCTTTTTATATTGATTTGAACTTTCGCTCGTATCATCCTGTGGTCGCTGTTTGTGGTGAACTTGTTGATTACTGTTACATCTTTAATTATTTGTTTTTGATCATTTATGATGTAGTGGATTTCGTTCCTTGTTCTACCGTTTGGACTCTCCCAAGTCCATCTTCTGTGCATCTTTTTGTAAAAAAAGCTGTTCATGTTGAATAAGTTATTCTGGAGTAGGAATACTAGTAACTTTTTTCCTCGATCATTTCTTCCTGGGGAACCGAATTGTCCTAAAGATGTTTCTAGATCTGCTTCTTTTACCCTATTTTTGCGTTGAAATCGCCACATAAAATTGTGAATTGAGTACGAGAATCATCAAGCGCAGTGGATACATCGTTTACAGGTTGGATACAGATATAATTTTCTCTAAATACTAACCAATCTTTTCTGCTGCCAATGCCAGTTTTTCTGCCAATGTCTCTGTAATTAGATACAACTCCTTACCTTCAATTGTCTTAAAATTTCAGCCAATTTCTCTATTAGCTGTTCTTTTCTCGTTGTCTTCTAATATTTCCTGATGTTGATGTTTTCCATTCAAGGAAAATATCTTTCTCCAGAGAGTATATTCATTTCTACGCTTAACGTTAGAGCGGCTGTCTTTCAAAAATGCTCATCTCAAGTAAGAACATCCGCAATTATGTTATTTTTCCCTTATATATGTTATGGACAAAGTGATTATGTTAGCCATTATGTATAATGCCTGGTCATTATTAATAATGACTAACTTCAGCGGGCAATTTGATAACTTTTTACAATTTATCATATTGTCTGGTCATTATGAAAAATGCTATACTATGGCCGGGCAATGTGATAAATCGGCGTTCTTAGTAAATCATGCGATCTTCAGCAGCGAATCAACGCGCTGTATCCAAGGTTACAGTCACCGAAGCGCGTCGGCCATTATTTATAAATCATATTGCAGTTGAATGTTAGTAATGGTATATACGACAAGTGGTTTGTTTGTGACATTTCTTTGTTAATTCTTTGTTTATAAAGTGTTGCATAGTGAACTATGGAAAAAGAAGAACCATTAAGTGATATGAAAAATCGATTTAACAATTGGTTAACTAAATTAATTTCAGCAAAAAGTCAAAATTCACAAATTTTCACAAAAACAGCCTACATGGAAATGATACAGAAGGTAAAAAACTCTAAAAGTAAACAGACAAATAAAACGCCGAGTGATTATCAGCGCTTACGAAGATTCGACGTTATGACGATTAGAGAAGTAGAAAAATTGATTGTTCCTGTGAAAGAAGATAACGTAATTAAATACTACGTCCATGCAGAAGAAATATTTGATACATTGCGCGATCTTCATATTACTATCGGGCATGGTGGTAGAAACCGAATGGAGAAGGAAGTACATTCTAAATTTAAAAATATTACAAGGGAGATGATTGTTATCTATTTAAATTTATGCATGACCTGTCAGAAAAAACATAATGTTCCAAAGAAAGGCTTGGTGGTGAAACCAATATTGAGCAAGGAAATGAATTCAAGATGCCAAGTCGATTTAATCGATATGCAGTCACAAGCCGATGGCTGTTATAAATTTGTGCTTGTTTATCAAGACCATCTTACCAAATTTGTCCAACTTCGACCTCTTACAAGTAAAAGAGCAGAAGAAGTATCGCATGTACTTTTGGATATTTTCACAATATTTGGGGCGCCGAGTGTGCTTCATAGTGATAATGGCAGAGAATTCGCTAACCATATTATCAAAGAGCTGTGTAGCATGTGGCCCGAGTTAAAAATGGTACATGGCAAACCCAGGCATTCTCAGAGTCAAGGATCTATAGAAAGGGCCAATCAAGACGTAGAGAATATGCTTAGTTCGTGGTTAGAAGACAACAATACAAACAAATGGTCTGAAGGCTTACGTTTTGTTCAACTAATGAAAAATAGAGCTCATCACACTGGTATAGGTTGTAGTCCATATGAAGCCATGTTCGGCACAAAGTTGAAAGTTGGTTTAAAAAGCTCTCTACCCAAGAAGTTCTGACTGATGTTAATTCGAGGAAGACTTAGAGGTCCTGTTCAAAAATCAAGAGGCTGGGCTATCTACAGAACCGGATATAATACAAAATAATAATATAAATGTGGACTCTTCAATAATGTTGCCCGAAAGTTCCATATCATGTGGCTACACCCTGACATTCAAAAAATTGGAGCAATTTTAATTGATGAAAATTCATCTCGTTAATCTAGTCAAGTTCCAGAATTTTTAACAAATGCGGTAGAAACGGCGTTTATAGTTAATTTAGAAAATAATGAAAATCTGGATTCCAATATAGATATTAGAATAAAAGATGTAAGGAAGAAAAGAAAATTGGCTTTGACGAATCTAGAACAACAAGCCGAGAAGATGTTAAAATTTTCCAATTCCAAATATCCATCGGCTAAACTAGGTAACACAGTTAGTATACGAGTGCCAGATGTGGACCGAGCTCGTAGTGATCAAAGAAATCTACTAGCTATCGTGACAGAGATAACTGAAATAAAGCTTTACAAACTAGGCACAAAATATGGCATACTAAATCAGTTATATTCAAGAAACCAGTTTACCGTTTGTAAAGAAAAGTTTATCTCCCTAGAAGAGATTCCAGACACTGAGATATCTCTTAGAGAATGCGCAAGAAAATCTTCTAACTGTGGGGGACAAGGATACAGTAGGTGCGGTTGTAAAGGTGGGTGTAAATCCGATAAGCGTGAGTGTCGTAAAGAAAAAAAATATGTAACTCCAAGTGTCACCATAGTGGAATATGTTTCAACAAATAGTTATGTATTATAAATCATTCATACAAAATAAATTTCGATGATGTAGCACGCAAAGGTGGTAAGTGTATTTTTATTTAAAATTGAGTTTGATTTAGAAGAAAAACGATTTAATTTCTCACTGGCCGCTTTGTGTGTTACCATCAATTTTGGTCATTAGAAAAAAATGCAAATAAAAACAGAATTCTTTTTTTGGTTTCCTCAATTACCGTTAATACCTATTATATTTTTTACGTATACTTATTCATTAAATGTACTCATGTGCCATTTCACAGAAGACTGCAAGACTGTTTTCATTAGGATATAAGAAATATTTTAGTTTTTACTACATACTTGATTGTATCAAACAGTATTGGGCATTTTTTATATAGCCGGGCATTATGAAAAATGACCAATTAATCATATGGTCCATAACATATATACTTGAATTGCAAATTGTATTTCTGAAGTAACAGTATTTCTCTATATATCCTATTATTTTTCTCGATTTTTCATGATGTGTGTACTAAATAGGAATGATTTTTTCCTATTATAAACGTAGCTTAAAGAGGATAAAAGCGTAATTTGCTAACACAAAAGAAAGCGCTCACAAATCCCAACTCCGTTAGACTATATTATTATATTTTATGTATTTTCGTGACTCTCGAAACGGAAATTTTTGGCAATTTTGTATTTTCGATAGTACTACTGCAGTTCCTCTTTTAACTTCCATGTACTTCATTTTTTCAACAATTTAAATAATGATATTTTTTTGGCTAATGCCAGGAAATAATTTTTTAAAATAGTTGGCCATGCAGAGAAAAATGTTATGTTTTTAAAACTTTTTTGCCGAGAATAATCATTTATGATCTAAATCCTGTCTTCTCCACTGGTATATCCTTTTAGAAAAATTGGCATTTGTCCATGTTTGAGACCGAATAAATCTAATTCTTTTCGTAAAATTTGTATGTGCTCTAAATTACTATAAACGTCTGGAGGGAAAATACAGCCTTGATGTTTAAAGGTGACTCATACTGTGATACCGTATGCTGATTCATATTTCTGGCATCCAAACATAAACGCAAATCTCCACTGTTTTTCTTTCAACTACCACAATTGGATTTACATATAAGGAATCACAACTCTCGATAATCTGATCCCTTAACATCTTTTCTATTTCTTGATTCCCCTCTTGTTGGTATTAATATGGGATTGCATAAGTTTTAAATTAAAGAGTTTTTAAGTTCTTCACCTTAAAATTGTGTTTATAATTTTTCGCAGCTCTGCTTTCTCTATTTATCAGATCTTCATAATTTTTTAACCGTCTTGCTATGGCTTTGCAAAGCCAAATACCAATTCAAAGAGAAAATTAGACAAATCGTGTTCCTTTCACCGTTAATTTTGATATATTCGTCGTCTCAATTAATTAAAGCCGTAGCCAAGCACTTTTTGGAATTTGTAAATCTTGTATATATATATATATATATATATATATATATATATATATATATATATAGATATAATATAAAATTAATTAATGTTTCTTGAGTTTAGGTTCAATAAAGATAATATGTTACATGTGGAACTAGATTTTATTTTCCATTGCAATCAATCAACATTTCGGCAGGAAACCCTTGCCTTTGTCAGGATTCTAAAATGTATATATATATATATATAATATATATATATATATATATATATATATATATTATATATATATATATATATATATATATATATATATATGACTTACCAAAACGTAAAACGTGACACAGACATTAACGAACTGACATATAAAGTATATATATATATATATATATATATATATATATATATATATATATATATATACATTTTAGAATCTTGACAAAGGCAAGAGTTTCCTGCCGAAACTTTGATTGATTGCAATCGAAAGAAAAAAATCTAGTTCCAAATGTAACATATCTTTATTGAACCTAAACCCAAGAAACATTAATTTTTATATTAAATATAATACGGTTCGAGAAACTCAAAATATATTATATATATATATATATATATATATATATATATATATAATATATATATATATATATATATGCTTTCTGTGTTTTTCCGAGTTTGACTCTGCGTTGAATAATTTTGGTTTTCATAAAAACCATTATTTTGACGACGTTTCGGCAAGATCGCACTCGCCATTGTCAAGTCAGGTAGTAGCGCTTCTTGCTGGTGCTTGAGGTTAAGCTTAAGTTAACTTCAATTAGCTGAAGTTAACAACTTAACTTCAAGCACCAGGAAAAAGCGTTACTAGCGTTGCTAAAACGTAGTCAAAATAATGGTTTTTTTCAAAACCAAAATTATTCAACGTGGAGTCAAATCCAAAAAATCACAGCTATGGATTCGTCGGTGTCTGTCCTATGTATGTACATGGACAACTGGAACAATGTATCTCGTGTACACCATGGTCTTCATTGAGTAGTTGGTCTTTTGCAGATCTGACGAGATTGGGCAACTTGGAGTGAGTAGTGAAGATGGTTTTGATGTTTAGAGGGTTAAGAGTTCTACTGATATAATTATTGACACCTTGAATAAAAGGTAGAACGATTTTTAGATAAAGATGACGCATTAGACTTACCTTCCATCGTGAATTAAGTACTGGGATGTATTCTATTCAGGTGGAAGAGGAATATGTATAATGTATCTTTACCATGGAGCCAAATGACAAAGATGTCATCAACGTACCGTAACCAGCAGGTGGTAGTTGGATCCAGACTCGAAAAAGTAAAGTAAAGGGTCGTTTTTGATTCCCGGCACTGACAATTTTTTTAATTTATAATTTAACTTAGCTGTCACCATGCTTCGGAGGACACGTAATTCCATCTACTATGGCTACAACTGAAAACTCTGACACTAACCTAAGCCGTAAGGTTAAACGATAAATTATCCGAAATGGAAAAGTTTATTTTTGCAATTAAAAAAAAATTATTAAAACAAATTCTGAACATAGTTTACATAGGCAATATCTGACTCTTTAGTCTAGCATGTCTCTGAAATGTGATAAGGCAAAAAACTGCTATTGTCTATGTATATTCGTGTAAAATAATAGTTAGCTTTTAAATAGACCACAATATAATTATGTCCTAATATATTTAAATATTAACTTAGATAGGAAATGTTTCAATAGGTGCAAAAATAAACAAAATAAGATTTAAGAAGTTAAATAAAATTTATTCAGCTTATTCACTTTTTCTTTTATATAAAAATTATATAATTATTCTTATTATTTTTTTTTAGATTATGTTACTACACTGGCCCTATATTGTGTAGGTAAAATGGGTATATCTTCGTCTTTTGTTGTGCTACCTTTGATGGCGTCCGAACTTTATCCCACCGTAGTAAGGGGATTGGGAATGAGTCTTAGTTCGGTTATAGGGATGTTAGGACCTATATTTATTCCTTTAGTTAACTACCTCGTAAGTAAAGCCATATTTACCTTATATTTTTTATTTTTATGTTTAAGGTAAATGTGATTAGAAAATAGGCAGATCTATAAAATCTCTTGAAGTAGCTCAACAAGCAATATCAAAGTTAATACCGTATTAATGTTTAATGCTTTGTATATACACCCGTCCAATGGATGCTTGTTAATAAAAAAAATGCATAATGATTGTTGGATATTTTAGCTTCCTAGTCTATTAGTTATTATTGCTTTTATTTTGTTGCTGTAATTATGCAGTTTTGAAAACATAAATTTTAATAACATCGAAGACCACTACAATTACATTAAAGAAAGTATTCACTCTGCAGCAAAAGAAGCGCTTGGATATTACGAAAAGAAAAACAAAAATACTCCATACTGGTGGGATGAAGAAATAGACACAGCGATAAAACAAAAGAAACAAAAGTATGAACAATATTTAAGTGCAACAACAGATACAAATTGGTCTGATTACAAAAACCATCAAGCTAAGGTGAGACAAATGATAAGACAGAAAAAAAATGAATCCTGGATCAAAACTGTCAAAAATTAAATACGTACATAGGAGGAACTAGAAGTACAGAAAGCTGGAAACTTATTAAATCTCTTAGGACCAACGTCAAGAAAAAAAAATTTAATCTCACCAATTTCGTTAGAAACATGGGACATGTACTGCAGTAAACTGTTACAAGAAGACCGAATGGAATTCAAAATAAAAGAAAGTAACCAAAACATACGCGTTGAAGCATCTCCTATAAGAATCACGAAAAAGGAAGTAAGGGATATCTGTATTTCACTCAAAAATAAAAAAGCGCCCGGACCTGGCAATATACCCTCAGAACTGATAAAATATGGAACTGAAAAACTATATGAGCATTTGACAATACTCTTTCAAAACTGCATAAACAAAGTAGAGGTTTCAGCCGAATTTAAAACCTCAACCATTTCAACTTTACATAAAAAGGAAAACAAACAAAATTGCGACAACTACCGTGGAATAGCAGTTACTAGTAGTTACTATTAGTAAAATCTATGGGAAAATGATCAAAAATAGAATAGAAAGAGAATACACTGATATGGAGGCAGAAGAACAGTCGGGTTTTAGAGCTGGTAGATCGACCATAGACCACCTTTTTTGTATCACCCAACTTATAGAAAAAAAGGTTGCTGTAGATCAAGAAGTCCACTTTTTGTTTGTTGATCTAAAAAAGGCCTACGATAGCATCCCTCAAAATAAGTTATGGAACACTCTCAGACAAACGAACATCAACTCAAATCTCATAACAGCAGTGGAAAAACTATATGAGAACGCCAACGCCAAAGTTAAAATAGGAACGAATGTTTCCAAAGGTTTTGTAGTAGACAAAGGACTGAAGCAGGGATGCTGCTTAGCGCCGACACTTTTCAAAATATATCTGGAACAAGCATTAAAACTCTGGAAGCGGAAATGCAGCGGCATAGGTATACAATTAAACAATAACAACCTGTACACTCTATGTTTTGCTGATGATCAAATTGTGATTGCTAACGAATATGACGACCTAGAATACATGACTCGAAAATTAATCGAAGAATACAAAAAATGGGGATTAGAAGTCAACATAGATAAAACAATGTACATGAACATCGGTGGTAAAGAACAAAATCTAGTTTTAAACGACGGACAACACATTAAGTACAACAATAAATATTCCTATTTAGGAGTAGAAATCACAGACGACGGCAAATCAGATCAGGCTATAAAAAAACGAAACACTCAGGGTAGAAGGGCCATATCTCAACTAAATAGTATTATCTGGGATCAACATATATCCAAAAAAAAAATAAACATCGAATATACAACACTATTATAAAGAGCATAGTAATGTATGGAAGTGACGTGTGGCAGTTAAAGGCAACTACTGAAAGAACACTACAAGCCACGGAGATGGACTACTGGAGACGGGCCGCAGGAAAATCAAAACTCGAAAGAATTAATAACGAACGTATACGAGAGGTTATGGGAGTCACACATACGATTGTCGAAGATATAAGAGTACAACAACTAAAGTGGTATGGACATGTGCAGAGAATGCCAGAACATCGTCTGCCCAAACAGATTATAGATTGGTCACCACATGGAAAGAGAAAAAGAGGCCGACCCAGAAAGAGCTGGAGAGAAGGAATAGACAGAGAGATCCGAGAGAGAGGTTTAGACGAAGATCTTTGGGAAGATAGAGATGCATGGAGATTGGGCATCGGAAGACGTCGGAGGACGTTTTAAACAGATTATATATATATAATTATGCAGTTTTATGCCACTATAGTAACTATTTGTCATCCCATCCCTGAAACCAATAGACAGTAGGAGCAGTGACACAGGTGTATTTTATCATAGCTAAATCCTATCAGCAGCAAAGTGGGACAAAATCAGATATCAGAATGGGCATAATATTCCCTTTTGTTTTAATTTTGTTAAGTGGTAATACTTAACAAATGATTAGGACCTGAATAGTTTCGTGTTAAAGCTGATAATTTTCTTTTTCATTTTAATATATTAGTAATTCTTCTACATGCCCTTCCTGTGCTACATATTCTTGTAATTTTTCACCTGTCTCGAATATAGTTTCCATATTTTCTATTTTTGTGTTCACTGATCTATTGATTTTTAGGTGTACTGAATCGTTACGAATTTCCATATACAAATGATTATTGCTCTTTTCATACTTTTTATATAATTTATACAAGATACACTCATCATGACTTGCTTTGTCAAACTGATAAATTTTTTTAAATATTGCTATTCTCTCTTCACCAATCATTTTCTTAAATTGATTGAAATAGATAACCGGATATTGTGTGAAATTTTTTCCGCAGTACATTTTAGTCCTCTTTTTTTGTTCCCAGACATTTGGTAAAGTCTATACCTAAATTCAATACAATATACAATACTGGTATAATACCTCAAGAATGGTTGCTGTCTACGTTTGTCGCCATACCGAAGAAAACCAAGGCAATGCAATGTTCAGATCATCGAACAATCTTTTTGATGAGTGATCTAATTAAAATATTTCTTAGAGTCATCAACAACCGAATCTATCAAAAGTTAGATATCGATATTAACAATACACAGATGGGATTCAGAGAAGGATTAGGTACAAGAGAAGCTCTCTTTGCCTTAAACGTCCTAGCACAGAGATGTCTAGATGTTAACCAAGAGGTACACGCCTGATTTATAGACTTTGAAAAGTCCTTTGACAAAGTCCGCCACAATAAACTCAAAGAAATCCTGGAGGGTAAGAACATCGACACCAGAGACATACAAATAATATTAAATTTGTACTGGAATCAGCAAGCTAATATAAAAATAGAAGACCAAACATCGGACGAAATAGAAATACGTAAAGGAGTACGACAGGGTTGTATATTGTCACCGCTCTTGTTTAATATCTACAGAGAACAAAATATGCCAAGAAGTTCTCTCACATGCAAACGAAGGGATAATAGTCAATTAAGAAGTTTTCAATAACATTAAATATGCCGACGATACTGTGATAATAGCAAAAACATGCGGAAGATCCACAACATCTAGTTGAAAGTATGAATAAAATATGTAATAACTACGGCATAAAGATGAACGTCTAAAAACCAAATATATGACCTTCAGTAAGATTCCAATACATGACATTAGTATCGCAATTAACGGTACCTACCCAACTCGAAAAAGTAAGCGAATACAAATACTTGGGAACCCTCATCAATGAAACAGGTGACCAAAATCACGAGATAAACAGACGTATTGAAATTTGCCATTTTATAAAAAGGAAAAAATTAGTTTGTAATCGTGATATTAGTATTCATCTACGAACTAGAATGTTAAAACGGAAACAACGGTGTTGAGGCACCGTGTTAAAAATCTTGAAAGCTTTAAGATGTGGTGCTACCGCCGTATACTAAAAATAAGTTGAGTGAATAAAATTACAAATGGAGAGGTATACGCAGAATAAATAACGATCCAGAAGTTATACCAAATATAAAAAAGAGAAAACTTGAATACTTAGGCCACCTGATGAGAGGACAAAAGTTCACATCCTACAAAATATATCCAATGCAAAAAAAATCCAAGGACGCAGAAATCCAGGCCGTAGAACAATATCCTGGATGAGAAATTTAAGAGAGTGGTTTGGCTCTACCACTAACGAATTATTTAAAACGTATAGCAGTAAATAAAATTAGAATCGCCCTAATGATATCCAATCTCCGATAGGGGAGGCACTTAAAGAAGAAGAAGAATACTTGATGCGTTCCATGGATATAATCCACTTGACTGAAAACCTTTTTTTATAGTTTCAGCTTTTGTGTAGTCTTCTTTGACATCTTTCAGTACTGGTTCAAATTTTTCTTTAGTCGTTATTATTAAAAAAAAAATTGATATTAGGCCCAGATAAAAACACGTTTCATCCCATTAAAAATTCTAATGGGGTCTTGCAGTATGTAATCTAAATTTTTAAATATTCCTTTTTTAAAAATATTTCTCGACCAAAAAAAAAACATTGACGAAAATCTCATTCTGAAACAACTAAAGTGGCCGAAGAACTTGTCAATATCCATTTTTCTCTATAGTTTCCTCCTCATTGGACAAAATAAAACTTAACATTGGACAAAATTAAACTAAACGTACAATTTTATCAATATAATGTATTTTTACAGTTAATGGACAGATGATCAATAAGTGTCTAATATTAAAAAATTGTACCCAGAGATTGGCATAGATAATTTAATGAAAAGAAAGCACATTCATATAATTATTGACTCAAATTTACTCATTTTAAATATAATGGAATAACTTATAACGATCAATTTTATTTAACCAAAACTTACCTTCTGTAATATACTTTCTTCTAATACTGGCTGTCTTTAAAAAGGTTGATATACAGCACACCACCTGATAGATATGTCGCTAATTTTTTAAGGTTAGGAATACAATAAAATTATGTTAGATACTATGTGTACAGGGTTGCCACTGTCGAAAAATAATATCAGTGGCCAATGTATTTCTCTATATTCTTAAAATAATGTAAAAAAACCTACAATATACAAACATGTGATGGTGGTTAATCACTATAATATAGTCTTATACTTATATGTATCCTAAATTTAAATATATAATAAATGGTACTTATTACAAATTAGTGCAATATTGTACAATTGCATCCAATACAATACCTATTATCAAATAACAATGATAGATCTTGACCAAAACGTGTCAAAGTAAGCATTAATTACTTTACCGTCTGAATATATGTTAATTGTCAAAATATATTAATAGGAATATTCCTCCTTTCGTTATGCATGTGCCCTTCTACTCATTCTCAGAAAGCCACTAGGAAAGCCGATATGAATTTCCATACGTGACCGAGAATCTAGCAAACCAGCAGAAGGAAGCAAAATGCTGAATTTACTTTAAATAAAGGAAATATGTTCAGTAAAAAATATCTACTTACAAGGAAACAAAAGTCCATTTACTTTAAGAAACAAGTCAGCATACAGGGAGAAAAAGTCCCTCTGCCAAAAGAGACACCAGTGAATTTTAGTAATGGCTGGACTGTAAAGACACAAATGTATATAAGACACAAATAAACTTATCGCTTTCTTGACCTTGAAACAACACACTTTAGGAAGACCCTTAAGCTAGCGGGGACAAATAAACGAAATCCAATTTAACCTACATAATATTTTTTCACCCATTTTTCATTAATTTGTTATCACCCTAATACATTTTCATTATCAAACCACTCTTGGGGAAGCGATTCTGCTGGATTACAGATGAAGCTAGTAGAATAAAAAAAAATATTATATACCACAGTGCTCTGCTAGGGTTTCACAAATTTATTACCACACTAGTTATTATTCACGCCTCAACAACTACATTATTCATAATGTTTGACCCCCTAAGCTACAGTTAATGGGAAACATTCCACCAGCTACACATTCAATCTAGCTGAGTGCAAAATCTTTTTGGATATACAAAAGGGCTCTGCTTGATTTTTACTATATTTTACTAGACTAGTCATTTTTTTTCTCAACTACCCCAATTGAAAACATTCTGAAATGTTACTCTGTGGAAACAAATGTTTATTTTTTATATGTTTAAATATTGATTTTATGAATATAAAATAACTGAAATCAAGTGGATCATTTGAAGTTCAAACATTTTTAGAGTGGTAATAAATTAGTGAAAAATGGGTGAAAAAATTAGTGAAATTTTTTGCATAACATCATTATAAATAAATGGTTGGCAATATTCAACAGTAGATGATGCATATTTTGCCTCACCGATTACTCTCTGAAGTTTTACTTAAATTTTTTCTCGGCTAATTCGCACATTTTGAGTTAGAAACATTTTTTCTCTTGTATACCGTCTTTACTCTCATAATAAAGATGATCACGCGCACCAACATTCGACTGAGCAGGTAATTGTTCGAACAAGTCTACTTCCATTAACTCTTGTTCGTTATCAAAGGAATGATCACGGATCTTGGGGATTCCCATAGAGTCTTTAGAGTCCCAAAATTGTTCCTCACCATTTAACACTTCTTCATAAAAATTTTTTTATCATTCTACTTTTAATGCTTATTCGTCATTCGTCATAAATACACTTGACATATGTCAAAATATTTAATATTTTTTAAGATTATATGAATATATTATTTTTCTTCCACTTAAAAAGATAACATGGAAAGTTGCAACTGTAAAAGGTATGAAGAAGTGGTAAACAACACAAAAATATTAGCACCAGGTGCTAATTACGAACAAAAATTGCAGATACCAAAATTAGATTATAAGATAAAATGGGTAAATCGAATGGTATTCTTAGATCCTCGATTAAAAATTCCAATATTAAAGTTTACCGAAGAGCCAAAAAAGGATGATACTGACGATCCCAGTTGGATGCCACATTCAGATCTTGTTTCACTTAAATATATCAATCAGTATGAAAACGGTTCACTTTTAAAGAAACCTTATTAAAAATAGCTGAAATCTCGTAGAAGTATATAAAAATTTTTAGTATTTTGTGTTGTGTCTTTTTATTATGATTTAAATAAAAAATGTCTGATAGATTGAATAATTTAACCCATTTTATGATTGAATATCATTTATTGTTACTCAATCATTTATTGTTGCTATTGTAACTAATATTACCCTCATAGAAAAGAAGTTACATCAATTAAAAAATATATTAGAGCAGCATTTACGTGCTCTTTTACTACAAGAATTATATAGAAGAAAAAAAATCAGATACAATAAAGTATTGTTCCAAATTAGAAATACCAAATAAAAAAATTTAACAAAATAAAGTAGATCAATTATAAAAAATAACATTCCAGGACAAATGGTTTTAAAAATCTAACTGACATCACTTTTCCTTATAATTTCAAAAGACCTTTGTCTTTGGGTCCAAAATGTTGCCTAATTACTAGTACTAGAGATTTCAAAATGTCTTCTCTTCTCTCAGATATCGAGTTTCTTATTTCTGGTCTAGAAACCTAAGAGAAGGACATCATGAGATCTCAAAGCACTAATGTTATCACTAACTTTCTACACAAAACAAGTAAAAAGGACATTTTTTGAACATAATATACAATGAGTGCAAACAATTTTTTAAAATCACATCCAGAAATTTACATTGTTAGAAGTGACAAGGGAAATGTAACAGTGGCAATGTATAAGAATGATTACATTGAAAAAAATAATAGTTTATTAAATGACACAAAAAGTTACATCAAACTTCTTCTTCTTCTTCAGATGCAAATCCACTAACGGATGTTAGCGATCACATTTTCCATTAATTCTCTATTTCTTGCAATATGTATCAGAGATTGTATGTCGTTAATCCCTGTCCATTGCCTTATGTTTCGGAGCCAGCACATTTTCTTGCGTCCCATTCCTCTCTTGCCTTCAATTTTACCCTCGATTATAAGTTGGAGGAACTGGTATTTTTCATTTCGCATGATGTGACCTAGATACGCCGTTTTCCTTTTCTTGATGGTTTCGAAAAGTTGGCATTCTTGGTTTATTCTTTTAAGGAAATCTATATTTGTGATTTTCGCTGTCCATAAAGCCTCATTTCGAAAGCTTCTAATCTGTTTATATCCCTGGTTTTGAGTGTCCAGCCCTCTACGCCATATAGCAGCACTGACCATACGTAGCACTTAGTAAACCCTAGTCTAAGTTGAAGATCGAACTCTGAACAAGTCAGTACCTTCTTGAATTTTACGAAAGATTGTCGAGCTTGCTCAATGCGACATTTTACTTCCCTGTCCGATGCCCAGTCTTCAAAAAGCCACGATCCCAGGTATTTAAAATTACTCACTCTTTCTATGGATTTACTATTCAGTGTTATGGTGGAGTTTTCAAATGCATCCAAGTTTCTGGAGATAATCATGAATTTGGTCTTTTTGGTATTGATCTTTTATCCCATTCGCTCACTGTATTCTCCGATTATAGTGACAAGTTGTTGAAGATCGACTATGTTGTCACAAATTAAGACACCATCATAAACATATCGTATGTTGTTGATCATTACTCCATTCACCTTGATTCCCATCTCTACATCCTCCAAAGACTCTTGAAATATGGCTCCCGAATAAATGTTAAATTAAAGAGGGGAAAGCACACATCTTTGTCGAACGCCTCTTCTTATATGTATGGGCTTGGATATAGAATTGTCTATTTTTAGCTGTGTTAAGAACGTCAAACTTAAGAACAGTTAATAATTTTGGAAGAAATATTATTAATTTAGAGGATAAGATCGCTTTTGCTGATATTAACTTTTTTGAAAGTATTACATGAGTCACGTACCAAGGCTTAGAATATCTTAAATTTCCACACATTTAATGAATTTAATCATAGACAAAGAATTAAATACAACACAGAATTTTATAAAATCAAAAAAATAGAAATGAATAAGTTCAATAAATTAAAAATAGAAGCTTTTGATAAGACAAAATTTTAAGAAAAATGGTTTAAAAATCTAACATCTATTCATTTTCCTTTTGAAAATAAATAAATTTTAGCAATAGGACCTAAATTTTCTTTATGTCCTTCCAAATCTAATATTAGAGTTCCTAATTTACTTTCTGATATTGAATTAATAATCAGACCACTTAATGATAGTTAAAAGGATGTTTTAGATCTAAATGTGCAAACGTTATTACAAACTTTTTACACAAAGAAGTCAAAGATAATTTTTTAAATAAATACTATGTACAAACTAAACTTTTTCTTAAAAACCATCCTGAAATTTTTATTGTCAAAAGCGGTAAAGGTAACGTAACTGTTGTAATGTATAAAGAGGATTACCACAAAAACTGGAGAACTCTTAAATAATACTAAGTATTACACTACACTTAGAAGAAGTCCTGTATGTACTTTGCAACAAAAAGCAAATTGTCTAGTATCTAAATTAAACAGAAAGAAATTTATTGATAATAAAAAAGCAAAAGAACTCAAAATTTATAATTCTATTGCACCACGGTTTTATGCTCTACCTAAAATACATAAACCAACTTTATCTATGAGACCAATTGTTTCATCTTTATGCCCTCCTAATGGACCAACAGCACAGCTCCTCACTGATATCTTACCTAATGCTTATAATTTAAACAACAATTTTTATATTAAAGATTCATTTGATTTTAGTTTTTTCATTAATAATTTCCAATTACTCCAAAATTATCTTTTAGTTAGTTTTGATATAACATCTCTTTTTACCAATTTACCTTTAGATTTAATCAGAAGTAGTGTTGAAAAACATTGAGATTTCGCAACATACTTCTTCTTCTTAGAGTGCCATATCCCTACAGAACGTCGGCGACTACCATGCTTATAATATTGTTATACTGATCTCGATCTTGCGATACGTGTAGCAATTGGTCCGCTGTCAAACCTGTCCACTGCCGCAAATTCCTCAACCAAGAGAGTTTCTTCCGTTCTATCCATTTCTTTCCTTCGATATTACCGTTGAGGATTAGCCGAAGGAACTTATATCTTAGGTCCTCTGGTTATATGCCCAAGATATTCTAGTTTACGCCTCTTAATAATATATAATAGAGTTCGTTGATGTCCCATTCTTCGAAGAACTTCCTCGTTTCTGGTTCTGCTAGTCCATGGAATTTTTAGTATCCTTTGATACAACCACATCTCAAACACCTTGATTTTATTCATGATATCGGCGTTTAAAGTTCAAGTTTCACATCCATACAAAAGTACAGACCACACGTAACATCTTGTAAACTTTTCACGGATTTCCAAATTTAATGAGTTATTGGATAATAGAAGCTTGAATTTTTGAAATGAGTTTCTTGCCTGTTCAATTCTACATCGAATTTCGAAGGATGGATCTAGATTTTGGGTAATCCAACATCCAAGTTATTTGAATCTCTGAACTCTCTGCGGCGGTTGTTGGTTTAATATCAGTTGGGTTGCGCCGATATCCACTTTACTGGTCACCATGTATTTAGTTTTATCGATATTTATCGACAGTCCCTAATTTGTGCAACATACTAATATTGACTTATTACATTTTAAAACACTTATCAACTTTGTTTTTGATTCTAATATTTTTATATTTCATGGTGTCTTTTATAAACAAATTTTTGGTAGTCCTAAGGGATCTAGTCTTTCACCCATTCTAAGTAGCTATGTCATGGATAATGTTATCAGTGATTGTATCAACAATTGCACTTTTTTCATTCCTTTTATTAAAAGATATGTAGATGATTTAGTTTTGGCACTTCCTAAACACAAAATTCATGAAACAGTCAACATTTTCAACAATTTTACAGTTGAGGAAGAGGTAGATAGTTCTTTACCATTCCTTGACATGAGAATTGTAAGAAATACAGACAATATGTTGAAAACCAAATGGTTCAGATTGATAACCAGATGTTTCAGAAAACTCATATGTATAGACTTATAAGCTATTACTTGCATCATCCAAATAAGACGAAAATGAAACTTATAATAGGATTAAAAGAACGTGTTTTAATGCGTTCTCATCCAGATTATCTACAAGAAGATCTTCCATTATTAAAAAATATTTTAATTGAAAACTCTTATCCTCCAGGTATGCTACATAGGATGCTTTTTTCTAATATTGTTAATATAAATAACTTAACACCATTTTTTGCTAAATTTCAGAACATTGTATCCAACAATCAGAACATCTATTATCATTCACTACCTTTTATACCATCATTAACACCTAAATTAATACAAACACTAAAGGTTATTGACAATATAAAAATAGCAACAAAGAACATAAAAACCATTTCATCTTTATATTCCAAAACTAAGTATCCTATAGACAAATTAGATAAAACAAATGTAGTATACAGCATTAGTTATACACAGTGTGAAGCTGAGTATGTTGGTGGGACCGGAAGAAATCTTTCAAATCGCATTATTTTTCTCAAAAGTGATTGCAGAATTAAAAAACCATCTTGTGCTTTGGCAGAGCATATAATCGACAAAGACCATATTATGGATTTTGATAATATTAAAATTTTGTGTAGTGAAAGTAATAAATTCAAAAGGACTTTTTTGGAAATGGTTTGTATTAGCAAAAGTGACAATAATTTAAACAAAAGATCAGAAATTCAAAATCTAAGCAAAATTTATAATTATATTATTTCTATGTAGTTTATATATGAAACCAGTAAAATATCACATTTTGATTTAATTTTCCATATATTTGTTACATTTTTTCAGGCATCTATCAATGGAGAATAAATCTTCTTCTTTTTTGTTACTAAACAAAAAAAAATTTAAACAAAATTTTATTTTTGGCAATATAATTGTCAAAAATAAAAATTTCAAGTTGATATTAAGACATTGAGGCTTAATTGTAATATGGTCACTATTCAAACTTATTTTTTGAAATATGTTAACAGAATTTTTATTAACTAAACTAATTTTATTTGGTGAGTTAGCAAACATTTTTTTCTATAGTTCAACTTTGTAAGATATTTTATATTTTTTAACAGCTCTTGATAATAATTGTAAACACAATTGAAAGCTCGAGTAAAAAATAGAGAGGACATCCTCTCCGATGTCCTCTTCAGGGCTTCCGAGGTCTCAGTCTCCCGAGCCGTGTCGTAGTATCTGGGGGCCTAGATTAATTTTTATAATAGTATTAATCTTAGCTCTAGGTTTAAGGCCGATCCTCGCGATTCTGGGCATAGGTAAATTCCAATGTAAAAGTTTATATCAAATAACGCAAAAACTATGGCAGATATTGAGATGATTCTTTTTTTATATGGAAGGTCTAAAAAAGTTCTAGTGCACTATTTGGTTGTAAATTAATAAATTGTTTAAATAATATTTTTTTTCAAATATTTTTGGTTAAAATAAACGTAAAATTTTTTTTTTTGAAATAGGGCACTACAGAATTTGACCCGCTTTCCGAATCTGTTTTTATTTTTAACATAAAGTGTAACACAAAGCAGCTATTTGATATAAACTTTTAAAAAATTTCAAATTTCTGCTAAATGCAATTTTCTCTCCGTCAGCACAGGGTGTTCTTGTCGGTAGCTTCTGGATTCTCGCCAGGTAGGTAAAACCCTCGGAGGAGGATAAATAAAGTTGAATACCATTATTAGGGCTTATTTCGACTTTTGACAAACCAGTGTGTTTATTGTATTTAAAATAGGAAATTTTATATAAATCAAGCAGTAAGTACCTATAATTTTATTAAATTTTTATATGAATAGAAATATTTTCTGTTGATTTTCCATTTTCTTTCTAAATATTTATACTGTTTTTATAATAATACAATTGTTTCAGTATTTGCTTATATAATAATAATTTATTATATAGAAACAGCGTAGAGTTTTGGTCAATCATCCAGTACATTTTTTTTGTATTTCAATCAGAATTATTATTTTCTTTTCTTCTTTACATGAGCTCAGAGTAATAACCAAATATTTTGCAGTATTTGAATATGAAATTTAATTATTTATATTTATTGCTCAGCAACCTACCAATCGTAAGATCAAATACTGCTCAAAGAAACAATGTACAGTCTTGGAACTGGATTGATACTATGAAGACGACTACGGCAAGAAATAAGGACAAGCGAAAAACATCCAAAACCCAGATGAGAATTACTTGGAATATCAGATCACTCAACTCAAGGGACCAAGAAATAACCCAAGAAAGTATTGAAAGAGAAAGAAATAGACATGTGTGCTCTACAGTAAACAAAAAATAAAGGAAAAGGTCAATCAAAATTTGGTGAATACATACTAATCTACAGTGGAGTAGCAAAAGAAAACAGGGCCAAAGGTGTAGCCTTACTAATACACCAAAGGTATCAAAATTACATCAAAGAGTGTCAATACATATCAGAAAGAATAGTAACATCAAAGATAAGAATGGAGAAGGAAAACCTGAACATTATCGGAGTATACGGCCCAGAAAATAATAAGCCTCAAACAACAAGGGAAGTGTTTTACGACCAATTACAACAAGTAGTAGATCAAGTTAAAGAAAAGATGATAATTCACAGCTAATTTGATTATAATAATTAAGGAACCTCATTTTTTGCCATGTTAAGAAATGGGATTTGTATTTTTTGTTAAAAAATTTGCACAAACATTGTACCTTTACAGGACCCTCTGCGAATTTTCAAAAATGTAGTTCAAATGGTGACTAGGAAGAACCTACAAATCCATACCGAACAAGCAATTTCAAACTAATAAAATTTTCTATATCTCCGGATCTACTCAATGGATTTTGATCAATCTTTTTTTAATTTGTATGTAATTTCTACGTACATTAGGAATTAGTAATTTGTTTATATATTAATTAATCAATAAATAGTCTAGTTTGTTTAAACAATTCGTGCAAAACAATTTTCTTCCAAAAATCTATTTTTTTTAATACTAGTATCAATAATCATAGAAACAGTCGCGTTTTTTGCATTAAATTGTCAATAATTAAAAAACAGCTCCAGATTCAAGGCAAGAAACAAGTAGGTTTTTTTCCTAGAGGTCTACAATAACTAAAAAAGCTGTCAGCGACCTGGATTATTGAGTGTCACGAACATGGTCTATTTTTTGCTTATTTTCCCTGGAGTATATATTTGATTAACATTTGTGTAATTTCTTTGTCGCTTCCTTGCTGGTTTTGCACATTACTATGATAGCAATATCTTCGGTAAATGTTGCAATTGTATATTTTCTAGGACAATAATACAACACGTATACAAAAGGTAAAGACACTTCTTTGTGGCAGCCCTGCTGTAATATCTGTCAATTCCATGTATGTTTCTTCCTGTTTAATTCTGAAATATCTTTCCAAGATGCAGGAGTTAATTATTAGAGAGTATTGTTTTGGTAAATGTAGTCTTAGTTTATAGTTATGGCGTCTTTGCCATACTTTATCATATACCTGAGTCACATCCTAAATTATTGATATAAGGTTGAATGCTCGAATAAATAAACTTTAAAAAATGAAGGCAAATTTCGAGCACAAATTTAATAATCAAATCTTGCCCAAGTACTTTCGCTTTCTACAGCATCATCAGGGGCATCTGCGCTTGCTGGATAGCCCAAATTTGACGAAGTAAGTCTAAAATGTTAATCACAAAAAACTTTTATCATCCATTAACTTCGAGTTTTTTATCGAAGTTTATTAATTTTCTTCATTTAAAAAAACTTTTCTTGGCTTATTTCAGATGCCCCTGATGATGCTGTAGAAAGCGAAAGTACTTTTGCAAGATTTGATTATTAAATTTGTGCTCGATATTTGCCTTAATTTTTCAACGTACATCCTAAAATGTCCATCATATTATCCTTCATGATCCATATTTCACATCCATATAAATAGTTATACAGTATATTTCATCATCATCATCATCATCATCAATGGCGCTACAACTCTTCGTAAGTCTTTGCCGCGGTTACTATTGCCTTCCATGTTTGTCGGTCCTGTGCCAGTAATTCCCATTGTCGTACTTCCATTTTCTCTAGATCTAGGAGTATATTTACATATAACAAATTAAATCCTTAGTTGTAAATGCTCCTCATAAATCTCATAAATCTAAACTTTTGTGCTCCGTTGTTTATTGACAATTAGTTGCATAGGGCCGACGTTTACTAACCACAAGCACACAAGTAAATTATCTTATTTCTTTCATTTGACAATAATAATTGTCTGTTAGATTAGCATTGTAAGAAGTAAATTAGTCTCTTACTGAATGATAATAAACAACACATCAAACTTATACTGAAACTATTTCTTGTGTCATGGTATATTTCATTAGATTTTGGTGTAATAAATCACAACCTATCAAATTCAATATCAAAAATCAAAATTGGAAATGATAGCGTAATTAAATTATTCCTTGCTTCAAGAAATTTTAAAAAGAACTGATTTCTATTACTATTCAGTGCAAGGACAGTTATTCTGTTATTTATATCGAATAGAGAATACTGTTAGTTTGCGGTACGGACCCCAAAAAATATTTTATTCAAAAAGATTGATAAATATATGGAACTGTGGGAAAATATGCTACAAAAATTTCAAGATTTTTATTATAATTTTTATTTGAAATGCCTTCTGAAGGAACATTAGACATAATTCTATATTTATATATTTTCATTTTATCAATTTTAATGATCGTGATACTAATTAGATAAGATTTTTATTATAATTTTTATTTGAAACACCTTCTGAAGAAACATTAGACATAATTCTATATTTATATCGTTTCATTCTATCAATTTTAATGATCGTGATACTAATCAAATTTTTATTTTCCGTAAACTTTAATCTACGTTAAACTGCAGACAGCCAATTTTTCCATAAAAAAAATAACAAATAAATTATGTATGTACAGTTGCGGTCACGGAATAGTTTACACCTTACTTTTTATATTGTAATACTGTAAAATTGCAGTGTCGTACGGATTTGATAAATGTCAAAGTCAAAAATTTCAAAACGTCAATGCTTTCGCGAGTGTTCAACAATAAAATAAAAGTATATTAAACTCTTCCAAAATGGTTAGAATACATTTGAATTATGCGCAAAAAGCAAGAGCAATTGCCAAACTCGAAGAAGGTTGGTCACTAAGGCAAGTTGCTGCTGATTTGAACGTGAGTCATATGTGCATATGGAAGATTAAACAAAGATGGGATAATTTTCACTCTATAGCACGGTTGGGCGGTTCAGGAGGGCAGAAGATTTCCACAGATCAACAGGATGAGATGTTAGTAGATTATTTGAGAGAATCTCCTTTTGCCACAGCTCAAAAGGCAAGAGAAGAGGCAGCGTTTCCAGGCAGTATTCGCACTGCACGTCGAAGAATTAAAGCAAGTTGACTGCTAAATTGTGTAGCTGCACGGAAACCTTTTTTAACTGAGGATCACAAGAGGAGACGAGTTGAATTTTGTAATGAATTTATAAACCGCGATGAGAATTTTTGGTCTAGGGTTGTATTTTCCGATGAAAAAGTATTTCAGTCGTATAATACTGGTCGAATAAGAGTTTATAGGCCGAGAAATCATAGGTATGATGAACAGTATACGCATCATTTAAGAAATAGTGGAGGATTCTCTGTCAACGTATGGGGATGGATAAGTGCCGAAGGCCCGGGCGTTTGTTATCATGTAGAGGAGAAGTTAACAAGATTATATTACAAACATATTATTGAGCACACAATGTTGCCATCGGTGATCCAGAGATTCCCCAACAACGACTTTATCTTCCAACATGACAATTGCCCGGTGCATACGAGTAGAATTGTTCGAGAATGGCTAGAAGAAACTGATGTTAATGTTCTTCCGTGGCCTTCCCGTAGTGCAGACTTTAACCCGTCGAAAATGTGTGGGCAGAGTTAACAAAGAAACTAAATGAAAGAAACCTTAGACCACGGAATAGAATTGAATTATGGGAAGCAATTGAGCAGGCATGGAAAGAGCTTGTTAACTATAACATGAGGGGATTGGTGCTATCTATGAACAGAAGACTGCAAAATTGTATTGACAAGAATAGGGCTTCCATCAAATATTAATTATTATTTATCATTGTTTATCGTTATTTAATATAAAATAGATTTAAAATAAAATGCATATTAAAAAAAGACTTCTTTATTTTCGTTATTAAGATCATAATCCATTTTATTCAAAAAACTGTTTTCTATATTTTTCATTTTGTAAAATATTTTGATATTTTAATTTTAATCTACCTATTCTAGCTAGTTCACCACTGGCAACGTCACTTTGACGTAAAAGGTGCGTTTAAACGAAGTAAAAATTTAAAAAATGGGCTCCTAGATACGTGAACCTGTAAACTATTCCGTGACCGCAACTGTACATTTGTTACATTGTAAATTTATGAATAGATTATATTACTTTGATCTGTTATTATATTTACTCAAAACACCACTAAAGAGATTCATGATTTTATTGTAAGCCAAAACCTGTCACTGCAGGGGTTGTCTCGGTGAATAATCGGCTCGAGTAAAATGTAAACGCATTTTTGACCTGGGCTTGAAAGAGATACGAAGTTTAGAATATTACTTCATGACAGATTTGTTTTTGTAAAGAAAGAACTTTTTGAAATAGAGATAGCAAACTGAAATTTACCGTTAGCATTTTCGAGGATAAGCCTTAATATATATACATATTATACTTCTAAGTTTAGTACTTTTGTTTATTATTCTTCTTAACAAATTTTTAGGGTTCCGATATTCTTATATTGCCTTTAATAATAATGGGGACCATGCTAATAATGGGAGGAACTTCTTCGTTACTCTTACCGGAAACTCTTAACCAGCATCTTCCTCAAACGCTTCAAGATGCAGAAACTACTCCATTGGATTGTTTTGCTTTTTGTAATATACCACAAAAATCTGAAAAACATGTATCTGTATTTGAAAGTAAAATGTAATATTACTACTTTTTAAATGTGTTTTATTAAATAAAATGTATTACCAGTGATGCACTTGGTATTTGAGTTAAATAGAAGAATTATACTTTTCCAACACAGAGAGGTGGATTGTAAGAAATTTGGCGTTTTTTAGTTTAACGGTCGTCAAACAGACCGCTTAACTTTAACTTTCGGTCATCTATCGATTTGTAGAAACGAAAGAGTAGATTCTTAAACATGCTAAAACTAAAAATATTAGTATAGACTGGTCTCCAATATGGAATTAAAATTTTATGCCTTTCTTCCCTCCCTTCTTGATTTCTAATAAGCAAAGAAAGTATATTAGTATTATACATCTCAATATTTTAAATATAAGTTTTGACTATTTCTTTAAAATACCTAAGAGAAATACGTATGTGTAAGATTAGAATTAACAGAAATATTTGCACAATTTAGTAGATCTTTCCTTTTTCAAGTTCCTTCTCCTATCGAAGATCAGTAACAATGTTGGCAAGTTCTTTTCTGTTTTGGGTCTTTTTTAGCAAATTGAGCCCATACTAGTCCTAGTCTATGTTTGCCCACAATCTTACCCGGACAGTCCATTACAAGCTGTGGAAAATTGTATCTATTGTTTTCTCATAACATATCCGTGGTATGAAGCTTTCCGCTTTTGTATGATTTTAACGAGCTCATATTCTCTGCTGATTTGGTGGAAAAGTTGCAAGTTGCTGGTGTGACAAATCCACGGTATTTCTTAAAATTCGTATATACATATAACCAAGTTTCAAATGTTTTAAGTCTGTCCAAACTGGCAACTGTTAGAGTTCACGCTTAAACTTATATAATAGTGTAAAATATATATATAGCACTTGCTGTACTTGCACTACAAAAAATTTTATCTTATTTGCACATCGAGGGACCTATCGCACAAATGCTTCACATTTTTAAAAATTTGTTAGGCTCGGATTTTTAAGTCATGATTTAGATTTTCACAAATCCAAGTGGGACACTGGAAGTGTTGTATTCTGGTTTATTACTAATATCTTCGATTTTGCGGTGTTGAGTGTTGGGTCCAATAGATCTCCTCCGTATTATCAAGCAGGCGCTATAAGTCTTCAGGAGGTTCTGCTATTATAATTGTATCATTGGCATATCTTTAATTATTTATTAATTTACTATTCACTTTAATGCCATTTTATAAGTCTTCAAGTGTGTTTTGGAATACAATCTCAGAATATGTTAGATAGTATAGGGCTCAGCACGCAGCCCTGTCTGACTTCACGTTTAATGAGAACAGCTTTGGTTAGTGTGTTTTTAAACTGTATTGTTACTACCTATACTTGGTTCACAATTTGTTGACAGCTCACTACAAGTTTAATCCTAATTAGAGAACTGAAATACAGAGAGGATAGGTAATACGATATAATAGTAAAACCAACCTGAAACTGACTATTTAAGATGTTTTCGACTAACCCACCTTGTATCTGCCGGAATACAATACAGCGGTCAAGCTTATAATCCGATTAGGAACGTATTTTGGCCGACCAGTGTCGTAGAGTATATAATTGAAACATTTATTTGAACTAAATAAATATATTTTTTAAATTGTACTTTTGTTTTAATAAAACTTATAATAAAATAAAATATTTTATTCAAAAATAAAAAGTTTTTTGCCATTTGTAAAAGATACATTTATTTAATTAAGGGGAAAGGCACCAAATGTGTTTTAAATGTATCCATTATTTTCTAATTCGGAGAAAACTATTAAATATTTTTGAAAAATTTAAAAGCAGAATGAAATATTACATTATTACTGAGGGTATTATATATGTGTATACTGATGTATATTACAGCAAGTTCCTGAAAACTTTTACAATGTTTATTTTATTATGTTATGCAGCAGGGGTGAAAATAAAAGAGAGAATATAGTATAATTTTTAATTAAAAATATTGCATGCAAAATAAACTTTTTATTTATTCTCATAAATATTTTATTCTGCCTTTAAATTTTTCCAAAAAGGCTTTTTAGTTTTCTCAGAATTTGAAAAAAAAATGGATACATTTAAAACACATTGAACATTTTGACAGGCGACATTTAATACTTTACGATTACAACTACTATTACTTACCTTATATAATTACGATTAGAAAACTATTCAAATTCAACATATTTGAACAAAATAAATATATTTTTTAAATTGTATTTTGTTTTAATAAAACTTATTTATTTTATTCAAAAATAAAAAGTTTCTTGCCATCTGTAAAAGATAAATTTATATAATTAAAATGAAAGGCGCCAAATGTCACCTGTCAAAATTTTCAATGTGTTATAAATGTATCCATTATTTTCGAATCCGGAGAAAACTAATAAATATTTTTTAAAAATTTAAACGCAGAATAAAAGATTACATTATTACTGAGGGCAGAAAGTCCCTGAAAACTTAAAAATATTGCATGCAAAAGAAACTTTTTATTTATTCTGCCTTTAAATTTTTCCAAAATGCTTCTTAGTTTTCTCAGGATTTAAAAAAAAAATCGATCAACTTCGGAATCCGAGTCGTCTTGAGGGTTAATAATTAGCGGTTGTGTCTCTACGGTCGCATCAATTATGTTATCAAAATCCCACATTTTTTGTTCTTCTTCTATTACATGTCTTACTGCATCTTTCCAGTTTTGTTTTGTAATGTGTTGTAAAGACTCGTATAACAATTCACGTAGAGCTTGTATTTTATATGACCTATTTTTTCTAGCCACATAACTTTTCATTTGTGCCCAAATGAGTTCAATTGGATTTATTTCGCAGTGGTAGGGTGGAAGTCTAAGGACTGTGATGTTTCTCCTTTCCGCCATTTTGTCAACTACGTATTTCTTGAACTTAGATTTGTGTTGCCGGGCAATTTTTAAAAGTTCTGCTTTTACCATTCCATCTTCGTAAGGCAGGTACTTATTCCGCAGTCAGTCAAGAATATCCTGTTTTTTCCACGCAGTCGTTGGAAGTCTTTCTACTTGTCGTGAATGATAAGGTGCATTATCTAATACTATAATTGAATTTGGTGGTATGTGTTCAATCATCTGCACAAAATTCTCTTCGAAAATATCAGCTGTCATCTCCTCGTGTTTGTGCTTTTGGACTAAAATTCCAACAAACCATGCTTAACAAATCCTTTTTCACTGCCAATGTGAGAAATTATTAATCTACTGCCTTTACCAGAAGGTAGGGAGATAAAAGTAGACCAACCTTCCATAAAGGCTTGCCTGGAGCTTAATATATTTTTATTTGACCAAATTTTTTTTAGAGTATGACCTAAGTTTACCCACGATTCATCCTGGTAGAAGATTGGCCTTCCTTCAGCCCGGAATTTTCGTATGGATCTTAGATAATTTCTACTCCAACATATTATCTCCTCCCGGTCAATCAAAAGTGATTTTCGGTCTGATTTCTTCCACCTGAAATTTAATTCTTTTAAAACTTGCCACAATTTAGTTCGTCCGATATGAGGCAAATCCGGATCATCTCTAACTTCTTGTAAAATTTTATTTAGGTTTGGTATTTTTTTTTGAAAAAAAATCCATGAATTTTCCTTCGAATACCATTTTTGGCAAATTCATCAAGTTCAATAGGCTTTTTTTCTCTCATTAAGTGTTCGTTTGTGTTTGGGTTAGCTATACCGTGTTTTTTTTTCTGATAGGAACCTATATTATAGTTGACTCCCCTACGCCAGTCATGTTGGCACAACTTTCGACTATGTTGCGAACAGTGTTTGTGGGATTCTGAGAAACCAGAGCATCGTGAACATTCAGAACAATAGTCTTCTCTCTTGGTGAATAGACAAACTTACTGACTGTACGCAACAGTACCGGTGTAAAACTTGATGATGTTGATGATGAAGCCATCACAAACAATCCAACAAAACGAGCACGAGCGAAAGGTACGTATATGTTCGTAGGTATATGAAATAAAAAATCACTCACGCACTGCATATAATTCGCAAAAGAAATATTCGAGACTCTAATTACTGCCGTAGAAGCGGAAACACCGACGAGCCGTAAATTACATGCGATCAAAAACGTACTAAACAAACAAATTGTTTTCGTTCGTAATAACTTCACCCTTTTAAGTTAGATTCGAATAAAAACTAAACAGACGAGGTACGTGGCCAAATCCGGCATCTATACCCATTATATTATTAAAAATCTGGGGAATTCCATCCTAATTATCTTGTAACCGATAGTACCTTCGGATATAAATACCAGGTTTTCTAGTAAAGTGATTAAACGCGAAGATTAGTATTGAAATATCCAAAGAGATAAGGTATTCTTATTTACAAAATTGTTAATGGTTAAATTATTATTTTTATTAATATAATATAATAACCAACATTAGCCGTGAAAGTTTTAATTGTTTTTTGCTAAATACCACAGGAACGCCTATAATGATACAAATTTTACGACCGTTTGATGATTTTGAGGCATATTTCGTGCTATCAACAATTTGTGAACAGAGAATAGTAAGTGTTCATAATATATAAGTACTGATTAAGTTTTGACGATGTCCAATGGTTGGAGTTTGGGTCTTAAAAATAGCAAAGATTTTCGAACTCATATATATGCCAAAATTTTGAGAAATTTTCATAGGTCTTTTAACAAAGCATCTCAGCAAATCTTTCTCTTATTGTTACGTTGGTGGCCTCTTGCAAGTCGTGGCGTAAAACTGGTTATAACATCAATCTGAAGAATTACCTGATACCCAATCTGATATCTCAAACTTATCGCAAGACACAAACTAAATACTTCAAAACAATTTCCGAACTCTACCTTTGCTTAGTCATTTGGTAATATTCGATTACTCCAGTTGAACTTAAACGGATACTATAACCGTATAAATATACATCTTATAGATATATTATATTATAGATACATATTATGTTTACAAAAAAATTACTTTCGAAACTAAAATTTTCACAGAATCAAAGGCTATAATGAATTATTTAAAAAGAGAAGCATACAAATTGCAAGTGGTGGTGAAAATTAAAGCAAAATTTAATTACTCCATCTAAAATAGGTATATACACTCCTCCTGACCATTATTTAATTAGTGATGAATTAGAATCTCTAATTATTCGACTAGAAACATCTTTTATTATTCTAGGAGATTTTATGGTAACAATTATTCTTGGGGCTCTCAGAAAACGGACACAAGGAGACGAATTCTATCAAGCTGATTTAAATCTATGAACATAATGTATGATGGCAGCAATACTAGATTTATGACTATTGGCAATTGTTCCACCATTAATTTTTCATTATGTAGTCCAACTATTATTCCTTATCTACAATGGACAGTCCTGGATGACTTACCAGTTAGTGACTACTTTTGTGTAAAATTTACGAATTCAATTATAAACGAAAAACATGTCAAACATAAAATATTAAACACAAATGGAAAATAAAAAATCGGACTGGAGCTCCTTCTTAAAAATCGTTGAGAATAACGTATGCAAAATAAATGTTTTGAAGAATATAGCCATAACAAAACTTAACGAACTAATAATAAAACCTGCTGAATCTTCAATAAGGAAAATAAAACATTCAAAAACGTGCCTTGGTGAAATAATGAATATGCCGAAGCAATACATAACAGCAAATCTGCTTTAAAGAGATGTAGGAAGAAAAACCACAGAAAGTATAACTGAATACAAAAAACATATAGCAAAAGCAAGATATATTAACAACAAAAATAAAAAAAAAACATGGAAGAGGTTCATTGGAAGCATAAACAGAAACACAACACTAGTATCAGCATGGAAGAAAATACAAGCTATTTATGGAAACAAAACTTACCATGTCATTAAAGAAATATATTATAAGGGCAAACGCATAAACCAAACTAAAGATATAAGTGAAGCATTGGCAGACTATTATCATAAGCTTTTCATAAAAAGAAATATAATCAGTGATAATAGTGGGGAGTACTACGGAATTAAAAGAGCTAAAAACCTTGACTCCTTTAACAAACCACTGACAAAAGAAAAAATGGAGGAATTCCTCTTATTCCTAAGTTCTTCTGGCCCGATGATATCCCACCTATTTTTCTGAAAAAATCTCCCAGAAACGACAAAACAGACCCTGCTTGACCTTTGTAATCCCATGTGAAACAATACTGATTTTCCATTAATCTGAAGAAAAGCAACAATCATTTCGATCTTTTTTCTTCTTAACGTGCCCCATCCCTAAGGACATTGGCGATCATCGTGGCCCATTTGACTCTATCTGCGCGATTCTGAAAAGTTCTATTGACGTTTTCTCACTTCATTATCTTAGATTCTTAAACCAGGAAGTGCGTCTTCTCACCGGTACTCTTTTTCTTTCACCTTCGCTTGTATGGATCCAATGTAGCTCATTTTTCATTTCTTTATAGTGTCGAGTATTTTTTTTATCTTTTTTCATTCTTCGTAGCGTTTGCGCATTTGTTGTGTGTTGTGCCCAAGATATTTTCCATATTCTTCCATTAACCACATTTCAAAGTTTTAATGAGTCTTTTTTCTGTCGCCTCTGTAATTGTCTAGGCCTCAACTCCATACAACAGGGCAGAGAATACGTAGCATCTCAATACTGTAGTTCTAATTTCAATGTTGAATTTTCCATTGCATAATATTGCTTTCATAGTATTAAAAGCACTTCTAGCTATCTCAATACGCTTTTTTATTTCCGTACTTCGATCCCATTCTTCGTTTAGTTCGCAACCTAAGTACCAATATCTGTGCACCCTGCCTAAAGGTTTTCCTTTAGTATAAACCCTGTCTTTCTCAATCTTGTTCTTACTTACCACCATGATTTTTATTTTATTTGTATTCAGTGCCATTCCATACCTTCCTAGTATTGGATCAACCAGGATCTGTAGTCCTTCTCTGCTGTCCGCAAGGAGTCTTGTGTCATCTGCGTATCTAAGATTATTCAGAAGTGCTGCGTTAATAAATATGCCTTTATTTGTGTCTTCTAATGCCTCTATAAACAATTCTTCTGAATGCATATTAAAAAGTAAAGGGGAAAGCACATACCCATGTCTTACTCTACGATTTATAGGTATTTCTTTCGATTTTTGTTAGTTTACTCGAATTATGGCTTCCTGATATCGGTATAGATTGGCAATTGTTCTCACGTCTTCTTTATCTAATTCTGTGTTCTGCACTATTTTTGCCATTCTTCGGTGTACTTCGTCGAAAGCTTTTTCGAAGTCGACTAGACATATGAATAAGTCGCAATTGACATCTCGACATTTTTTATAGATACGTTCGTGTATCACTCATAAGAACACTTTTAGAATATGGTTCATCAAGCTAATTGTCTTGTGCTCTTCATAGCTTATTGCGTTTGATTTTTTGAATATTGGAATAAATATTGATATTAACCATTCTTTCGTAATCTTTTTTGTATAATAAATGTCAATAAATAATTCTATTAGTGTGCCCATATGATTTTTTGTTAATATTCTTAAGATTTCTGTGGGTACTTCATCTGGTCCCATGGTCTTTTCATTTTTTATACGTTTTAGCGCTTTCTCAATTTTGGCTTTGATGATTGGTGGCATATTTCTTCTCTTGATTTAATGACCTTAATTTTCTCGTCGTCTTCGAATAGCTCTTTTATGTAATTTTGTTTGTCTAACCTTTCTATTTCTTCACACTTTTTTGATAGCCACAGTTTCTTAGCTTCTTTGATTTTCTGTTTGATTATTTTATTAATTTTTTTGTACTGTTGTTCGTTTTTATTCTTGTGTGCCCTTCTTTCCGTCATCAGTTCTTTTATCGCTTGTGTGATTCATTGTTTATTTTTAGATAATGTGTCTTCTTAAAGTTTTTGTTTTATTATATTTCTCAAGATCTCCTCTACTTTCCTCCATTTATCTGTTGCTGTCAATTGCTTTTGCCTTTCTGCTACCTGAACTTTTTTTTGCACTTGTTCTTTGATTTGTTGGTATATACCAGTTTCTTTTAGTTTTCTCAGATTGATTTTCGGTGTTTTGTCAGTTGATTTTAACTTAAGCTTCATGTTTGCTAGAACTAGATTGTGGTCACTTGTTATATGTGCTCATGGGTACGCTTTAGCCGATAATATGGCATTTTGGAATCTTTGATTTATTATTATGTAATCTATTTGGTTTCTTATTTTAATTTCACCATCATCTCTAGGTGCTTTCCATGTACATATTCTTTGATTTGGGAGTTTATACCACGTGTTTTTGATAATTAGTTCGTTATCTTTGCAAAACTGAACTAGTCTTTCACCTCTTTCAATACGTGTTCCCAGTCCGTATTCTCCTACTACTTCTCCATCTCTTCCTTTCCCCAACTTTGAGTTGAAGTTATTAAATATATCATAAAATCAAATTTACTTCTTCTTTTTTAGTTTCGTTTAATGTTTTGTTTAAGTAATTGTAGAAGTTGTTTACTTCTTCCTCTGTGCTATCAGATGTTGGTGCATACAACACAATGATGTTTATGTTGCACGGTATAGCGTTTAAAAATCCACTAGGAAACTGTGGGAAATGGAAACTGTGGGTAAACTCCAGTTTACCCACATTAATTTAAAAAAAAAAAACCAATTTTTTCAATGCTTCCGATATAGCCATATAATTAATTCACATTACAGACGACAACATTGATGGTTGATACTGTTACATTATTATAATTTTAATTTTTCAATTTTAAATAATGCTGACATCTGTCATTTTTAGACAACTGCCGCAAGTTACACTAACTGCTCTGACACAACATCCGTTCTAACATGTCAACAATGTCATTTTGATCAGTTGTTATCAACAGGTTCTCGAAGACACTTCGTCTCAGGACCATTTTACATATGTAGGGTCATACGTCGCCATGTTACCAATTCCAACGGTAACTTAAACATCATAATTTGTAACCACATATAATGTAAAGCAACTGTAAATTAATATCATTTAAAGGGTTTTGACCCATATATTTTGGTGGCTCATAGCATGTATGCCTCGTAAGTATTAACCACAATGTTCTTTAACCTTAGTCAACATTTAAAATTCAATGTTCTTTTTAATTAAAGTGGTTATTTACTTTCAGGTTTACACTGATGATGGATTTAACAATCCGAAAACGTTTTGTAACATATTTGTGATAGCCCGTTTGGGCATTTTATTATATATCTTTTATAAAGGATTTGAGATAAATTTTTTGTATAGCGTTTAATTTCAATAGTGTTGTCCGTTGTCGGTATAAACCATTTGACTGATCATTTGCATACTCAAATTTAAAAAATCTTTACTTTTACCTGAATGTTACAGGTCAATCTCTCTAACCTACTCTATGTGCAAACTAACAAATAAAGGCTAATATGGTTTTTCAAAACTCACAAATTATTGATTCTCGAACAATCAGTTGCAATTTATTTTGACACTAATAAAGCATTTGATTCTACGTGCCATTAAATCATCCTAAAAGAACTACATCAATGAGGATTGAAAGAAAATATAATAAATTTTATACGCAATTTTTTATCTCGAACAAAATTCCAGGTTTCTCATTTCCGGTACAATATCTTTAACATGTAACAATTAAATGGCACCCCACAACGGTCCATTCTGAGTCCAACGTAATTTTTAATCGCTATGAACGACGTCTTAAAATACTAAAAAAAACCATTTGTAGCTAGACTTGACATAGATGACATTGTCGTGAACATCCTTTGAACGTTGATCTATAATGTCTGGATTTAATTTTTGACAAAAAAACAAACTGCATATTATTTTCAAATAGAAACATAACAGAACTGCAACTACTACTAATATTTCTATACAATCAGTACACCTTACATAAAAATTTTCTAGGTATTATATTCGACGAACGTCTATCGTGGAAAAATCATATCGAAAGTCTAACCCTTTCATGCTAAAACGGCTTAAATTTATTAAGATTCTGAGCAAATAAGTCGTGGGGATATGATGGTCTGATGCTAATAAAAATATACAGAAACCTCATTCGTTCGAATCTTTATTACGGATATGTTACATATACATCTGCTCGCCGTTCGATATTAAAATGTCTAGATAGTAGACATAACACCACATTAAAAATAATTCTAGGAGTTTATAGAACAACGCCTGTAGAAAGCCTATACTATAAATTGGGCAAACCATCAATTTTTCCATTTTTGGAATTTCCATCAATTTCCATCAATTTCTGCTCCCGAAAACACTTTTTGAAATCGTTTTAAACTGATTAACTTTTTAAAACAGCACCACCATACCACCTTGCTATATTTTGGACTATCTTACAATAAAGTCGTCTCAGGAACGCATCTCAACAATATTAGCAATATCGTTTTATAGTCGTTTACTTTAAAATGCATAATATAAATAAATCAGATAAAATTAAATTATTACAAGAATTTTTCACCAAGTAACACATTTAATAAAATGCGTTAGGCCTTCACGGCCATCGTCTAACTTGTTAAACTGTTGTTTTCTGAGATTAGTTCTCGACGTTTCGCCAAGACTAGGGGTTTGCACCTTCTGGAGATGTTACTGCTTCGCTTGTAAGCTGAAACTGAAGCTGAAGCTAAAATGTTGCACTACGGAGGCTATATTTATATTTTATAATAGCCTCCATTTCACTAGATTCGGCGTAATGTCGTCGTTTGTAGCTTTTCTTTTTTCGTTATTTGCGGGAAGAGTGTTTGTGGGTTTTAATATTGGTATTCATGTTTTGGTAATTTGTAGTCCTTCTTCTATCCGATTAAAATTATTTGGATGTTTATATTTTTCCACCGCTTCCCGATATAACGGTGGGTAGTACTGTATATTTTATTTAGCATCTGAGTTTCTTCAAACAGTATCTGATATTCTCCGATTTTCAAAGCGTGTTCGGCAACGGCAGATTTGTCGATATGTCCTAAACGACAATGGTTTTTATGTTCGTTTATACTTGTATTTGTGAGTCTTTAAGTGGTTCCCACATATACCATTCCACATGTGCCTAGAATTCGGTATACTTCAGCCGTTCCTAACGCGTCTCGTTTGTCCTTCGCCGATCTTAAACAGATATCATTTTCTTTGTTGGCCTGAAATTGGTCTTTACATTGGCTTTTTTAAGTATTTGCCCAATTTTGTCTGTTACCTCTGATATATACAGCAAAAACGCTTTGCCAATACATGCTGTCTCTTCGTCCTTTCTTCTAGAAACGCTGTAAATTGCTTTCTGTGTTTCTCTTCTACCTCTCCGTTTCGTTCACAAATTCCCTTTGACCTCTCCGCCAAAGTTTTGATGATACCTAGTTTTTGGCCTGGATGATGATTTGAGTTCCTCTTTAGGTATCTGTCCATGTGTGTAGGTTTTCGATACACTTTATGTCCTAAGTAACCTTCCTTTCGATTTACTAATACATCTAGGAACCGTAGTTGCTGATCTTTCCATGTTTCTATCGTAAATTAAATATTTGGATGTGGTGTGTTTATATATAACAGGAAGTGGCTTTATTATATAAAATTTGTTTAATTTATTAGTGCAAATTTATACAAATAACAGTGCAGGACTTATAATGGGTAATCCTCTAAGCCCATTGCTGTCAGATATTTTTATGGATCATCTAGAGACAAAGATTTCAAAACATCCCGTATTCAAACAGTTTTTATATTGGTGGAGATACGTAGACGACGTACTGGTATGTTTCACAGGAACTAGAGGCAACTCGACCAATTTTTATCATATATTAATTCACTTCATAGTCATATTGAATTTACAATAGAAACATAACAAAATCAATCCATAAATTTTTTAGATTTCAAAATTAGCAGACTTCAAAACAAACATGACTTCTCCATATTTCATAAACCTACCCATACTGACACGACTATACACAATTCGTCATCCCATCCAACACAACATAAACTGGCAGCTTATCATAGTATGTTACATAGATTAACAGAAATTCCGATGTCAAAATAGAACTTTGAGACAGAATTAAATATAATTAAGCATATAGCAGTAAACAACGGATACAACGAACAAACAATTAATAAAATGTTAGATCAAAAACTACACAAAAAGCCCTGAAATTAGTATTTCCACCACCAGAGAAAAAAATCAGTACCTTCTGCTCGATTACATATACAGGCAAAATGACAACAAAAATTGCCAAACACATAAAAAAGAAAGGAATAACACCAGCTTTCCGAACAAATAACAACCTAGGCAAATATATTAAAAATAACAAGAGCCAAAATAAAAAAACACTTAAATAGTGGTGTGTACAAACTTCAATGTGGCGACTGCCCAAAAACTTACATCGGTCAAACTGGTAGAAACTTTGATAAACGAATAGCAGAACATAAAAGGGCTTTCAAGAATAGAAAAACAGATTCGACATACGCACTTCAGATCATAATCATTCTTTTAATGACAAATTTAAAATTCTTTACATTCAAAATAAAGGCCTTAAGCTATCTTTGTTAGAATCTATGGAAATCAACAAATTAAAAAACACAGATATAATTCTGAATGACCAACTTGAGACAAACAGTTCTCCCCTCCTCAACCTATTTCATTAGAGACTATAAATTTGTAAACCCAAGACAAAATAGATCACTTGAGAAAAGCAATCAGCCGAAACAGCTGTAGTGATAATATTTAAAATCAATTTTGTGGAAGTTTGAAAACAAAGTTTTCAGTGTTTTATTGTTACATAAAATGAATTTCCATCAAGTAACGGTCGAATCCATCAATAATTTATTAGTGTTTGTGTTTTAAGAACGATTTCCGAAGTGGAAATTAAAACGCCAATAAACTTATTTTAACCTTCAATTGTGGCTTATTATAAATGGTCAACCGTCAAAACTGTTATTTAAAACATGCAAACATGTCTTCCTTTTGGTCTGTTTATTAGGTTGTCTTAGGTTTATCAGGTTTGTTCTCTTCCTAACTGCTGTGTCTTCTTCTTTTCTTTGTATGTTTTTAAACCAACTCAGTCTTTGTGGAATAATAAATGTCTTCCTCTTCGGTTATACTTATTTGTCTTATTTCATACTTCATTAGTCTTTTAAATTCTCCTTGTTCGGGCTTTATTGGGCTGTTTATTCTTTTAATTTTGATTTTAATAATTCTTACTATTTCTTTATCTTTTTTCGTATGACGCATTTTTCTGCTCCGTATGCTATCACCGGTCTAATTGCTGCTCTATATATTTCTGTCTTTGTTTTTTTTTTGCTGTTTTTTATCTTGAAGTAGTGGGTGATATTTCCAAAACATCCCGTTCTTCTCTTGCCTTGTGTACGTGTTAGTGTCATGCGTTGGATGTATGATTTGGGATGGTTGATGCTTTCAAATAGAGCCATGATGCGTTATCATGGCTCTATTTGGTCTATCTAGTTCTTCAGTTTCCATATTCGACCATTTTAAAACGTCAAATCAGTATGTAGAAAGTGGTATTGCGTATGTGTGTATTGCTTTTACTATGTGCTTGGAATTAACTTTGCTTTTGAGTATTATTATCCCAGATTTAGCCATACGGCTCCCACTCCCTCTAATGGGAAAATTCACTCATCCCAGATACCTACGGTATTAAAAGGATTGAGCACTGGTGGGACTCTTTCCGTATTATCGTGCCCTAGGTGACTTGGTATGTTGGAGTATCTTCCAAAAATTTTCGTACACATCTGGACGTCGCGAGGAGTACAGCTTTCTGCATGGCCTTATAAAGATGTTCATTTAGACCCAGCTATTATTATAATTATTATTATTATATAATGCTATCGAGCCAAAGCAGAACTTATATTACCCAAATTACAAACTATTTGTCTGTACTAAACTAAATAATATAATATAAATCAAATTTTCTCACAAAGTATAAATAAAAATACTACTCAAACTTATTAGTACTTACAAAATGTTCTTACAATAATAGCAAATTACAAATATTACAAAGAATACGCAATATTACAAAAATTTATTCTAATGGAGAGAAATTGTACCAAATATATCCTTAACATTTTAATAATTTTCAAAAGAAAAAAAAATACAAACAATATAGTAAACATAAGAGAAGGTATATTATTCTGTTCGTTTTTATAAGGAGGAATTAAATGGCTAATAATTGTCGACTACAGGAAGGTGAACGAGAAAACCATCGATGATCTATATCAAACTCTAAATATAACAGACATTCTGGACAAACTAGGATTATGCCAATATTTTTCCACCCCAGATGTAGCCAGCGAATTCCCTCAAATCGAAATAGAGAAAGAAGATATCTAGAAAACTGCATTTAACGTTGAAATTGGCCACTATAAATACCTAAGAATGCCATTCGGACTCAAAAATGCACCCTCAACGTTCCAGAGAGTAATAGGGAACGTACTGAAAGGACTTACAGGAGAAATATATCTAGTCTACATGGACAACATTATTGTATTTTTAACCTTTTTTTAAGAACATGGTAAATCTTAAGAAGATTTTTGAGAAATTAAGAGAAATAAGACTTAAAATACAAGTTGACAATTGTGAATTCCATAAGAATAATATGATATAATGCTTATACTAAGCATTATGTTATGCAATACGTTATGCAAGCAACACTATTGTTTATACATACTAAAATAATTAACTAAAAACGCCTAAAAAGATTTTTACAAACCAACTACGTTTTTTATAGATATACTACTTGAAGAAGGAATAGTACAGTATCTACTATTCTGTAATTTTTAGCATGCCAGATAAAATTCATTTAAACCGATAACATTCTTATTAAATCTTGTAATCTGCCAAAGTGTTATACAAAATACTTTATATAGCAACCTTGATAGTACGACCATTCGCTAAAGTAATGCAATCTATCGATAAATATTACCCACGTTTGAGATGGATTCAACTCTCTACGATACAATTTGATGGCGGCAGTTCAAGATATAATTCTTATTTAACGAGATTTTTTTATGTTTAATTTGTTGAATATAAATATTCAACGTTTTACTGCAAATATTTTCCACTTTTACAGTTTTATATATTATGTTGTTATTGAAATTTTTTCCGGTTTCTTACAGGTAGCTTTATTATGAGCAGGAACATATACTTTCCCATTGTGACAAAACTGTACATTCAAAAATTAAAAAAACATCATTTTAAAAGTATTTGTTAGTGTTATATCTTTATGCTGTAAAAAAATTAACAAAATTTTATGTCTGGTTGTCCTGTTTTATAATTTTTTTAGTTTTTTAGAGTTTTTTCGAAAACGAAAACATGAAGTTTGCTCAAACTTTGTCAAAATACTTTTAGTTGTCACATATACCTTCTCAATTTTTTTCAAATTTTTTTAAAGTGTAGTTTGTCTTTTGGTGGTGCAGATCAACCTTAAGCTTAGCAAGTAAAATATAATGTATCTAAACTTATACTTTGTACTATCATTGGATTTTTTTTACCCCGCTAATGACCTTTGTAATTATGTCAGTTATTTTCTAAATACAAAAAAAAAGATTTCAGCTTTTGAGATAAAAATTTTCTTGGATATTTTAATGTTACATTTTGTAACATAACTTACCACACTATTTCCGCTTTAAGGTTGCTGTTTATATTTCTCTACATAGTAAACATCACTCACTTAATGTAAGTGTCGCGTCAGGTTGTTTGTTTAGTTTCACCGTTTCACGTGTATGTTTGCTAAGACTATGTACGGTTCAACTCCGCCAGTTAATACATTTGTAACATATGAAAATTTAAATATTTATTATAGAATGTAGATCTAATTAAATTTTATATACATTTCACAGGGGTTAACTTGTAGAAAATTACTGAGAAACGTTGGTTTTTGTAGGGAAAGCAATTAAAACGCATATCACTTTTTATACAGATCACCCCAAAAATGAAACGTATTTACTCTGATGCTTGAGACTTCGAATAAGAAAAACATTTGGGATGGTAACTTATTTACGAGCAGGAAGGGTATTTCAATGGTAGAACACTGTTAACAAATAAAAAGCAGGTTCAAAAATAAGCTTTTATGGAATCTATTAACATATTGGAAATAAAAATTTATTTAAAAATTTCTTTATAAAAGGTTTAACATGAAAAACCCTATCGAGGCTACATAACAGAACTTTTTCGGAATTAATATTCCATCATCAGTGCTATTTCGATCTACATGTTTAAAGCTACTAATTATATGGGTAAAAACCCTTCAAATGTTGTTAAATTAACTTTAAGTTATATTTTTCAAGTTTATAACTTATGATGTTTAAGTTACAATAGAAATAGATAACATGGCAATGTAAGAATCCACTGGAGGTTGCTAATCCTAAGACAAAGTTTCTACGAGGACTTGTTGATAGCAACAAGACTATGAGATATCTACTTTACATCGAGCACTTTGCGCAGTAGACAAAATAACGCCGCTTAAACTAAGTGAACAAGAACTGCGCATAAACCACCTGACTAAGTAAGAAAAAAATGCGCACCTGGATGAGTAAACCTCTGCATGAGTGACATCTCAAGGAGATTAGCCAAAATATGTCGAAAATACAGCGTAGAACTATTGGTTTTCACCAGAAAAGTTATTTGCCTAAACTGAGGGTTTTCTACTTGCCATTCAGGATTAGGTTATTCCAACTAAAAATTACCTTAACTACATTGTTAAAGATCCTTAAGTCCAAAATCACAAATGCCGATATGGATTCCAAGACCAAGAAGCTATCCAACATCTTATCGGTGGCTCCCAGGTGTTTGTCGGTACTGATTATAAAGAACGCCAACGAACTTCTCTTCTCGAGATTTCTCCAAACCAACGATCTTCCTTACTATTGTTACATAAAATATGAGTCATATTAAAAACCTGTAAACATGTTGTTTATTCACTAATATGTTCTAGATTTTACGACCCTTCGACTAGCTGGCAGAAATTCCAAGTAATAAAAACCGGTCCATCCGAACTTAACGAAAATAGGTTGAATGAAAACCATCCCGTAACCTTCCAGTATTTTCGCCAAGGGTCGACATCCTTCGAGACATTCTAGTCTAACAGCTGTATGGGTATATAACGGGACCTTTAGATAGAAAACAGGCAGTCAGAAGATAAATTCGCGACAAGTATTTAAATGTAAGGCTCGTAGAAATAAATTATGTGTAAGATAAATTAGTATGAATAAACTTTAAATTAAGTTGTAAGTGTTATAAATATAGAACCTTTGATAAATAATAAAAATAATAAAATAAAATTAATAGAGACTTTTAAAGTTGGCCTTCTAAGAAAATATATAAAAAGAGATGGAAAAGAAGCTAGAGGAAACAGGGACAGCAGAGAGAGGAAACAATCCAATTACAGCAGAGACAAAAGAAGACAAGACGAAATGTAGGTTGGTAACACGCCCGAAATTTGAAGGAAGCGGAGGTTCTGTTTATGTCAAAGTCCCAACTTTCAACGGAAAATCGTCATGGAACAAATATATGAAACAGTTCGAATCAGCTGCAAGAGCGAATGGATGGTCTGAAAAAGAAAAGGCTGTAAACCTGACTATCGCTCTTCGACGAGGTGCCTTAAATGTGCTCCAGACGACCAGAGGAGACGCATGATTTCGAACAGCTTAAGAAGAGGTTAAATATGCGATATGGCCTAGAACACTTGGAGCATGTATATCAGTCGCAGCTTAAAAATCGAAGACAAAAGAAAGATGAGGCTCTTCAAGAATATAAGGTAGATATTGCCAGATTAGTACGATATGCTTATCCAACAGTTCCCGAAGACATGATGGAAAAGTTGGCCGTTCAAACGTTTATTGATGGTCTTCGTGTTCGTGAAATGCAGAGAACACTACGATTAGCTCGTCACAAGACGCTGGTTGATTTTCGTATTCGAAATGGTTGATTTCGTCGTATTCGAGGGCGGCGGAAAAATTTCCGCCGCCCTCGAATACGAGTCAGCTACGCAGGCCTCTGGTGGATATAGGAAAGTTAGGACTGTAAAAGAGGAAGCAGATGAAGATAAACTTGACCAGCTCGGTAATATGATGAAAAGCATGACATACACGAAAACGAAGACCATAAGATGCTGGAATTGTGGCGAAATAGGACACGTACGAAGTTCCTGTAAGCATCCTAGGTACGATGCAAATTAAGAAACTATCCATCAGGAAAACTAGAACGAGTCGGCCTTAGGGGGCAGCTTCGACCCAGAACTTTTCCAAAGACCCTCTCATAATAATAGCTTCTTTGAAATGTCGTGAAGATAGTGTATATGTAGATGGAGAAATAAATGGTAAAAAGCATACGTTGTTGGTTTATACCGGAGCGACCAGAACCAATATACGCCCGACAGTTAAAAACAACCGTAAGAAACTGTTACCAACAAATTTGCGACTTCGGACCGCTACGGGTAAAAATACCAACATTCATGGAGAAATCCAGAAATCCAATTGGATTTTAAGAATAAAATAATCAAAGTTGGTAACGATGAGGTATATCTTCATCCACATGATGACCTATGCAAGCAGCCGTTAAAGAAGATACAGTCGTGCCTGCGAGAAGTTAAACAATTATAGTAGCGCGGCTACAGGGAACTGTAGACGAAGGAACACCTGTTATGATGGAGCATTGGAGGAAAAAATTCCTGTGAGACTTATCAATGTCAATGACTACCCAGTGACTATCAAGAAAAAGACAAAAGTAGGAACTTGTGTACCTGTGACATCCATAATCAGTCAGACGACAACATCTGATAATTCCGACTATAAATTCGACCAAATGGTTGCAGTTGCAGAATAGTCTCTGAATTAGATTGAGAAAAGAAAATTAAGAGAATTTCTTGGGCAGTATCGTGATATTTTCGTACCGAAAGAAGGAAAGACGAGAAGAACTACCGTTGTTAAGCATAAAATTGATACTGGTAATGGTAAGCCAATTCATCAAACAGCTCGACGATTACCACAGGCGAAGAGAGAGGAAGCCGAAACGATTGTTCAGAAAATGAAGAAAGACTTGGTGATGGAACTTTCTATGAGCCCATGGGTCTCTCCGGTGGTCATGTTTAAGAAGGAAGACAAAATGACGAGGTTCTGTGTGGATTACCGTTTGCTGAACAACGTTACCAAGAAGGATAGTTATCCTCTGCTTTGGATCGACGACACATTCGACACATTGGCTGGAAGTAAATTGTTTTCTACTTTGGATTTGAAGTCTGGATATTGGCAGGTAGAAATGGACCCAGTAGATAAAGATAAGACAGCCTTCACCACAGGATCTGGACTGTGACAATTCAACGTTATGCCATTTGGACTTTGTCCTGCTCCTGCGACATTCGAGAGACTCATGGAAAATATATTAAGAGGCTTATCTTGAAAAACATGCCTAGTTTATTTAGATGACATAATCCTCTTGGGGGAGACATTTGAAGTTCATCTGAGGAATTTAGTAAACGTTTTTAATCGACTTAAAGCTGCCCAATTGATGTTAAACCCCAAGAAGTGCCAGCTATTTCAAGATAAAGTCAATTATCTGGGTTATATAGTCAGTAAAGGAGTGGCCGTGGATAAAGGAAAAATCTATTCCATTACGGAATGGCCAGAACCAACTGACAAACATTAAGTGAGAAGTTTTCTTGGACTATGTACTTACTACCGGAGGTTTATTAAGAAGTTTGTAGATATCGCTAAGCCATTAACGTGACTCACAGAGGAAGCAAGAGATTACCGCTGGGATACAGATTGCCAAAACGCTCGTATAAATAAATTATGTGTAAGATAAATTAGTATGAATAAACTTGAAATTAAGTTGTAAGTTTTATAAATATAGAACCTTTGATAAATAATAAAAACAATAAATTAATATTAATAGACTTAACACTATCAATACGTCCCTGATATACTTGAAAATAACAACTACAAGCTATACTGGGACCGCACTGTGCTCACAGACCAACCATTGGCACATAATAGATCGGATTTCATTCTTGTTAATAAATTTACTAGTCAAACAACACTTATTAACGTGGCAATATCTAACACCAATAATTTGCTTATTAAATGCGACGAACAAATTGCCAAGTACAGAGATTTATAAATACAATTCAGAAAATAATGAAGAGTGGAAAGTATCCAGATAGTACCCATTATTTTGTGTACTCTTCCTCCTCAGTCCTAATCCCTTTTGGGATGTGGTGACACCATCAGGCCTTTGCAGTTTTTTTACGATTTCCCTCGATCCTTCTCTGTCCTGGGCTAGATGTTCGGCTTCATGTAACCCTTGGTTAATCAATATTTTTGTTTGATCTACCCAACAGCTTGGAGATTTTCCCCTAGGTCTCTTTCCTTCAACTCTACCCTTGACTATCAGTTTTTCCATCGTACCTGTTCTTTTAGCAATGTGTCCAGAATACTGCAAATATCTCTGTTGTATTTGTTTAAGCAATCTATCCTTTACTTTTAGTTGTTCTAATATCGATACGTTAGTGCTATGATCAATCCAGGATATTCTCAACATGCTGTGGTATACCTACATTTCAAAAGTCCAGTTTATTTTTATCCGCTTTCTTTAAGGTTCACGTTTCGGATGCATATGTGGCTATGGGAAAAATGAGCGCCCTTACCAGCCTTAGTTTTGTGTGTGTTGTTATGCTAGAATTTTTCCAAATTGCTACCAGTTTCATCATAGCTGTTCTAGCAATACTCAACCTTCTACGTATTTCTCTGTCACACCGTCCGTCATTTGTTATTGGGGACCCTAGGTATATCAAAGTATTTACTACTTGAAAGCCTCCAATTTCTTTAGTGTGTTGAAGATTATTCCGAGCTCTGTCTACTATCATGATCTTTGTCTTACCCCTATTTAGCTTTGGTCCACATGTTTTGCTTTTTTCCTCCAAATATCTCATTATGACTTCCATTTCTTCTTGATTTGCCGCAAGTATTGAAGTGTCATGAGTCTAGTACCTTTCGCATAATGTGTTCGCTGTAGATATTAAACAAAGTTGGCGAGATTATGCATCCCTGATTGACACCTGCCTCTGTTCTGAAACACTCGAAATGGGTGTTGTTTATTTTTACTGTTCACTTATTATTTTCATATAGACTTCTAATTAGTTGAATTAAGTGGTGGGGTGTTCCCATTTCCGCTAGTATGGACCATAGCTGCTACCATTTAACTTTATCAAAGGCCTTTGTGAAATCCACAAAGCAGATAACCACAGGAGTATTGAATTCACGAGTTTTTTTCAATTAGCTGGCTGACATTAAGTATGTGCCTTATCCTGGAACAAATCCTGCTTGTTTTTCTGATGTCTGAGGCAATAGAAAACGTTTTAATTTTTCATGTATTACATGTAGTAGAACCTTGCTTGCATGTGATATTAGGGTTACCGTTCTGTAGATGCAGCACTCTAGCGGAGTTCCTTTGTTGAATATAGAGATGAAAGTGGATGTTGTCCAGTTGTTGGGCCACTCTTCGGTTTTCCAAATCTTTTTGCAGATCATATGCATAACATTTACTCCAACATCTCCAGTATCTTTTAAAACTTCTGCGTTGATCTCGTCTGCACCAGGAGATTTTCTAATTTTCAACTTATTGATTGCTTTTTCTACCTCTGACTTTAGAATGTTTTGTTCTCTCTCTGCAGTACTCATCGTGATTTGCATTCTGGGATCATCTGCATATAGACTTTGACAATATTTTCTCCATACTTCCGCAATCCCTTTCTCGTCATTTATTATATCTTGGTTTTTTGGGTTTGATCCATCATTGTTTGTGTGATTGGTTTAAATGCCCTGGATAGATATCGGACTTTGTTATATAGCTCATGGGATTCATACCGGTTTGCATGTCTCTCTAGTTCTTTGCATTCTTGATTTATATGTTTATTTTTATCATCCCTACATTCTCCTTTAATTTCTCTATTTAAGCTTGCTAATTCGTTTTTGTTGTTGTCGTTTTGATATATGAGAGATTTAATTCTCCTTCGCTGTTTAAGAAGTTGCAGCGTTCTGTCTGTCATCGATTATGTGTACTACTGGTGTTATTTCCAAAAACCTGGGTCTAAATGAACATCTTTATAAGGCCATGCAGAAAGCTGTACTCTACGCGACATCTAGATATGTACGAAATTTTTTGGGAGATACTCCAGCATATCAACTTAACCAGGGCTCGATAACGCGTAAATAGTCCTACCAGAGCTCAATCCTTTTGATACCGTAGATATCTGGGAAGAGTGAACTTTGATGAATTTTTTGAACTTGATTTGGACGATAATAGTTGTTAGTTTAGAATGGTGTCAATTTATTTCATTATTAGTGTTTTTACCATACTTATAGTTTCTTCATATAGTCTGTGGTTTCTATTTCTTCTTCTTAGAGTGCTGTCTTACTATGGAAGTTGGCAATCATAATGGCTATTTTTATTTCAGAACTTGCTGCTCTAAACAAATCAATCGATCTGCATTGATACCAATCACGTAGATTCTTTAACCATGAGTTCTGCCTTCGGCCAACAGATCTTTCTTGAATAGTTCCCTGTATTATGAGTCTCAAAATTTCATATTTTGGTCCCCTCATCACGTGGCCTAGATATTCCAGTTTTCTGGTTTGTATAGTGGTGATTAGTTCTGTTTCTTTACCAACCCTCTCCAGTAATTTTTTATTTGTTATTCTATCAATCCATGATATTTTTAATACTCTGCGGTATAACCGGAGTTCGAAAGCCTCGATTCTTTTCAAATTACATTTTTTTTATTGTCCAAGTCTCAGCTCCATATAATAATATTGAAAACACATAACAGCGAATGGTACGTAGTCTGATCTCCAAATTTAGATTTTTGCACGTTAGGAGTGGCTTTATTCGTATAAATGTTGATCTGGCAATCTCCATTCCCCTGTTTATTTCTACAGTATAATTATTGGTTTCATTGATCAAAGTTCCCAAGTACTGATATTTTTTATTGTTCTATCACGTTACCATTGATTGTCAATAAGTGATGTATATTTTGTGGTCTTTTTGTAATTAGCATGCACTTCGTTTTTTTAGCGTTTATAGCAATTCCCATCTCAGCACTATTCATACTCAAGCTTTCAATAAGATGTTGTAGATCCTCTGTACTCGCTGCTATGATCACAGTGTCGTCTGCATATCGCAAATTATTAAATAATTTTCCGTTAACGATGATTCCCGATTCGATATTATTTAGCGTGTTTTAGAAAATTTCTTCAGAATATAAGTTAAACAAAAGTGGCAATAAAACACATCCCTTCTCAACAGTGATCCCAACTTCTCTACAGATCTTAATTGTTTCTAAGTGTTGCCCATCAATTTGAACTATGGCTCCTTGGTTCCAATATAATTTTTGCGTTATATTTATGATTTTACTGTCAATGCGCTTGTTGGTAAGTATTGATATTAGTTTTTTATGTCTTACTTTATCGAAAGCTTTTTCGTAGTCAACGAAGAACAAGTGTAGATCAACGTTTACATGCCGACAAAGCTGAATTAATATGTTGATGGCAAATAGTCCTTCTCGAGTACCCATTCCATTTCGGAACCCAAACTGCGTCTCGCTAATAGCCTCCTTTAGCATTTCGTATATTCTCTTATGTATTACTTTCAGCAGTATTTTTAAAGTATGACTCATAAGTCTCAGTGTTCGATAATCAGAGCACTCTTTTGCTGTTTGTTTTTTAGGGATGGTTATAGATGCTGACTTCAGCTACTCTTGTAGTATTATACCCGTATAGTACACTGTGTTGAATAAATCTGCCAATAGTTCCTAGTTATCCTCTTCCACTAGTTTTAACAGTTTTACTGATATTTCATCTAATCCTTATGGTTTCTATTTGGATCACATTTATACTTTGTATTTCGGGAACATTCTTGATACTAGCGAGATTAGCAAAGGTGATGCTAGGTTGTATAAGTTGTGCAGAGACTAAGTAAGTGGCTTGTAAGGTTTGCTTGGGAAATTTTATCTTTTGTAGTTCTTTGAAGACACTATAATCTTGATAGTTTGCAGGGTGGTTTCTTTCACAAAGGACACATTTGACATATCGATGGTGCGCAGGCAAAATGTCCTATCTCGCATGTTGTCGATTTTTATATTTTTTGTCGAAACAATCTTAAATGTGACTATTTATCACTCCATTGAGGAATATTTGCGAAAATCGACAACATTGTCTCGGTACCTGCGTATTTCAATTTGGCCTATTGAAAACAGACACCATTTGGAATGCTAAATGTCCTATCTAACGTCCATTCTAATTTGGGTGAAGTGGCTGTGCACATTGTGCTAATTATTTTGATATAATAACTGTAAATAGTGACCTGTTTTACCAGAAAAAGGTATGTATTGATTCTTAAGTTATGTGGGCATTGTATTATTTATATGGAATTGGATAAAAATCTTATTTTATTTAAAAATAACAATGAATTTAATACTTATGTAGATAGGACAATTTGTCAGAAAATAAATTGTTCTAGTAGGAGTCTGTTAAACGTATCAAATGTAGTTAGGACAATTTGTTTTTGTGCATATTATAAATTGAAATCCTTTTTATACATAAATTAGGAGTAACTGCTATTATTTGTATAACAAAGTGATCCAGAGGAATCATGAACCGAGAAAAGAAGTTAGTGAATATGTGTAAAATACAAGATTCGATGGAAACCTGCAATAAGTCAATGAACGCACTTTACACTGAGGTATTATTTTTTAGATGGTATAATGAAAGTGTTTTTAAGTTAATAATTGTTTTATAATAATAAATGTTGTTGTTTAATAATAAATGTTTTAGGTAAGTACGATTGCTAAGGTTACCGATATGCTCACTGTATCTTTGATGCAGATTCCGATGGCACCCTACAATACATTGAACCAACCCTCCCCTCAGGTAACATTTTTAATTGTTACTAAAGCTAAACTATATTTGGAACTCATATTTCATACAATTTCTGATGTTTTTAAATTGTATCTTAGTAAATGCGAAGCTGAAAAAGTCCCGTCTATTGGCAAAAAGAAGTTTTCAGAAATAATTAGTCAACACAATATTTCAGTTTTTCCCAATAAGAAGGACCAGTGTAACACGTGTTGTAGCTACCGAACTGGAAACATAACAGAAGAGGGATGGCAAGCTCATCAAAAACGTAAACAGGACTCAGAGATGAAATGGAAAAAGACAAACGTGAAGCTCAGTTAGAAAATCAGTTCACACTACAATTAGATTTCGAGGCCGTAAAATTAGCTCCCTCTCTACACGCAAACGCGTTTTATTATAAGACCAAGCTTGCCTGCCATAACTTGACAGTTTGGCTACAAAACATGTTAGTTACTATTGATTTTCTGAAGATCAGAATAATCAGCTTGTTGATCAACATTTACTTCTTGTTTACTAGATTTTCTTTCAAGATATTGTGTAACAGAGAATAAAAGACCTATAACAATTTTTTCGGATGGATACACTGCTCAGAATCGGAATGCAGCTATGGCCAATGTCCTTTTAAATTCCAGTATGTTACATAATATATAACAATACATCAGAAATTTTTAGAAGTTTGGTATACACAGATGGAGGTAAATTCTGTGCATGCATGAATTGAGACAAAATTAAAGAATAGAGAAATATAAGTTCCAAGTGATTACATATCTATCACAAAAGAAGCTAGAAAGCTTCCAAACCCATATTAGGCTATTAATTGTGATTTTCGTTTTTTTAAGGATGTAGCAAAACTTTAAGATATTCTGCTAGTAAACGATCCAACTGTTATGGATATAAGATCTTTTTTTTACAATCCGTTAGGACATATTAAGGTAAAACTTGATCATACGGAATCAAATTGGACCTGATCTTCTTGTAAGACCAATAAATATCCCCACAATATCCAAATATATTGCATTATTTACCGAACGATGTAAAATTTCCAAGGTAAAGTGGCAACATCTTCAAGAACTAAAAAGTGTCATTCCATCGGACTGTCACTTTTTCTATGACAATTTGCCACATATTGTTTAGAATCATTAAAAACTTTATTATTTAAGTTTATCTGTTATAAAAAGGTTCTTTTTAATTTAATTTGGATTATATAATCATAATGCATAGAGTCCTATGTAACAAAATATTTTATTTCAAATTGTCCTAACTGACTCACTAAATGTATAATGCAAGTAAATCAATTTTTGTTAACATTCACTTTTACGTAATAAAATTTAAGTAATTATGTATTTTTTTTATTCGTCACTGTATCAATATTTTTAAAATAAAATGATTTTTTCTTCCTCCTGTAAAACACACTTTTTGTAGATAGGACATATTGCCTGCTCACCGTCGATATGCGGATTTATCCTTGTGAGTGCATTGTCCAACTGCGTAATCATCAGTACATTTTACGCAGCGTGAGATTACTTGGCAGTATGCTTTCGTATGCCCATAACTCTGACATTTTGAGCACTGGCATATCTAACTTTTTGGCGAGACGTTTCGATTTTGATCTTATTGTTTAGAAAGTAATCTATTTCGTATATTCCTTTGTTGTTTACAGATAGTTTTAGGTCAGAAAAGAACTTTGAAAGCTGGGCTTTGGTGTTTGGGATGTCCAATATTCCAAATAGTTGCACAATATGGCCAAGTTTTTCTAACTCTTTTTTTAAATAATTTAGTAAAGTAAATTTTTAAGTAAGACTTTAAAATTGTAATCATTCGTCATCTGACATCTGTACAAAACTCCGGTTTTTTTTATTAACCTTTTTTGTTTTAATTGTATAGGTAGCTATAAGTCGTTTTGGGTTGTACTTTTACTGCAAAATTTAGAACTTTCAAATCATAATTATTTTTGGCTTTTAGATTTGGTAGCTTCATTAGTGGAGTTACATTTTGTAAATTCTTAAATCTTTACAAACTTAAATAAATATTGGTGGAAGTTTAAGTCCTTTCTCTAGTTTTTCTGGTTCCTCGGTGTCTTTGCTTATAACCTCAAATTTACTCGTACTGTAAATAGATATTGGCTAGTTCAGCCAGTAATTGTTGAATATTTTTTCCGATTCTTTTATCTGGGCTGATTTAATTTCTTTTTTGGATTCATTTTATTTGGATCTTCCAAGCTTCAGTTGGGTTTTTTGTGGTTGGAGGTGGGTTATAGTATTGTGGTTGTTGCACTGGTTAAGAATATGGTGTGGATAAAGGTTGAGAAATATAAACATTACCTTGTAATTGTTGGTTATTGTAAACTTGATAGTTGTTTTAAAAGATCGATTTTCTTTTACTGGCTCTCATGCAATCCTTGATTGGATAGCACAGCATGATAATTTATCGCCTATAATTTTACTCTAAATAATTGGTTAGATGTGTACTGGAACCAGTCTCTTAAATTGCGCAGACAAGATATACGTCGTCTCCATACGCTTCGTTTGCCCTGAATATTTCTTTGGAAAGATAACTGGAGCAATCGGTACTTTTTACCTCTCATCACGTGACACCAAAATATTCCAAATTTCTTCTCTTGTTCTTTGTTCATTCTTCGAACCACTACACTGTTTGTTATTTTGTCTGTCCAAGGTATTTTCAAAATTCTTCTATATATCCACATTTCGAAGGCCTCTAGTTTATCGGTATTGGTCTTATTTAAAATCCAATTCTCTACTCCGTACAGCAGTATCGAAAAGATGTAGCATCTAACCAATCTCATTTTCAGGTTTAAGTTAATGTCATGACTTCCCAGAATGTCCTTCATAATAACAAAAGCAGCTCGAGCCTTTCCAATTCTAGTTTTTATTTCTGTGATGGCATTATTGTTATTGGCACTAGTTCCCAAATATTAATATTTGTGCACCCGTTCGAATTCGTTATTGTAAATGTACAGGTTTGCATCTAATCTTTGTTTTTTTTAAATATTTATCAATTTTGTCTTTTTGACATTTATTGTTAACCCTATCTCTTCACTAGCTGTGACTACCTTGTTTAAAATGGCTTGCAGGTCTTCTACTGTGTCCGCCATTAAAACCGTATCATCTACGTATCTAATACTATTATCTTAACTAATATCTAATACCTTTAACTTTTATCCCAATCTCTTCTTTCTCCAATGCTTTATTCATAATTTCTTCAGCGTGATTCAGCAATTTCAGTGTGATAACACACATCCTTGTCTAACTCCTTTTTCAGTTTGAATTTCATTTGTTGTGCTATTTTCGATGCCTGCGACTGCCTTCTGATTATAATACGGAGTAGATATTATTCTTATATCGCGAGTGTCTAACTGTTTAGCTTTCAAGATCTCTAAAAGTTGGTCATGCTTGACGTTATCAAACGCCTTGTTGTAATCAGTGAAACAAGCAAATACATCTTGATTCACATCCAAATACCTCTCTGTCAAGATATTAAAGGCAAATAATGCTTCGCGAGTTCCATATCCCTCCCGGAATCCAAACTGAGTTTCTCCAATATATTCTTCAAATTTTCTGTAAATTCTATTGTGAATTATTTTGAGGAACATTTTTAAGGTATGGCTCATCAGACTGATCGTGCGATGATTACTGCACTGTTTAGCATGTACCTTCTTGAGAAGAGGGACAAAAGTTGATCTTAGCCATTTTTTAAAATTTATACTGTTTTCAAAAATCTTGTTAATGGATTCTTGTAATTCTAAAAAATGGATTCGATCTTCGTCTATTAACTTTAGTATATCCTCTGCAAAATTATCACAAGGAGGCTGCCTTTAATCGTCAAATAGTTCTTCTATGTACGTCTGCCAATGTTTTAGTTTCTCCTCTGTTTCCATTATTCTATTCCCTTGTTGGTGTCTAAATACTGTCTGCTGCCTGTTTCTGTTGTTGATACTTTCTTTAACTTTCTTGTGAAGATTAAACGAATCATATTTGGCTTCCAAGTTTTCAATCTTCGTACATTTGTCTTGTAACCATTGTTTTTAGGGTCGCGGATTTTTCTTTTGATTTCTGTGTTAATTTGCTTATACTGTTCTTCATTTTTACATTTCCATAGTCTTAGAGAATACATCAATCACAAAATTTCGTCACACATCCATTCTTTCTGTTTCTTTGGTTTTCCCTCTTCAGAATATTTTAAGCGAGCTCCAGCACGTTCTTTTTAATATTAGCCCCGTGTTTATTAATGTCCAGTTATGGTATCTTCTCTGTTTTTTTTAATTTACCTGAATGCTTGTTTCTACCTGATATTTAACTGTTTCATCATTTAAACAATTGATATCTATTACTTGTTTGGTCTTAGGTGTTTGTACTCTTTTAAGATTTATTCGGAATTGTGCCACTACTGGATTGTGGTCTGACCCTATATCTGCTCCTAAATCCGTTTTCACAGATCTTTATTTGATTTCGTATAATATGGTCTTTAGTGTCTCCAGGAGATTTCCACTTGTATACTCGTCTTCTTGGTAGTTGTTAAAATGTGTTTTTAATTATAAAATTATTTTCCTGGCAAAATTGCAACAGCCGATCGCCTCTTTCATTTTTTTTTGCAGAGACCATATTTTTCATATTTTTTATTGGTGCTCATTATTGCCAGTCCATTACTATGATGATTGTCATTTCGCCCTAAAAAATATACGATACCGTTACGGGTAACGCATTGACCTGCATTTATCCATCTGACTTCGCTAAGTCCTAAAATACTGATCTGTAACCGACACTTCTCTTGAGTCGTGTAGTTTTTCAGCTTCAAATAGCGTTCTCAGATTCAATGTGGCGATACGGATCGATGTATTATGCATTTTGCAGGGTTTTTGCAGATTTACGACCGAAGGAGCCCTGCAACTTATTGAATATCCCCTCCTGTCGGATCTTGGTTTCCGATGACCATGATCAGTAACTTCCAAAGAATCGCTATTCTTTGCCATGATGATTTATACTAGGGATACTCTACGAGTCTTTAATACAGTGGTTCCCCGTAGCCTTCTGTATCCTTATACCGTTGACCTTGGTTCATCCGCCTTCAAAATCGAAATCTCAGAACAAAAGAGTGTCCTATCACCTACCAACTCGTGGGATTACGTGGGAACGAAACATAATCTTTATTTATTTGTTAACAATATTAAATGTACAATTATTATAAGCTATCGTAGTTTGCCCATTATTAGTTCCCACTTGTTCTTAGATTTTTGATTACCTTCTGGTGGTGACTGGAATCCAGGTGCAGATATAGTTTTAGAAAGCTTGCATTTGAGTGACTCGTTAATTTATTTAACTCGTCTGCAGAAACATCTTGCTTAAACAAGGCTGACATAGCTGAAGATCGATGAGAATGGTTTGATATTTGTGTTTTTTTGTCGATACCAATTTTTTCAGCTGACATTTTTGTCCACATAGATAAGGTGTTGATTCCAAGTGGACAGTTTTTGAACCAAGATCCATCCGTTCAGTGGGGTAAACGGTAAGAAAAAGTCTGTCTGATGGTCCCCTTTTTTCCATTAATTTCAAAAATAATCTGACTGGGAAAAATTTTTTTTAATAAACATATGAATTTCTTACCAGCCATTTGCTGCTTGCCAAAATTTTCGAACCGCCTTGATTTGTTTTGAAAAAAATGCTATTGAATTTAGCATTCAACATGTATTTTTGTTAAAGTTTTCCACATTAACTTTACAGACGACTCTTTATAGTCTTCCAGGTTCACTCGTATGGTGTACGGATGGATCTAAGATAGGTGAAAGGGCAGGAGTGGGAGTTACTGAGCCCAATTTCAGGCTATCTAAATCTCTTGGAAACGCCCCAACTATCTTCCAGCCAGAAATACATGCTATAGACATAAATGTCCAAGAATGTCTCAACCGAGATATCCGTAGGGCAAAAGTCTTTATTTTATCAGACAGCCAAGTCGCCTTAAAGGCTCTAAAGTTATTTACATGTGAGTCAAAGTTGGTTTGGGACTGTAAACAATCTCTCAAGAAGCTGAGGAAGGCAACAATGTGACTGTGATGTGGGTGCCAGGTCACAAGGGAATTGCAGGAAATGAGGAATCTGACAGCCTTGCAAAAGAAGGAGCTAATATCTTATTCCAAGGTCCGGAACCCTTCTGTGGACTATCGAAAAGCCACATCAGAGAGGAACTCTGTACCTGTGAACTCAATCAACTAAAATCATATTGGTCTAATACACCAGGACAAAGGCAAGCAAAAAGGCTCATAAACGTGTCGCCTACTGCAACAAACCGCCTTCTCGAAATGAGTAAGAAAGATATCAAAATGGTCACTGGCCTTCTCAATGGTCACTGCCCTCTGAGATATCATCTCAAGAAGATGGGCGAATCAGATAGTGAGAACTGTCGTTTCTGTCCCAATGAAAAAGAAACGGCAGAACATATACTATGCAATTGCGTAGCAGTGTTCTGCACACGACTAAAATTCCTAGGTGAGGTCAGTCTGGCGTCCTCTGACATAGGAAACAAGTCACCTAGGAAGCTAAACAACTTCATCAGAAGTATTGGCATTCTAGAGTTTAACTAGAGTAAGGTATGCACTAAAGATCTCTATAGGTCGAAGTGCGTTGAGGCCTCACATTAATGACCTCACATAATCTAATCTAATCTATAGTTTTCTAATCTATAATCCTCAAGAATTTTTGCTGGTTGCGTTATGGTAGTACATCTTTCAAGCATAAAATTTCTTACTGGGTTCTCACTGGGTTCAATGATGTTCAATGGGACATTTTCCGAAACCCATTTTTTTGATTTCTTCACCTAACCCATAGAAATGTTGATTTTTTGTCTGGATTCATTTTATCTGTCCAAAATTGATTAAGCCTCAATGACGTTTGTCAAACTGACAACAATATAATTACTAAACACCTTCGTGACAGACCTGTCATAATTTTGTCGCTAAGAAATCACGGACAGGAAGAAGTTTAGAAGTAGAAAGGTTGAGTTGATGTAAAGTCGCCGACGAGTTAACATCGTGAGCGTTTCAGCATCGAATATATCGTTTAAAAACTGGTGTAGTGTGCCTGATGTGGTTTTTGTACGATAAGAACAATTAATACCTTTTTAATAAAAAGTGATTTGAAACATCATTGTATAAAAATAGTTAATACAAATAATTTGCCGGTCCTATAGGCCAGGCATTGAGAATTAAATTGTTTAGTTAATACCAACAATTGACGTGTAGCTTATGTGTACATGAGTAGCACAGGAAATAACATCAAACCAACTGTTCCTTCCACAACAATGTCTCAACAAGATTCATCAATCCGCAACAAACAAGATACATCAAACAACAACACTTCTACAATGTCGTATGTAACAGCAGCAAAAACAACACCGAAACCAACCTACCCAAAGAAAGAACAAGCAATCATACTCCATGCCGAAGACAGCCTCAAATTATTTGATTATGTAAAAGCAATTGGTGATATTATCGAACCCAGGAACATCTGTTTCGCCTCCAGAATCTCCAACAACAGGGTCTGTATATATTTAACTAATAAAAACATAGTAGATGAACTTGTAAAATCTCATCCTACCATACAAATCGGCTCCCTAACTTTAAACATACGTAAACTCGTTTCTCCTACAAAGAGAATCTTAATATCCAATGTCTCACCGTGTATCCCACATGAAATTATCGAAAACGCTGTTAAAAGCCTAGGTCTAAAAATTGCTTCCCCAGTATCATTTCTTAAAGCAGGTATTCCGGGGGATGAATTCTCACATATCCTTAGCTTTAGAAGACAAGTTTATGTATTTCCGCCCTCCGAAACCTTTGAGCTCCAAACCTCCCTTGTGCTCTCTTTCGAAGATAATGAAAACCGCATCTTCCTTTCTACTGACAAAATGGAATGTTTCGTTTGTAAAAGATCAGGGCATGTCGCTTCAAATTGCACAAATCCGCCAGAAAGTACCTCTTCTGACCAGACAATCGTTTCATCTCCTTTAAGAGCCGAATCCACGTCTACTGAAAAAAGCCCAGAAACCAACACTGTACCTTTTGCATCAACAGAGACATCTCCTCCAGTCAATAATATACCACCTACATCGTCAAATAACAACTCCTCATTAGAACAACCAAGTCAACATATTACAGATACACAAACACACTATAAACGCACACACTCAGAACTTTCATCTCCTAGTGACAGAACTAGCATAACTGAAGAATCCACTCATAGTGAACAAACTAATATTTATGCCGGGTTTTCCAAACCACAAAGCAAGAAAAAACTTAAACGGTCAAATTGTGACTCAACCCTATCCGAAATAGCAAAAACAATTATACGCGAACTTTATAAAGAAACCCCACAAATATTCATAATCCCAGCAGATAACATAATTTCTCTTCTTGAAAATTGTCACGGTAGTAGCGATCCATACACAGAAGCATTAAAATTCACACCGGACATCAAATCACTTATTTGTACGTTATACCAAATCTATCCCAACCTTAATGAAAAATCAACCAAAAATAGGCTAACTCGTCTTATAAAAAAATTTAAGGACAAAACCGAACTCTTAATGGGTGATTCTACAAAATTACCCAATCTTGACTTCTCACATGAAACAACTGACGATGAGTACATCTCTGATACATCTCAAAACTCACAGACATCTCAAAAATCCTCTCATTAACAAATTCATAATTATCCAATAGAACTGCGATGGATTCTATCCTCGCCTGGCACGCATACAACAACTTATTTCCGAAACCAATCCTGACTTTATTTGTTTACAAGAAACAAACTTTACAGAAACGCACAACCCTCATCTAAAAAACTTTGTTGGTTATCACCATATTAGAACTACACACCGACGCGCTAGCGGAGGAACAACAATTTTCGCATCAACTGAAATTTTTCACCGTAAACTACACCTAAACACTGCATTAGAAGCTGTTGCTATAACAGCATGGTGTCCAGAACAAATCACAATATGTAGCTTATATATTCCTCCTAATTATACATTGACAAGCACTGAATTAGAAAACCTAATATCTCAAATTTCTGGCCCATTTATTATGGTTGGAGATTTTAATGCACACAGCACTATGTGGGGATCCAAAAATACATATGGTAGAGGTAAAATAATCGAAAATGTCATTAACAATACTGATATTAACTTATTAAACACAGGAAATAGTACATACTTTCATGTTCAGTCAGGAAGCTTCTCATCAATAGACTTAAGCTTATGTGATCCCAAAATACACCCGTTACTAACCTGGCATACTCTAGATAGCTTATTTGATAGCAATCATTTTCCCATTATTATTACTAACAATGCAGTCAAATCGGAATATACAAAAACGAGATGGAAAATCTCAGATGCTAATTGGGAACTCTTCAAACTAACTGTAAAAGAACGCACAGATGTACTCAAATATCAAAATAACATAGACGAAGACATAAAACAACTAAACCATTGCATAGTTTCATCCGCAGAGGAGTGTATCGGCAAATACAAAATTAACCCAAAACAAAAACACGTTCCCTGGTGGAATGACTCATGCAAAACAGCAATACAAGAAAGCAAAAGAGCTTTAAACAGATTCCGAAAATCTCGCACTCTAGCTGACTTAATAGATTTCAAAAGGCTCAGAGCAAAAACAAAACGAATAATAAAAAACAGTAAACAAAATTCATGGAATCATTTTACCAGCTCTATTACCAAAGATACCCCACCGACTCAAGTATGGTCAAAAATAAAGAGAATGAAAGGACATTACACATCATACAAAATTCCAGCTCTCACCATTCAGGACAAAATAATTACAGATGACCAACAAATCAGTGATATGCTTTCCCAACATTTTCTCAATAAATCAAATAATTCTACTAATCCACATAACGAAATTGATGCTACTCAAAAAACGTACAATACTAATCATCCCATTAATATACCTTTCAGTTTCCAAGAACTAAATGATGCCCTTTTTTCAACAAAAAGCTCAGCTGCAGGTCCTGACGATATTCCCTCTATCTTTTTAAAAAACCTTCACCAAAATACATACGAGAAAATACTCCAACTGTTCAACAAAATTTGGTCTTCTCAAAAATTCCCGTCACTATGGAAACAATCCCTAGTCATTCCAATCAAAAAAGGCGATCAATCCCTAGACACGCTGAACTCATACAGGCCAATCTCTCTCACCTGTACATTATGTAAACTTTTGGAAAAAATGGTTAATAAAAGATTACTTTGGTACCTCGAACAAAATAAAATCCTCGACCAATTTCAATCAGGCTTCAGACCAAATCGATGCACCTTGGACAATCTTGTACTTCTGCAATCAACAATTGCGACTGCGCTATCTAACAAAAATGAAGTCATTGCAATTTCCCTTGACATCGAAAGCGCTTTTGACTCTATACCGATTTCTGTGATACTAAACAAACTAAGCCAGAACAAGCTATCCGGTAATATATATTCGTTTATAAAAAATTTTCTCACAGACCGATCCTTTAAAGTAATTACTAATGGCAAAACTTCCTCCCAGCACACAACCACAAACGGTGTCCCACAAGGGTGTGTTCTAAGCAGTACACTATTTCTCCTTAGTATTAACGATTTTAGCTCATTTATAAACGACCCTGTGCAATACGGAATATATGCCGACGACATAATATTATTTTGTCATGGAAAGGTCACTTCCAGCACAAATGATTTACTACAAAATACGCTAAGTAAAATAAACAACTGGGCCAGTCAATCCGGCCTAAACTTTTCCTCATCTAAATCCAAAGTTATTCATTTTACTAGAAGACAAAACACGCAATCTCCAACCATTACTCTGAATGGAAATTTTCTCCAAGTAGTAGACCAAATAAAGCTTCTCGGCATTATTTTCGATAAAAAACTTTCCTGGAGACCACACATTCGAGAACTTAAGGGTAGCTGCCTACAAAGAATGAATCTCCTTAAATCACTAGCCCATTATAGTTGGGGAGCCGATGAGGAAACACTACTAAAAATATATCGAGCTCTTATTCGCTCCAAACTTGACTATGGTAGTGTTCTCTACATGTCATCAAGTAAATCACTACTACGTTCACTTAATGTCGTCCACAATACTTCCCTTCGACTTTGTTTAGGAGCATTCCGATCCAGTCCGGTGGAAAGTATTCATGTAGAATGTTTCGAACCTTCGCTTTATCTAAGACGACAACAACTTCTACTGCTCTATTTCGCTAGAGTTTCAGCAAATCCCACAAATCCCACAAGAAACCTCATCTGTTATAGACAATTACCAGCTACTAATAATCCTAGAATGATACCGTCCACTATACAGATGCTACTTCCTTATTTAGATATCAATCTGTTGTCGACCAGCCCTTTCACGGTCCCTCAAACCCCTCCATGGATATGTAAACTTCCAAATTTTAATATCGAATTATCCAAATATAATAAGAATGAAATATCACCTTCCATTATCAAACAAAGATTCTATGAAATATTACTTCAATGCAACTTCGATAAGATCCTTTACTCAGACGCATCTAAGACTGAAGAAGGTGTTGGTTGTGCTGTTACAACGACTACAACCACCGTCAGCTTGTTTCGACTCTCCAGCAATTGCAGTATTTATACTGCTGAACTATATGGAATACTACAGGCGGTGAAATCTCCACTCAATGATGTAAAAACCATAGCAATCTGTACAGACTCTCTGTCCTCCATGCAGTCCATAAGAAACGTACATTCTATCCACCCAATAGTTCAAGAAATCCAGAGCATATGTAATCGTCTTCAAACTAATGGAGTAGCAGTAACGATATTGTGGGTCCCATCACACGTTGGTATTCCAGGTAACGAAAAAGCCGATCAAGCAGCAAAACAAGCATGTTCTCTTAACGTTACAACAGACATTCAAACATCATTAGATCTAAAAAGAACAATCAAACATAAAATAATGGACCTTTGGAATGATCAATGGAAAAAAAGCAATACCAAGTTAAGCGTTCTACAACCAAACATTTACTACCACAAGCTCTCACCAATGAAAAGAAAGGACAAATCAATCATTCGAAGATTGAGAATAGGACACACACGCCTTACACATGGACACCTAATGAATTCCAGTAATCCGATTTTGTGCCAGTATTGCAACACCACGACTTCCGTAGCACATGTACTTCTTGACTGTCAACACTACCTAGCGGCCAGAAGAAAATTTAATCTTGGTAACAACCTAAAAGACATTCTTACTTCAAACGACAGTAACTACGAAAATATATTAAACTTTTTAAAAAACACAAAGTTATACAATTTAATTTAAAACAAAATGTATTAAAAAAGTGTATTGTAACTAATTTGTACTGCATGTAAAATATTAACCATGTAAATATAAATGTAAATTGTACCTGTGTCAATGACCATTAGCTGTCGAGACACATATGTTCGAAATAAAAAAAAAAAAAAAGAAGTAGAAAGCATGGCGTTGCTATGACGTTTTTAATTTTCTGCTGTTATTGCTATGCACCTATTCGTTTTATACATTACGAGATAGACAACCTTTTTAAAATTTTAAAACGCTTAGGCATTAAATTTTTATATTTTATTTGGTTTTTAACTTCTTTTTAATGGTAATTTTTAAGAGCTCAAATTAAATCTCGTTACCATTTAACGTCCAAATACCGATAAACATAAAATAAGAAAATTTAAATGTATTTTTTACAATATAAGTTAGGTACCTAAGTTAATTTGTCACCATAGTTAAAGTAGTAGTTAGTTGTTGTTGTTCAACAAATATTTAATTAAATTTTACTTAACTTCTTAAATACTATTTTCATTGTTCTATCGGTCATTTGTGTAGGTGTTTCTAGCTTTTGCAACGTCACATACAATCTATTACTTTTGTAACTAATTTTCAAACTCTCGTAAATTTTAATTTACCAGTAACTTCGCAACTAACCGATGAATCCATCTTGTTTTAAAACAAATTATTTTAGTTAGAGTTATGCCTAATGAACTAAATATATTCTGCGATGCATGAAACTTTATTTTGCTGCAGTACATTTTCTAAAACTTATACAATGCTCTTTTATGGAGTTGGAAGTCTATTCATCCAAGTGTAAAACAAAAGCAACCGTCCAAAGAAGGTTGGATTTTTGTTACATTTGTTTTGAAGTTTATTAATGACTGCACAGTTTACAATCTGAATGGATTTGTCACAAACAACTTATGTATTTACTCTAATAAACCTACTGCCAATTTTTTTGTTTAATTTAAACTACCATTATACAGTTTAACTTTTACCCTTTTACAAATACAGATAGAACGAATTTAAAAGGGAACATACAATTTAATATATGTCTGTTTGAACTGCATTTGAAATAGTGGACCAATATAAAACTTGGACAAAAATAAATCCATACCTGGGTATAGACATTGTATAAAATATCGTTCAACTATCTGTCTCGCAACAATGTTGTTTGTATAACAATGTTACTTGTCTAAGGAAGTTTTTAATAGTTCAGGAAATGAAGCTCGAAAAAAGTTAAAACATCGCAATTTTTTCGTCCTGCATGAATTGAGTTGAAATTTTAACAGAAGGTAGGTGATAGCCCAAGGATCAAAATCTATATCGAACCGAAGTGCGCTGAATGGTTTTAGGAGTGAAAACTACCCCTAATTGTCAAAAATTATAAATTAACATATTAAACCTGAATATGGGTAAGATTTGGTTTGAAATAGTTAAATAATGATTATTTTATACTTTTGAATAGAGTTCCATCATATTTCAACCCTTAAAAAGCAACCCTTGTTAGAGAATAATGTAAAAAAATGACTAATTCTAAAAAAATGATTTCGCCTTGGATCCATTTTTTATAAAAATTTGGATTTAAGCTCAATTCACCCGCTGCTTTATAGTTTATGTCATTCCGATGAACCCTAATTGCTCTTAGGGGTAAAAACTACCCCTAATTTTCAAAAATTGTAAAATAACATTAAAAATCTTAAGATGAGTGAAATTTGGTTTGGATTAGTTAAATAGTGATTTTTTTATACTTTAAAATACAATTTCATACATTTTCAACCCTTAAAAATCAATTGTTATGAGTGCTATAGGTAAAAACAATTTTTTGCCAAAAATTTTGCAACTTTTCAACTTTTGAAAATCACCCTTTACAACATTGCAGTTGTAAAGGGTGCAGTTTATAAACTAATTTAATAGATAAATTGAAAAAAGTAGAATTAAATACAAAAAAATTTATCAACATAAAAAGGCACCATATATTCTTATACATTTACATAAATATTGTTCTGAAGCTATTTTCTTGTGGCATTGTAAATTAATTACTATTTATAACTGGGAATAAGCCACATTAAAGATAAAAATACATTTATTGACGTTTCAATTTCCAATTCGGAAATCGTTCTCAAAATACAAATAGTAAATTAAACTAATTTTGTTTTTTGTTACATAGTGAAAAAATTCTTCTGCTAATTTAATTTTATCTGACTCATTTATATTGACAATTCAGACATACATTATGCATTTTAAAGTAGACGACTTTAAAATGATATTGCCAATATTGTTGAGTTGCGCTCCTGGGACGACTTTACTTATAAGATAGTTCATTCGATTACATGAAATCAACTTTAACTTGAGAATATCCGTCAGAAAAAATCATAGCATGTAATTCGTCTTTAAAAAGACAAACACATGACATGATGACAGTAAAAATTCTCCTGTTAGTGATTCCATAGTAAATTATGAGGGAAAAACCAGGAAAAAAACCTCATAATACTATCCCGACATTGTAAGTATTTGTTCGTGAATTTAGTTTACCTTCAACAAACATCAAAATTCTGATTTTATGTTACGTTATTTAAAAAACATAAATGATGTATCCTCTATATGTTACTGACTTACTAATACTGGTATTTTCTTATTAATAACTTCCTCTTTCAATATTGGTAACCAGATCCTACTACATTCTGCCGAGGAATTTGCGACACAATTGGCCTCATTTAGCATAATTAGAGCCGCTTCTTTGATTTTCTTTTTTTACCATCCGTTTCTTTTAGGACTATATTTGAATTATTCCATTTTTGTTGTTTTGTTTGTTGAAGGTAAACTAAATTCACGAACAAATACTTACAATGTCGGGATAGTATTATGAGGTTTTTTTCCTGGTTTTTCCCTCATAATTTACTATGGAATCACTAACAGGAGAATTTTACTGTCATCATGTCATGTGTTTGTCTTTTTAAAGACGAATTACATGCTATGATTTTTTCTGACGGATATTCTCAAGTTAAAGTTGATTTCATGTAATCGAATGAACTATCTTATAAGTAAAGTCGTCCCAGGAGCGCAACTCAACAATATTGGCAATATCATTTTAAAGTCGTCTACTTTAAAATGCATAATGTATGTCTGAATTGTCAATATAAATGAGTCAGATAAAATTAAATTAGCAGAAGAATTTTTTCACTATGTAACAAAAAACAAAATTAGTTTAATTTACTATTTGTATTTTGAGAACGATTTCCGAATTGGAAATTGAAACGTCAATAAATGTATTTTTATCTTTAATGTGGCTTATTCCCAGTTATAAATAGTAATTAATTTACATAAATAGTTGAAAATATTTACATTTATAGGTAAAACAATTATAATATTAATTTTATTCGTCATCAATTACATCTTCATCGTGATCTACGTCATCCTCATCTTCTTCAATTATTGGTCAACTATTATTGTACCCATCACTGAGCACCCAGAACAAGTAAAGTTACAGTATAAACCAACTTTTCTGCACCCACATGAAACGCCGCATCCTTTTTTGCATTGGCAAAAAATAATTTTCAAAAGTTCATCGGGTGCAGGTTGTTTGTTCATGCGTACGGGTAATAACTAACCATCTTTGGAATACCATCCCCAGTCTGTTGTTTTGATATTTTCATTGCCAAGCCATAAACACATTTTTATTCTGTTTTGCTTCTGTTGAGCCAATGTTTTATTCTGTTGTATGGGATTTCAAAATAAGAACGCTTAAAATTTCGAATGTATAACGCCCCACTACCTAATATACCGGTTTTGTGGATTATTATGCTCCAAAATGTACTGTACTATACTAATGGAGTTTTCCGAAAAAAAATTAATTGGTTTTCTAACGTATTTTCTTCATTTTTAACGGTAGAGTGTTTCCTCAAGGATCTGTGAATTAAATCTCTTTGGAACCCCTTGGTTTTTAAATGGGGTGAGTTTAAAGGGCTCGAAAAAGATGGTGCTTGATCGTAAATCGATGCTTTAAACGGCTATATCTCGCCAAATATTCATTGCACAACAAATCTAAATAAAGGAACATTTTAGTCATTAAAAAAGCCACAACTTAGTACAGTTTTATTTCTTTCATATATTCAGTATTTTCCGGGATATTTACAAAAAGGAGGGTAAAAAATATAAATTGTAAAGCGTTTCTCGCTTTAAGCTGTACTTTTTCTAAAACTAAGCATTTTAAATGGGTCAAACTTCTTGGACATATTAACAATACATGTACAAAGAGAATTGCAGAAGGGGGAAGATCGATTTTAATTCTGGGAGTGGTTAGGGGTTGTTTTCATCGATTTTTTCGTAAAAAAATAAGGTATTGGCCTTATTTTCATCATAACTCACTCAATTTTTGAGCTAGATGCTCTTTTTATGATAGATTTATTTTTGCTCTTTAAAAAATGTTGCGTGAGTTTTCTTCCAAAAATGCATCATTTTCCCGATATTTGACTTTGAATCTTTCAAATTTGGCATTTGAAGAAAACCGCTGAATATTGATAGGCCGTATTTTGGTTCCTATTAAATCGCAAAAACATTTTAAAAAATGAGTTATATTTGTCTTTTTAAAATCTACAATTTGTTTTCTACAATTTTTTTCATAAAATGCACCATTTTCGAGTTATTCGCGAAAAATCGATTAAAAACGTCGATTTTTTCGTCTAAAAGTTGTTACTTTCAATCGCGAATAACTTGAAAATATCAGTTTTACAAAAAAAATGTATAAAACATTTTTTGTTTATAATCACTTTTTTAATCGAAACCTGTAGTTAAAACGTAAAAAAAAAACATTTTCACCCCCGGGATGGGGTGGCAACCACCCCCAAGGCTTTGGCGCACTTTGGTTCGATATAGATTTTGATCCTTAGGCTATTATCTACCTTCTGTTAAAATTTCAAGTTATTCCACGCAGGACGAAAAAATTACAAGGTGAAATGTTTCATTTCCTGGACTATAAGTGGTTTGACAGCATAATAAAATCGTAGATTTATGTGTAGCTTTCAATTTTTATGAGTTCAGAATCCAGCAGCCCGCAGAAGTATTGGGTTTCTATGATATAATTATTTGACAACCTTTTGTTGGCCAACCTCCTACAGCAGAAATGAGCCGAAATACATGATGTTTCCTATGTTCCGAATTTATTTCGTTCAATCTGTATATTTTATTTATTATAAAACAGCACCTAGAAAAATATAATTGACTTAGCTCATTAAGCAGACAGAAAGAAAGAAATGTTACAAATGAAAGGATGATCAAATTTGGAAAATTATAAAAAAATGTAAATGCATAATCAATTGAAACTCGAGAAATTAATAAAACTACAAATAGCCAATCAAGTTGCTTAAACTTATACAACTAAAATTATTGTTAGTATTTTGGGAAATGTAAATATGATGTATGTAAATAAATCAAGGACACAAGATTGGGTATACGTAGATGAAAGTATCCATTATTAAATAAAAAAAGTTGGCATTCCAGACATACCTTCGTTTTACAAAAATTTTGCAAAAGGTATTGAGTTTCCATAACATCGTTATCATTCACAGCAAATTCTACCGATTAAGGTGCACCCTTATTTATGTAGTTGTTCTTTATTTCTACCACCGTTGTCTAATATTCATGTTGCAGTAAGTATCATCTTGTACAAGCTTGTTTTCTGTTACGTAATAGTCCCATCTTAAATTTGGACGTTTTCTTGGTCTCTTGATGCCTCTTCGATGCCACATTGTAATTCTAGTGGACCCATTGTCAGTTCTTCTCGCTAAATGTCCCGCCCACTGCTATTTTAAAGATTTGGTAAGTATATTTGTTTTCTGTCCCATTCATTTTATTATTTTTCGATCTCTCTTTATTATACCTTGCATTCTTCGCTCTATTGACCTTTAAGTTACTGTAAGTTTCGCTATTAAATTCGCTATGAAAATTGACCAAATGTACCATTTAACCATGCGCTTTCGAAGTTGAAGTTGCAAGTTATCATTACAGAAGAATGACTTCATTTTTATCGTGCGGGCTATCTCGATTCTACATTTTATCTCTTGATCTGGATCTAGTTGTTCAGTAATATGGCAACAAAGATAATTAAAACTGGACACTCTTTGAATTATATGACTATCAACATATAATCGCGCATCTTGATGTGCTAAACGGCTAAACACTATGTGTTTTGTTTTTTAACAGTTTATGTTTAGGCCAAACTCTCTTTCCACTGTATCAGTGGCATTTAAAAGGCACTGTAGTTCATTCATGTCATCACTTAAAATAACTATCTTCTGCATATCTGATTGTATTTATCAGAATTCCATTAATTTTCACGTCCCATTCCAAATTATGCAGCGCTTCTTTAAATATTATATCTGAATATAAATTAAATAACAGTGGGGATACTATAAAACCCTGTCTGACACCTCTTTGTATTTTACATATTTCTGTTGATTTTCCCTTTATGCAAGCTGTCGCTGTTTGACGCCAGTATAACTTTTCTATGAATCGTATGTCTTGACTATCACCTCCTTTATCTTTTAATATTGTAATTAATTTGTGATGCCGTACTCGATCAAAGGCCTTTTCATAGTCAATAAATACAGCAAAGACGTCTTTCCTTTGATCTCGATATTTCTGCAGTAATACATTTAGTGCAAAGAGGGCGTCCCGAGTTCCCAGTCCATTTCTGAAGCCAAATTGTGTTTTATCCTGGTCTTCTTTACATTTATCTCTGATTCTACTGTGGATAATGAGTAGAAATATTTTCAAAGTGTGGCCCATAAGGCTTATCATTCTATAATCGCTACAGTTTTTCGGACGTTGTTTTTTTGGTAGTGTTATGAATTCGGACTTTAACCAATCTTCAGGGATATCACCAATCGAATAAACATCATTGAAAAGCTTAAATAGTATTCCAATGTTCTCCCCATTTATAAGCTTTAACATCTCTGTCGGTATGTTATCAAGGCCAACGGATTTCTTGTTCTTTGCTAACTTTATAGCATGCAGTATTTCTGATTTTAGTATTTCTGGTCCTTCGCCTTCAACTAAAGTCTCCAGTTCTTCGGGTCTATCATCATTATACAATTCACTTATATAATTACACCAGGTTGTTCGAATCTCATGTTCGTCTATTATCATTTTTCCCGATAAATCAGTTATAGTATGTGGAGTTTTCTTATGATAAAGACCAGCTACTTCTTTAACTTTTTTAAACATATTAAACGTATCATGTTTTTTATTCAACTTCTCTACATCCTTGCACTTATCCCCCATCCATTTTTCTTTAACCTTTATTTTTTGTTTAATTAATTTCTGTTTTTCCATATATATATATATATATATATATATAATATATATATATATATATATTCTGTCTTGTTCCCTTTCAGTTTCCTTCTCTGCTCCATTAATTCCAGTATTTCATCAGTCATTGTTTGGGAAAGTATGTGCGAATTCATTTCATAATTTTACAGTTAATATTTTCTCTGTTACGGTACTGTAATGTGATCTAATTTGGTGCTGTATTTTAAAAGACCTTTTTGAAATATATTGTTTCCTGTTGTCTCATAAAACTTAAACTGGATATCTCATTTATGATGTTGTGAATACGGAGAATTTGGCTTCTCTTTTGTATGGTTCAAAAATATACACACAAGTGTCGTGTTACCGTCACAATTAGCTAAAGTTATCGGAAAGGTCGCAATACAATGGAATGATTTATTGGTACACCCTCTTGGACCACCGCTTAGAGGGTTTCATTCTTAGCTCTGACCATATCAACGCATTGGCACTGGCATTTCTTCGTCAGATAAGATCGGCCGCATCTAGTTCCGGACGGTTGTCGTGCTGAGCCTCGGCGGCGACGCTAGCGTTGGTATCACGACCAATTCCTGTTAAGACGGCATCAATATCTTCAAAGGGTAAGTCTGTTCTTAGTACAAAACAACAGTAATGAGTAAACCAGTTGATTTCATCACTTAATGACAATTTATAGTTGCTATTTTCGCTAATTTTATGTACAAACAAATATTGCATTTTTCTTTATAATTATTTATCTGATATAATTTAACTAGCGACCTCTCAAGTTTAATCCTAAACAGTCATCCATTGTTGTTTTTTGTGCCTGTGTAATGTTGTTGAATATTTTTCTATTACTTTCAAGATAAGATCTTTAAATGTGTTCCATATTTTTGTGTTGTTTTCATTTATTGGTTTCTTTAGCTCATTGTTTACGTCATTTTCTATTAACGATTTGTTGGATATTGAGATATTTAATTTTGGTGTTTTGGGGCTTTCTTGGACATTTTTGAGCTTCATTTTGATGTCAGTTATTATAGGGTTATGGTCTGAACCGATATCTGCACCAGGATATGTTGTTACTCTGGTGACGCCATTCTTAAATCTCTTGTTTACCAGAATATAGTCTGATTTCTAATCACATGTAGTGAATTATCTCCTGGTCCCCTCCATGTATATAACCATGGAATTACTCAGGTTTTCTATTTGAATATTGTAAAAATATTTTTGACTTAAACAAAAGGAACATTGTAAAAAAAGAATATATCGTATATTGTTTATATTTTCTATACATTGTATATATTATATAATTAAGCCATTTTTTTTTACATTTTTCTATAATAAAACCACATATCGTCGCCCCAAAGCAACAGTAGGATATGTAAAAAAATGACTTTTGTGATATTCATGTCAAATGATTCGAAATAAACCCTTCTGTTGAGTGTAACACTAGGATAAATAAAAAGTGATATACTTTTTTCATAATATTACATATCCTTGTGTAGCTTAATTCCTTTTAGCCCAAATTTTATAATTCAACACTAAGACAACATACATACCATACATATCATACCATTATACTCTGTCGTTTACCCATTTTGGTCTCTCAATATTAATGCAACACTAAGTTATCTTACGCACATATCCTATTGTTGCCTTGTACTTATTGCTGAGTTGCGATTATGTCTTTGTTTATACTATCCACTTGAGGTCACAATTTTATCTTTAGTAATCTTAAAAAATAGTTCTATTACATTGATGTTAAAAGGTGTATGTTAAAGAGTAAAAATTAATAATTCGGCCAATTTAAACTGTACACAAATTATGGGTATCTAGAAATCAGTATTTAGTGTATTTAGCGAACAGAAATAACACTGATTCTGAGTTGTTATCTGGAATTTATCAAGCACAGGAAAAAGGTTAGTTAAATTCATGATAAATTCCCCTTTAGAAATTTTGGGCTCACTTATATAAAAATGCAATAAATTTTTACTTTCACAAACTTTCAGTATCCGCTATTACCATTACTGATTTTGATGATTTTTTCATTTTATTTTGTTTATTATCTTGTCAAATTTTTAAATTTTTGGAAAATAAGTGTGTTCTTATTATATAAATAATAATTAAATTATTAATAAATAAAAAAATAAAAAACGCGACGGAACAAAATATAAAAAACAAAGTTAAACACCTACAGATTGTACAAAATGTTTATGGATCTAAGATTATTCACTATATTGTTACAGTAACAGTTTTGACCTAGAGCCTTTAGTAGAACGTTTGGGATCCTGTCTTTCTTGGTCATATTTACTACAAATTGTTAAAAAATGTTCGACTGTTAATCGGACGTTACACTGATCACATATAGGTGGATTTTTCTTTGTAAAAAGGTAGGTACGTTAATCTGGTATGTCCTAGGCGTAAACGCTCAACCGCAATTTGTTCTCGTCTATTGAGCGACGATGGAAACCACTGAGACACATTATTTTTGATTTTATTTAAATTGAAATTAGATTGAGACCACTTATTTTCCCACAAACACCACACTTTATTTTTAAAATAAGCTTTTAAGTCACTAAAAACACACTTGTCTATCGGCTGTGACAAATCACTTAAAATTGCCTCTCGTGCAGTCCTGTCAGCTTCTTCATTTCTTGTTATTCCGACGTTTGAGGGAACCCATAAAAATTGGACGCATCTTCCATGTTCATAAGAAATACTAATATCTGGAGAATATTTAGATAAAAAAAGCTGTAGCATAGGGAGACGATGAAAAAATCCATCAATGTTCCATTGAAGTATCGAGTTGAATGTTGTTAACAGATTCGGAGTTAGATGATACTAAAAAATTGTCTACAGAAGAGTCACTATCTAAGTCAGAAATCTCTTTCTCTAAATGGTTGTATAGTTTCTTTTGAAGTTTTGTAAACTTGCTTTTTGTAGATCTATCATTTGCATATTGATAGCTGCTTTGTAAAAGATGGAGTAAACCACAGATATCAGTTGTAAATTCTTTGACGACGCTAATAGTGTCGGAGGAGCCTTGGACATTATCAATCAGTAAGGACAATTGGTGGTAATTTAAAACGAATGGTGGGGTATGATTATCAATGAAATTTTCAAGAGTTTCCCGTGTAGATGGGACTTTATATGAGCGCGGTTTTTTTGGTTTAGAGGGTTTGGGTTTTGCAAACAGATTTTCTGATGAAATTACTGAGTCTGGAGGAGGCGTGACGATCTCACCAATACTGCGTTTTATGGAAGAACTTGTGTTTTCGGAATTGTTATTAGAGTTTTCATTTAGATGCTGTGGCTTTATTACATTTGGAAGTACTGGAGCAAACTCCTTGGTAGTGACAGAACTCGAGCTTGAAATTTTATTTGTAAGATTGGTTGAAATGGTTGTTTCAGAAAATTGTCTTGTTGTATCAGTTTTATTAGAATTTTCTGCAGTTGTATCTAATGAAAAAGGAGCTGATAGATTGGAGGATATTGCTTCCGAAGTTTGTGAAAACGGTATTGCTACTGAATGAGGTTGATTGAAAGTGTTGTTATGAGTAGGAGCGTTAGTAATTTCTTTGTCATGGAGATTTGTAGGTGTAGGTGATATGCTTGGATTTGATGATGGATAACTTGATGACTGCTAGGTGTTTGGTACCTTGTGTAGTATACTTGTTGAAGCTGTTTGATTTGGTACTTCATTGTTTGACTCAATATGAGTTGATTCCGTTACCGAACTGTTTTTGCATTGGGATGATATGTGCCCTGTATTTTTGCAAATAAAGCAGGTGAGTGTACCTTGTGACAAAAATATGCGGTAAGGTGTTTGGTCGAAATTTATTAGAATAGAATCTGGAATTGGTGATGTTATAGGGCTTATATAAACTTGCTCCGAAAGCTCAATATGTGACTATATTCGGGAAGAGTCGAGCTAATTTTCAGAAATGTTATTGGAGAAATAAGCTTTAAAACCGATATTCTCTAATTCTTCAACTAATACTTGATGAGGAATTGACGGGCAGACTCCAGACAAGACTAGTCTTTCTGCTGGAGAGACAAGTCTTTTGCTGTTACTACTTCGCCGAGTACTTCTATAGAGCCATATTTGTCATGAAGTTATCTACTACGGTGTTGTTTGCCAAATACATGCAGATTCTATTATGAGATAATCTAGATGAAAAAATAATATTTTTTGGGTTGATGATTGTGCCCAAAGGAATGAGATAATCCTGCAGTCTAGCATTATCGATACAACTAAATACAATTGCTTGGTTCTTACTCGGAAAAGAATGTGAAGCGGCTGAAGCATAACTGTTTGTGATATTCGAACGTTGATTTACTGGACTGGTTAGATCGGAAGGTGTGTTTACATTGTGTGAAGTTATTTTGAGGTGCGGTGGCGAAGGCCTTACTCCGACTCTGGTAAGTGAAAAACCAGTCGCATGCTACTATAAGCTACTTATAGCAGCTAACCTCGCAAAATGATTGTATGGTAGTTTATATTTATTATTTGCCTTTTTCTTTTCACAATAATAAAATAATAATTACGTATAGATGACTTACGTAGTAGTATCTAGTAGATAAACACTTTAATTTTAAAAAACTGTTTAATAAAACCACTTGTTTTTATTAAAAACTAGGAGTACGATATCAATACAACTTAATCGTACCTTGCCAGGAGTTCATATTATTATTTATGTAATAACATGTTTGAACAACAAAATTGTTTTGTTTTTTGTATTAAAATTTATAAAATTTTAAACAAAACTTTAGTGCAATATAAGTTTATATAACAGGAATTTGCGGATATCGTTAAAAAACAGATTATCTTTGAGGGCGATAATAAGACAACTATTTTCCAATTATTTTTCACTTTTTTATTAACTAATATAAATTGCTATTTGACACATGTAAAGTTAGGTACTCAAACAAGATTCCACGTAAATTCATTCAAATATAAAAAAAGTTATTAGGTAATTACTGAAGATTACTTTGAGGCGACGATATTGCGTTTTACTTTTCCTACACCTACCTCTCAGCTACCTACCTACTTTGGTTTTAAATAGTTTTTAGAAAATTTATACTTTTATCATTTATAGCTATACTTTCTAGCACTCCCACTGTAATATCAACGGAGTAGAAGTTCCAACAGACCTTTACTCCTGGTGCCCATCTTTTTATTTGTTATCAACTTCTTTCCTCTTCAGTGATCTTCGGTTTTTATCTGTTGTTCTTTATCAGCATCTATTTTCTTCTAACATAGAACGAAAAGCCAGCCGATCTCCATTCCCTGAATATTTACGTCTCATCCTCTTTTTGTTCTCTGTTCTTGTTTTTTTTTTCTTTCTCCAATCCAGTCTTCTATCTTTATTACTTAAAAAAATAATCTTATAACACCAAGTTATAAGGTTATACCGTGTCGTCAAAATAGCAAAAAATAAGTCATCAATCGGCAGAAGAAGTATCGGACAACCTTCCATAAAAATATTAATCTGTCAATGAACGAACATTATTGCTTCTAAAGAGGAAGAATAAGTAGAAGCTTGTCACTTACCATACTTTTAAAGGTATTACAGTGCTACGTCTGGTTTTAAAGTGCTAGGAATTACTCTAAGAGATCGAAAGAGAAGAGAATCTTTTAAACTGAAAGACTTACTGGTAATTGTTAAGATTTTCTATCTTCTTTACCACTGGAAATAAAACTTTAAAGAATTTGTTTAAATGCTAAATATCAAATCTTGAAAAAATAACTATTTAATTAAACAACTAGTACTTCAGAGAATATGTTTATTGTAAATATAAATAATAATATAATATAAATAATTTAAAAACAATCTAAACACGTAACATCAGTAGAAAATAACTATCCTAAAAATGTTGAAAGTAGTTGTTTGGCTTCTTAAAATTGCTTCTAATAGATCTAAATCATTTGTTAAAGTCTATATCAAACAGGATAAAATAGGTATTCTCTAAAAACCCTGCTTCATTTTAACTTAGTACAAACAAACGACAATTATTATGATGAGTCTTTAAAATTTTCAACATTGACACCCTCCTTCTCTAATACTTTTTCATCCACTTATCTTTCCCTGTACTATCCCTGTATTATCTAAGTATTTTATATACTTAGCGTCTATTTTATTATACGTCTGAGATGATGTAACTTTTTATTTTTATTGTGTTTATTATTTCATCTTCTTTAACCAAATCTTGTGTTTGTTTTCTTCTACGTCTAGGCTGATCTAGGCCTCCATATATAACACTACATTACACTTTTATTAATATACAGAGCAAGAGCATGGTTCACCAAATTTTAGCACTAAATGTTGACACACAACCTCAAAATTCCATGAAACTAAATATAGTTTTTTTTTTAATTTGCTTAAGTTTTCACCAAATTAGATGTTGTTTTTTTTTGGTTAAAGGTTTTTTGTTATAGAAAAATAGGTTTTTTGTTTTTTATATCAAAAATATTGGAACACAAATAGGAGTTGCAGGAAATTCAAAGTGATTTGAGTGTTTAAAAATAAAAAATACGAAAAATACGAATTATGTATGATTACACTAGGTCCCAGAATGTTTTGTGATTTGTTTAAGTGGTACAAGACAGTTAAATATAAAAAAAACCGTTTTTTGTCGAATTTTTGCCATTTATTGACGTCAATATTTTTAATTTGAACCTAAGGAAAATCATTTCGGTTCATATCATATATTAGTTGTCGTCTGTCTGATTTTGACATATAAATACATAGAAATGAAAAAAATCAAACAAGGTGGTACGCCATAAAGACCTTACACTCATTCTGCCATTATGTTCAAATCATGGAAAGTATCTACTTATACACGTTTTACACACATACACATATTAAACAGAAACATTTTTTTTTTATTTCTAACTGACTTATACCACTGTAAAACTTTTGGAACATAGTTTTAGTAATAAGGCATCATATATATTTTTTTCGAGCGACCCATATTTTTTGTTATTTTTATCGACATTTAAAATGTTCAAATGCTCAAATTAATTTAAATTTCTCACCAACTCTCATTGTCGTTCAAAATTTATTGTAGGGCAAAAACTATTTTGGTAAAAAATTAAGCGAGTTATAGCCAAAATACGATTTTTGATATTTTATGGAGCTTTGAGCTTAGGTGTCAATGTTTTGTGCTAAAATTTAACGAATCTTCACCGTTGATGATGCCAAACAAAATTTGGGGTTATGTTTGGCACTTTTTTACATAACAAAGAACACCCTACTTTACATAATAATGGTCTAATAAATAATACATACCCATATGTATGATGATCGTAAGATTTCGAAAGTTTTTGAAGGAGTTGCATGGTGACTAAGTAATGAATAAATGAAACAGTTAAAATAGTGTACCCTGTTGATTTATGTAAATGTAAATATATATACAGTGTAGGTAAAATTTTATGGTCGGTATGGTAAAACTTAACAGGATATCTAACACAGATATAAAATCATATTTTCAGCGAATAGACAAAGATAACAATCATATTCCCCCTTGGTCTCCCCTCCATAAATCTTCTTGACGCCCATTTTGCCTGTTAGTGAAACGATTAGTTCCGATCAGAGATATTTTACATATTCTGTGGTTCCGATCCTCATAAAGCTAAGAAACTAGAGGTGGGTCCTTTAGTTTTTTAAATTTTTATCGGAACCGTTTTTCGTAAACTGTAACTAGTTGATTGTTTACCAGTATTCAAATTAGCGAGTATACAAACATATTGGCTATTATCGTTTATGTGTATAAGTATTAAAGTGAAAGAAACTAACGAAGAATATATTTATTATAACTTGAAAAATAAATTAAACAATACAAATAGTACTTACATTAACATGGACTTAAGTCATCTTTATCAGTTTCTTTTTCTTGTACTAGTCAATTTTTTAATAGTTTAATCTTCTTTTTCTTTTTTTTATAGAAGTAACCAGCTTCAACCATCAACTAGTTGATTTTAACGAATTTAACCGAAAATTTAGAGTTTAACACGGTTTAATTAGACTGCTGCCATTTTTGTGGAAACCATAATTAAGAAAACATCGCTTTTAAAATTAGTAAAATTATTATTCAGGGGGTCTAAAACAAAAAGTAAATTTTGCAGTAACTGATAATGCCTCAAATATGGTCATAGCTATTAAATATGCTTTGGAATGAAAACATTCAAATTGTTTTGCTCATACGTTAAATTTATTGATGGAGGACGCACTTAAATGCTGTCGTGTACAAATAGATAAAATAAAAAGTCTTTTTTTCGACAATTCGGCAAAAAACACATTTCAAAAAAGTACCTTATCTTCAGAAACGCCTTTAAAGTATCAATTACAACATAACAAAGATCCCAAACGGCCAATCCAAGACGTGGAAACTAGGTAGAACTTCACCTATTACATGTTAGAAAGAATGACGGAGTTAGAAGAGGCAATCCGTTCCACATTGGTATCAGTTAATACAGACTTAGACTTAGACCAAATCTAAATAATGAAGACTGGATTATTTTTTCGTAATTGTCCTAAATTTTACGGCCTTTTAAAGAAATAACAAGTACAATGAGTGGCCAAAAATACTTGAATGATAGTTCAGTGATTGTTCTGGTAAGCTGCCTGCAAAAATCTTGCAATAAAATTTTAGCAAACAGTAACCTTACATCCATAGTTATCCAACGTAGTACGGGTTTTTATTACTAATTACGGGATAATTACTAATCTTGGGTTTAGCAAAAAGATTTAGAGGGATAGAATACAGTGGCATATTGTCATTATGTACGTTTATGGATTCACGATTTAAAGTGCAGGGATTTTCTGATAAAAATGACGCTAAAAAAACAAAAGAAAGAGTTAAGAAGCTGGTTACTTCTATAATTAAAGAAACAAGAAGATTGTACTATTGAAAATCAACCAGTATAAGAAAAAGAAACCGATAAAGATGACTTAAGTCCATGGTGTATTTTTGATCAATTAATTGGACATGACTCATCTAAACGTACACCTGTAGCGAGAGCCCATTACAATGGTGAAAAAACCATCGCCATGTATCTCCTAACTTAACCACTATATTCATAAAGTATTGTAAATGTGAACACATGTTCAAAATCAGGTTTAATTTTAAATAAAAAAAAACACAATTAATAAGAAGTAAAGTAAAAAAACTTATGTTTTTAAATGTCAATTTAGACGATTCGTGATTTAATAATAACGTGTAATGTAAACGTAGGTACGATTTACTATTTGTATTGTTTAGTTTAGTTTTCAAGTTATAATAAAATCTTTTATTAGTTTCCTTCACTTCAATAAATATAAGATAAAACGATAATAGCCATTATATTTGTTTATGTAGGTAGTTTCTTACTTGAAACTACTATTAAAAAATCATAGTTACTTGTTTACGAAAATCGGTTTTGCGACGTCAATGACCCACCTCTATTCGTAAATACCTGTTTACCCTTTGATTCGGTGATTTGACCACGCGACACGCCACGTTGGCAAATAGTTTTGTACGAAGCTTTTTTATTTATATGCAGTTTAATATTTTTATTGGAAATAAGGCATAATGTCACTTTAAAATAAGCTTATTTTGATGTTTAGATTTTTAATTCGGAAATCGTTTTTAAAATACCAAATATTAATAAATTTTATTTATATAAAACGATTTCCGAAGTATAAATCAAAATGTTATATTACATTTATTGTAAAGTAAAATTGTGGCATATTCCCAATAAAAAACAATAAGCTGCCATTTAAATCCATTTCGCCCAAATTTCATTATCTTGGAGCATTGTTCAAATGCGAAAAAGACAACAGGTCAAATAAAACCAATAAGTTTGGCAACGTTGAATTTCCCCTTTTTATTATATCCACTCCATATCCATTCATTTATGTTCGGTGATATAAAAGGCGGACACCTAATATATCTCTCTCTTTTTAAACAGTTGTTTCTCACTCCATCTCATGTAAGGTCCATACCGACCATAAACTTTTACCTATACTGTATATATATATATTATATATATATATATATATATATATATATATATATATATATATATATATATATATACATATATAACGGGTGGTGAATCGCCAAACGGACCAAGGGAAACAATGGGAAATTTGAAATTGTTGAATTCCTGCTTCCCTAATTATTTTACATCAAAAGGTATAGAAAACTATTTGAAGGGACTGAAATCTGTATGAAAAACAAATATTAATATTGTTTAACGAATTAGACGTTCTCTAATAATACTTCAGACCACTGCTAAAAGCCAGGTCACACGTAGTGCAAAAATGTGTATGACTTGTTTGCATTGGATTATATTTAAGTAAGATATTTTTAATATTGACAATTTTTGAATTGCTGAACAATAAATATTACTTTGTAAAATTATTATTAGTACATGTCTAATCAACTTTATTTTTTAAACGCCAAAATTTTGGAAATTTAAATATTGTCAAATAGCAGTAACATCAATATGACAAAACGCAACATGTAATACAAATTCTTTTATTGCGTGTGGCCTGACTTTTAGGGGTGGTCTAAGAAATGTATTTTATTTTTGCAAAATTTTGTTATACGTTTAATTTTAAAAACAACTTCAACATTTGTTTTCGATATATACATATTTTAGTAATATACAAATAGTAAGTAATGACTTTTTGTGTAAAATAATTAGGAAAGCAAAAATTTAACAATTTAGAATTTCCCATTGAATTGCCTATGGCCCGTTTGACGATTCACTACCCTGTATATATAGTTATACAGTTTGTAACAATTTTAATAAAACAAATGAAATTGGAATAGAAACAAGAATTACATGATATCTACACCAAATTTTAGGATAGCTATTTTACTTTATTTATATACTCCTAAATAATACTATAAGTATCTTTTAAAGAAGTACTTCAGTAATATATTTGCAACAGTCTAGGATGAATTACACTTTATTTTTTTACGTCACTGAAATCATAACAGTCACATCGAGTTCACAACACTTCACTACGAAGCAGTTCAAAACGATAAAAAGTTACTCTTCGTATTGTACTGTAATTACCATACAAGGTTGTCAATATCTCTTATGCTCTCTGTGAGCAGGAGGTCGCGAATCACGCCATTCCCTTCCCTCTTTGTGAGGTCTACCTTCGTGGTGGTGATGATGATGGTGATGCCGCTTTTTTTCTGCACCTTTAGCACTATACACGTCAGATACAACCATTTCGGATCCGTCTCGATGTCGCTCAGTCCGATAAGGTTCATCAAGGGTTTCCTTTCTACGTAGTGGGGAGTGATTCGAGGCGTTGGCTACGCGCAAACCAGCTTTGGAGCCAGCAGACTCATGAAGATTTTCCCAGGCTTGACGGTAATAACGGTTGAGACCTCCATTACGAGATTCCGAGCTGGAAGAATCAAAGGAGGCTACAGTGTTACAGTCAGGGGAGGCTCGATGACGGTAATGTTTGGCACTTTGGTTTCTGAAATTAATATAAAGCATTAATAAGTAAGTATAAAATAAGGGTCACCTAGTAATTATTCTAATAATTTTTAATTAATTATTTTTTTTAGTTTTGATTAATTAAAACACCGAATTTTGTTGTTTAAAGTTTATTAAAAGTATTTAAAATAAACAAACTTAGCAGCTTTCAGATACTAAGCAATGACAATTAAACATTTTCTTAGCAAATTTTTATTACTGTCATATGTCAAGAAAGCATGTATAATTTTATCCACGACTATTCCTGCCCATACGTTTACGTTGAATGTGTGGGTGCTCCAATATATGTAATTTTGCCGATTAACGTATGATGGCAGTATGGTATGTTCACAAGTTTACTGAAAATTTTCCATGGCAACATATTTATTTATAACAATTTTTAAACGGATTATCAAAAATTCCTTTTTCGCTTTAAAATTATTTTTTTAATAATTTTGGGTTATTTTAAGATGAAAGTTTGTGTAGAATGCCGATTTCAAGTATAAAATGCAAATAAATAATTAAACATGACAGAAAAAAGCCAATTTTAGCGTTTTTCGAGACCAATTTTTAATAGATTGGTCCTTAAAAAAAACAATAAATTTAAGATGAAAGCTTACGTTACGTTGTTTTTAGAGGTGCAATAGTATTTTGATTTTATATTGAAAAGCAAAAGTCAGTTTAAAAATCCATAAACAAATTAATATATCATTGTGTTTCGAACATAACATAACGACGAACTGAACGTTAACGTTCGAATCACATTTATTATTTATTACCCTCTAGCTAAATATTATTTTAATCGTAGGTGCATGCTGCCAAAACACAACAGTAAAAAGTTAATCCAAGGAAGTAATTATTTAGAGCATACATTAGTCTTGATAGATAGGGACGGTTTAGCTTAGGACAAAATTTTTTATAACGAACTTTTATTGCCCTTATAACGAGACATTTATTTTTTACATTATAATAGTATAGTCCTCCAATGTAAAAAAACTTCTCCATTTTCGTGCTCTTCAGCTGCATAGCCTACCGGTAATTCTTCCCAAAAGTGTCTTTACGTGGCTGGAGCTGGAATTATAGTTTGCAGGTTATTCAGCAACTTACTACAACATACTACAAATAAATGTACCTGCAGTTAAAAAGTTCAGTTCTGTCAAATCTTCTGTGTCATATGAATTTTTATATTTTAATGTTTTCTCGCCTCTCGTAAAAATTGCCAGCGAAGTATTACTTATTATTGAAATAGGAGCGTGGCGTAACTCTTTTAATTTGTATTTTGAACTGGAATCTGCCACTCATAGAAATGTTTATTCTCCAATGCTACAACATCGGTCTGTTTTGTTGTATTTATAACACATTAAACATATTAATTAAAATCTCAAATAGTTTTGACCCTCTTTAATGATTGGTGGTGGTGAAAATGGTCCGCGGACATAAACGTGTGTTCGCGCTTAAAATATTTTATGGTTAATTATTTTAAGTTAACTTAGCCACTGTAGCATTTACTATACAGACAAAAAGCTGAACAAACAGCAATTCTTGTTCTGCCTCGAACAATTATCAAGCCAAATTGTTATTGATTTTTATCCTTGTTTTTTTAAGAAGAATGCGTAAAAACTAGACACTATATCGTTTTTTTTTTCTGATATTCCTTCGTGTCACAGAAGTCCTAAAGGACGGACGTCCCTACCTTTCCCGAAAGCAACAAAACGTCCGTTAAAAGCAATTATGCGCTAGTAAAAAATGACTTCTTTAAACATATCTACTCTTGAAAGCATTCACTTTGTGAAGATCTGCTAAAACTGTGAGATATGATGATTTTAGTTGCGATTCCGCATCTTTTTCACACTTTTTCGGGCAGTAAAATATTTATTTTTTGTGAGATACACAGTTTTCACACACTACACAATTGTTAGTTGGATTAATATAATAAACTTTGGACTCATCGAGATCATATGATGCACACTTAAAGCACTCTTTACAGCTAAGTTGTACAAACGATATGTTGAGTTATGCAATTTTCTGGACGATAGAGTTCATAACTACCATGACAATCAGGATTCTTTATTTTGTAGTCATTGTACATCATTGTAATCGAAATATCGGATAATATATATAAACGATTTGGATCATGCTCCCGTCGATAATGAGATACGGTAGGTCGAAAAGACTTTATATGTCCATGCAAAGAATATAGACGAATATGCGTCTATATTATTTGGTTCAAGACTAAAAACAAACGAAAACAAACGCTTTCGATTTTTAGGTTATGTTGTTTTAAGGTGCAATGCTAAATATGTCCTATATCTGTCACTTGGACTTGGAAAATAAAAATATGGATACTAACAGTGCGGTTTTTTTTATTCCTTTTTTTCCAGATTTTAAGCTCATGTATCAGCATACCAGCAACCACTAGAACACCTTCCACAATCACTTCCACCATCTTTACAATGGTTATTTGACATTTAGTTACAAGTCATTTAACGGTGTAAGCCAACTTGGTACAAGTACACTTGTACAAGTCCACTTGTTCCAAGTTGAAATCAAGTATTCTTGGACGTGCCAACCCGCCTTTACAGTGGCGAAACCTGGATAAAGCTATTAACGATAGCCAAAGCAATACTGTGGATGCAAATTTCGATAAATTCTTTGTTAAACTTAAATTATTATTTCGCACTTAATATAAAATGATTTATAAGCGTGTCACAATTTAAATTGTTAAAAAATATATAAATTCAAAGGCACATTATAAGCTAAAAATCGTGCTACTATTTTAGTGCAAGGCGATGCATGCAGTGCAGTGCGGGTTTCTCTCAAGCCTTTATCTCACCGTTTTTAAATGCTAAATCATCAGGTACTCGCTAAATTGGGTTGGAAAAGTAACCGGCCCTATGCGACCGATAGCTTCGAGAGAACTCCCTTCGGCCTATTTGTTGGTCGGGAAAAGGTAGAGCCAGCAGGGTGTACCATCGGGATGGCATTGCACTGGGAGAGGGTAGTCGATGGGATGATCGAGTTGAGGCACCCGCACTGCGACCGCATCGATAAAGAAAACATAACAAATTGTTAACAAACTTGACTTGGTAAGAATATCTATATATATATATATATATATATATATATATATATATATAGTAAACTCTTAAATATTGGGGAAATCTGCAAATCTGGAAATTTTTGCAGATTTCCCCAATATTTAAGAGTTTACTATTTAACTTATCTGCAAAGATTAAATTTCTTTTCTATATATATATAATATATATATATATATATATATATATAATATATATATATATAATATATATATATATATATGTATATATATACTTCTAGCGGTTAATGTAGGCTCCGTACTAAAACGGTATTATACTAACTCCAGTAGAATATACACCGTGTATATTATTATCTGAGTAGCGCTTTATGTAGACTCCGACCAACATGTAGGAGTAAGTGGACTCCACAGCAGGATAAACCATTTTTGGGATCCGTATTTACCATTTTGCGTACACTTCTTAACTCCTGCGATGTTGCCAATAATTGTATTAGTAGTAGATTTTCAAATTTTACAGCAGCTACATTTTGGAACTTGAAATATATTTAAATATCGATCAATTTAGTCATGGAGGAATTTCATGAATATTTGGCTAATGTAGTTAAACATAAATTATTAACCGACATTATATATCATTATATATTCATCATTTGTTGTGTTGGCAATGATATAGTTCCAGGAATAAAACAGCGATATAACGAAAATATCAGAAATTAAAACGGAAACCTTCTGACGGACCTCAGCAGCATAAACGAGATACATATTAATAATACATTTTTCCTTCAAAAAGAACAATACAAATACACTTTTGAAAACAGTAGAGGACAAAGATCTATGATGGGCTATATTCGGTCGAATAGAGAATTATTGACCTCATAAATCTTGAATGTAAGAGCACTAATATCAGCAGAAATAGGAAGCGATCAGAAATTGGTATTGTGTAAAATCCGAATGAAAACACATATATGTGATTGATTGAACAAAATACCAGAATACACTACAAAGATAAAAGTCGAAAGCTTTTAGGATGACTCCACAAGATACCTATTCCAAAAAAGAATAACCAAAAAAAAAGCAGAAACACATGTATCACAGAAAGTGATGGAGTCGAAGAAAGCTGGGCAAAAATGAGGTCTAATATCTTAGCCTCGGCCAAAAAAGTTCTTGGTGAAAGAAATATAAATAAAAATAAATCTTTGCCAAGGCGAAGAACTCCATGGTTTTGTACAGAGAAGTGAAGGAAAAATGTAAAGAAAATAAAAAAGCTTACCTGAAATACACGTCAACCAAAATACAAGAGGCATACCATAATTACAAGATAATTAGAAACGAAACTCATGAACTTATCAGAAAAATAAAAAATGATCACTAGGAACGTTTTCCGAAAGAAATGAAACATATTTTTACGGTCTACAAAAGGAAATAGGGCGCTTCATAAGAGGTCAAAGAATGGAGGTAAAGAAACTAAAAGAACTAAAACACAAAGAAAGGATACGTGGATTGACTACCTAAAAAGGCTATATGCAGGAGAAGATCAAACGACGCTGAAACCGGAAACACCAGATATTACCACAAATAAAGAACCTAATATAAATGTACAGGAAGTTCGGAAAATACTTGAAAATCTGAAAAATAGAAAAGCAGAAGGTAAAGACGAGATACCAAACGAGTACTGAAATATTTTGGAGCAGCAATGACAGAACAATTACCAACATTACGTAATAAAATTATAAAACAAAATAAAATACCGGAAGAATGGAGAACGAGCGAACTAATTCTACTAGTCAAAAAAGAAGATAAAAACAAACCGAAAACTACAGTGGTATAAACTTGTTAAATACTTCACTAAAACTTACAACTAAAATTTTACAAGTGCTAATAAATCAGAATATAAGTTTAGCAGATAAACAACCGGATTTTTTTTAGTGGAAGATCATGTACAGATGCAATATTCGCTATAGAGCAAATTGCTCAGAAATCACTAGAGTATAATAGATCAGCATTTCTGTGTCTGATTGACCTACAGACACCGTTTGACAGAGTAAGACTGAAATATGTAATCCATATTATGTATAATAGAGTAGCTCCCCTAAATATTATAAAAACTATCGAAAACATCTATCAAAAGAACAAAATGGAAGTCAGAATAGATGGACAACTTACAAAACTTATAAAAATTGGCAGCGGAACGAGACAAGGGGATGATATCATGAAAAGCATTAACAAACGAAGAGGATACAAAATGGAAAACAAAGAAATCAAAATACTCTGTTATGCATTAATAGCCCAAGATGAAGATAGTTTGCAAAGACTGGTCCACGGATTTAATATAAGAGCAAAAGAATTTAATATGACAATCTCATCTCAAAAAACTAAAACAATAGTAGTCAGCAAAGAACCAACCAGATGTAAAATAGAAATTGATGGCATCAGCAGAAACAAGACCCGACACAGCCACAACGCAAAGAATAATGGAAACGGCAGAGATGAAAGTACTGAGAAGAATTACAGGAAATACGCTGAGAAATCGAAAGAGAAGTGAAAACATTAAAAGAAAATTTACCGTACAGTGTATAAATATATGGACACAAAATAGAAGTAAAAAATGGAATAACTACATAAGCAAAATGGAGGAGACTCGTGTCGTCAAAATAGCAAGAGATAAGTCACCAATCGGCAAAAGAAGTATCGGACGACCGCGCAAAAGATGAAGTGACAACCTTCCATAAAGGTATTAATCCGCCAATGAACAAGCAGAATTGCTTATTGTGAAAAAGAAAAAGAAGTAACATATCTCAAATAAATAAGCGGAACAACAGAAACAGAGTATTAACGTGAAATTCCCGAAATAACAATAAAAAAATTACTGCAAATCGTACGAACTGAAATAAGTGTTGCTTTCTGTACATATACATATATGTAATATAGGTGGCCATCATCAGAAATGAGACATGTATAATTTATGTTTAATCTAAAATTCGTCTCGCTGGTTTCTCCCTTTCGACTTGGGTATTACGAATAAAAATAAATAAGCAATAAGAACTATATTTAAACCAAGTGACAAAAAAAATATTCATTTACTTTTAAATGATTAACGTCTATATAATTAAAATAAGCTTGAAAACGAAAAATACAGAAAGGCAAGATAATGATAGCTTATACAAGCGACAAAGTATATAAAACAATAAGACCGAACATAATACCATAACTGTAAAACATATGAACCCATAAAGAAATATATATGTTTAGTGATTATGAAACCGCTTGTCGTCTGCCATGAATTTTATTACAGAATCAAGTTACCATAAGACTTAAATATTTTGTCTGAATAATGACTCACTACGATAAAAAGAAATAGAATACTTGTATAATACACAACGGTATAAAGCTTAAACTATGAAAAAAGTTTATAATTTTTAAACGAAAGTAAAACAAAGTTCAATTAAAAGGTTTCAAATCGCGACACAATATGAAATAATTCAATAGCAAGTAAAAGTACTTGATGTATAGACTATGCATACAACAAAATAAATATGGTGTATTGTACTTTACCATGTAGGATGGATGCAGCAAAACACTAGCACGTAACTAAAGAATTAGAACTCGAACACAGGTCTGTGTGGTTTGGCAAGTGGAAC